>JAGPOW010003648.1:124962399-125003034 GCA_030014935.1 Caiman crocodilus | reverse complement strand
TGTTCTTGCTCCTACCTTGGGCATCTTTAAGAGTAGATTAGATAGGTACTTGGCTGGGGTCCTGTGACCCTGGCACTCGTTCCTGCCATTGGCAGGAGGGTCAGACTAGATGGCCTGCTTTAGGCCCCTTCTGACCCTAGATATACCATGACAGTCTTGCAAGCTACTCAAAATGGGCATACCAACAGATTTCAAATTTAAAGATTCAGGTCTGAATTTGGAATCAGCTGTGCTTCCACATTGAGATGTCCGTCCGTCCCCCCCCCCCCGATCTTCCTTTCTTTCCCATGGGGAAAAGCCAGAACTCACCTGGACTAATCCAAACTTTGCCACAAAGCACAATACTTCTTAAGAGTGCATTTCTGAACTTAAAAAAAAAAAAAAAAATAGAGGGAGGTAGAAATCAGGGCAGGAAAGCATCTTAGAGCAGGGCTGGGCAATTATTTGGGCTGACTGGCCACTTAAGAAGTTTTGGTGTGCTGCTGCAGGCCAGCAGTTGTGGGGGGGAGGGGGTAATTGTTGCTATCTGGCCTGAGGTCCATCCACACCCCACAAGGGTGCCAAATGAAGACAGTGGGCTGGAGACATCTCCATGGAAACCTGACCAGGAACCCTGTTGGCAGGGCACACTCAGCCAGCCTGATGGGATGAGGACACAAGTGAGCAGGGCCAAGATCATGACAGCACAGGGCCAGGGCCCAGGGCATAGCCATGATCTGCTCCCCACATCTCTGTGACAGACGGGGACACATGGAAAACGGATTGTGGCTCTGCCCTGGGCCCCAGCCGTATGCTGGCACAGCCCCACCATAGCAGTCCTAGGCCCACCTGCCCATCCCACTCCCCACCGCCCTATCCCATTCACCCAGTCAAGTACACACTGCCTGCACAGGTCCCAGAGCCAGTCTCTATAGAGATCCTTCCCACCTGCCCACCCATTCTATCCAGCAGTGGGCATGGGGCAGACAGACCAAGGTGCCCAGGCAGAAGGGCCAGGTCTGGCAGCAGTGACAAAGCTGGCAGCAGCACTCAGGTAAAGTGTCATAGGAGACTGCTGGGAAGCAGAGTCCCAGCGCCACACTGCTCCCACCCTGCCACATGACTAAGGGCAGCAGGTTCAGCTGCATGTACCATGACCCAGGCTGCCCCTTGCACCTGAACCAGGCAGGGCCAGGGGACCCATCACAGGCCAGATAGAATCCCTTGGCAAGCCTGATCCAACCCACAGGTCATATTTAACCCACCTCTAATCTTAGAGACTAATACAGAGGCATAAGCTTTCATAGCTGATAGCCTATGTTATCAGATGCTATGAAGGGAGTACTTGTAGCATGGACTATTCTGCCTTTGGCCATCAGTGAAGAAGCCACCAAGTGTCAATCCTGATTTGGATACAAAACTTACTAGAAAAATTGTCAGAAAACAATGACTTTCAGTTACCATTAAACTGGGCCAAATTTGAAACATGAGCTAGACATGAATATCTGAATTCCATAATGCAAAGAAGAAGTTTAACTAGAAGGATGTTTTATGTATAAAGTAAGTAAATGTCAAGAAAAGTAAAAATTGAATCAGTCACAGAAAGAGCATCACCACAACTTGTCACAAACAATTGAAAAAAATAACCCTAGAAAGGCACCTTCACATGGAATCAACACCCAAATATAGCTTATTATTTGATTCTTTTATAACTATTTTGCATAAAAATATAGTCAACCTGGTCATACTTTTTACTTTCACTTCATTATTTCAGATTATCTCTATCACTGCTTCTGCCGTATTCAATTTGACAGAGTATTTTTCTTGGATAATCCTCTTAATTTCACTTTTGAATAATTAATTCCAATTCTATGGTAAACAAATATATATACTTTCTACTGCCAGTTTGAGTGAGTATCTAAAAGGACAGGATACACTTTCAAAGACAGAATCCCAAATGAATGCTGTTATGAAAAAACTCCTCTAAATATGTTATAGATAGGGACCTACCAAATTCATGATTTCACAAAATCCAGACAATGCCCAGAAAGTCTGCAGGGGGGAAGGGGGACGGGGACTTGCAAAAAAAGAAAATGCTGACTCCTCAAAGGGAGCCAGCACTCCTCAGCATGCTGCAGCAGCTTGGCAGGGCAGGGCAGGGGTGATTGTCTGCTCGAAGGCCTGTGAGCAAAATAGTTGCCATTCCTCACCTTTGATTGGCTGCAAGGCCTTCCTGTCATGTGGTCCCACCCCCTCCACCAATCAGCATTAAGGGGTCAGCAGCAAAGGGTAGGGCCACAACGGGCAGTCCCTGCAGCAAGTCAGCAGCAAGGGGTAGGCCCCTGGGGCTCTTTGGCCAGAGACCTGGGAGGGCCACCACTCTCTACCTCCAAAGTGGCTGCCCAGAACCATATTCTGCCCATGAAAATCAGGGGGGGGGGCAGCCCCTGTAAATTAAAAAAGATCCCTAATTATAGAAGTTGCAAGTTAACTAATCAAAATTTAGGAAAATTAGGAAAAAATGGAATTAAAGCTGATTGTACAATTAACACACATCTAGAATCTTCCGTAGAGTGCAAGTCTAACTGAAATGCTTAGAAATGTGACATATATCCGGGGAGAAGAAAAATCCAACTTTCAAATTCTGCCACTTTCAGCTCTGACCTTTTTTTTTTTTAAATTCACTTCTTCCCTTTTCTAATCGTTAAAGTGATTGCTAATCCCTTTGGGACATTGGGACATAGGAACAAAGGCCATTCTCTTCCTCCTTCCCAGCTTCCCTAACATTCCTATGTCTGTTCTCCAAAAACTGTTAAGCTTTAAATAAGAATCAATTTTAAAAGCATGTCATGGAAATAATTTAGAGATTGGGGAGGAGGATTAAAATTCCTTTTCTATACTATTTAGTTTTAGCACTAATAAGCCCTTATAAGCCCTTTTAATAATGCTATTCACTATTTTGATTTGTTTTGTTTTTAAGATAGCCCTAACTGCAGTATTTTTTAAAAGCCACACATTAAGTTAAATTAATTTTCTTTAATAGGTTTGTCTGTATCAATGATCCCAAATCTAAACCTTTTCTATAATACTAAGCTTCTTTTGGCATGAGGCTGGGAAAACTCTAATTAGCCTGCATCAACTCCACATTACATTTAAAGTCTAAAATAATGGATGCCAATTAAGTTCTTATTTATAAGGCAGTATTTAGGCATTACAAGTGACACTATTTCTTACTAGCCATCTTAGCGGTCATTGTTTGGTCCTTGAGAGAGCATTTTTGGCACTTACAGGTAGGAAAAGGCTCTTACTTAAAATATGTTCAGCAATTTATACAGGTGCACCGATATATCAGTCCATATAATATGGAAGGAAAATTGACATTATTGGTAATCAGCTTTTTTGGCTAATTTGGCCGATAATGTCTCCAAAAAATGCCATGTGCATGCACATAGCGACATCAAGCACACGGATAGGAACACAGCACAGCAGCTTAGAAAGCAGCATCTGGCCACTAAGTCTGTGGGTGTGAGTTGTAGGGGGGCAGATTGAGGCCCCCAAATTGAGGGAGGGAATGAGACTGGGGCAGGCAATGCCTAGCTGGGGCAGGACAAAGCGTGGGATGGAGCCACGATCGGTTCGTCCAGGCAACGTGGAGGCGGAGTAGCTCCTACCACTGCATATACCCCTGGGGGAGGTACATGCCCTCTGCCTGTGCCCTCTGGATGTGTGTGTTCGGTGAGGGCAGGCTGCCCGCTGCAGGCTGAGGGCCAGGAGCTGTGCTGGCCTCTTCGTGAAGGGGCCAGAACAGCCCCTGAGCCCACAGTCGGCAGCCTGCCCCTGCCCTGCGCACGAATCCAGGGGGGCACATTCACCCCATGCCTCCTTTGGGGGCACAACCAAATGTGGGAGCTGCCACCTTCTCCCCAGATTCTGCACCCCACAGACGAGCCACCTGTGGCTCTGTCCTGCACCCTGCCCCACCCTGGCTGGGTAGCACCTGCTCCTGTTCCTGCCCAACCTGAGCCCCACTCCCTCCCTCACCAGGAGTGCCTTGATCTACCACCTAACCTCTTCCCTGCCTCCCCCCTCCATGACTTGCTACCCACAAGCTGCCCGGTTGCATGTAGGACATCAGATCAGTATTGACCAATATGGCTGGTTAATAAACCAGCCACCGGTATCAGCAAAAAAAAAAAAAAAAAAAAAAAAATCTTTAATTGGTTCACCCCTAGCAATTTGGTGTTATGAAGCACTTAGCTGTATTTCTATTGGAGTGGTTTCTATGGATGTAGAACATACCAGTACTAGTGATGCAAGGAAATCTAAATTGTAACTACTAAGATGACAGGCCAAATATGAAAGAGCAACTTCATCCTTTTAACTAAGGTAAAGAAAAGAGAATTAAAGTTTAGACGCATCGGCATATTCCGGGAAAGGTAATGCACAGATACCCCTGTGATGACCATCACGTCAAATCAAAATGGAACCAGACAGCTGGCACAAAAAAAAAAAAATACTGTTCATAGGAAAGTAAATGCATCAAACTCAAGTCAGAATGACACCTGTATTGGACAATGTTGATTTAAAAAAAAAAAAAAATCTATATATCCAATAAAGAGAATCTGGAAACATCCAAGTAAAATTGAACAAAATCAGGTGAAGAGGAGACTTAATAGCAGTCTGCAACTACCTGAAGGGGGGTTCACAAAAGGATGGAGCTAGGCTATTCTCAGTGGTGGCAGGAGCAACAATCAAGTTGCAGCAAGGAAAGTTTAGATATTAGGAAGAATTCTCTCACTAGGAAGATAGTAAAACACTGGCACAGGTTACCCAGAGAGGTGGTAGAAGCTCCATCCTTGGGGGATTTTCAAAATCCAGATGGACAAAGCTTTGGCTAGGATGATCTAGTTAGGACCGGTCTCTGCTTTGAGCAGGGGTTGGACTAGATGACCTCTTGAGGTGCCTTCCAACCCTTAGGTACCCCTAAACTTCCCCACTTCATTTGTCTCCATCCATTTTGTCCAATGACTGTTGAAAAGCAAGGTGCAATGTCTCAGCCACAAAATAAATGACAGAGGGGGGAGGCTTAGTAATGCCTAGCCTGGCACCTCATGGTTAGAGACCTGGCCTGGGAAGTAGAAGATGCAAGTTCAAACCCTCTCTGGGTGCGAGGGGGCCTAGAAACTGGGTCTTCTGCTTCTTGATTGAGTGTTTTCACCACTAGGTTATTTTAACAGTAGGAGGGCTTTTCTCTTTCTTCCAGCTGACACTTGAACCAGATTCAAAAAGGGACTAGACAAATTCTTGGAGGAAAGGACCATCAGTACCTATTGAGCATGGGAGTTAGGGGTACAGCCTCTGAATCAGAGCTTCCTAGACCCTAAATCCTAGAGGCCACAAATGGGGGTGGAACAGTGGAAAAAAAGCTGTTCCTTCTCCCTTTCAGAATCTACTCTCCCCCAGGATGACAGGATACTGGGCTAGATGGACCTATATACAGTCTGACCAGGCTGTTCTTACCATTTTCAAAAACACTTAGCATACATAAGCTTCATGGCATTTTGAGATAACATTTTCCTTTTAATGATAATAACTTTAAGCAAGTATTGTAGTTTCCACATGCCAAATGAATTAACTATGAAAGGATTTCAGAAACTTGAAAATTCTTTAAATGAAGTTTATTTTATTCATTCTAACACTTCCAAAAAAGTTGTGTAGTAAACTACACATGAAAGTTAAATTCTGCTATCTTGGTCTACAAGACGTCCAGAAATTAATACACATTACCTATATTTTTATAAACTGCTAATTACTGAATTTACCCAAATCCAAGACAACTCCCACCACCCAATAATTCAGTTCCATGCATGGAAAAATATAATTTTCCATGGATAGAATCTAATTTATGATTTTCCCC
This sequence comes from Caiman crocodilus, assembly GCA_030014935.1. Lineage (NCBI taxonomy): Eukaryota > Metazoa > Chordata > Crocodylia > Alligatoridae > Caiman > Caiman crocodilus. The sequence goes on along the minus strand of JAGPOW010003648.1, from coordinate 124,997,138 downwards.
TTGACAGAATCCATGTAGAGGAGAATCATCTTCAATTCATCCCCACCCCCACCCAAACAGCTGTGGCAGGAAAAGCAGTGACCCCCTGCCCCTTGCCTCCCCATGCCAGTGCCTGGCACCCCCACCCCTCCCATCACGTCTGTCAACCCTGTCATTTGCCCACCTGCTGCCTGCCCCTGGGCCAGCTCCCTCCAGCCACCTGCCCCTCACACCCCTACTGACTGTGCCTACTCCACTGCCTGCATCTCCACTGCCTAGACCCAGAAAACCTGCTCCCCTACCTGCTGGACCCTCCCCATACCACTTATCTTCTGCTGCTATCCTTTGCTCCAGCTCCAGGACAATCAGCAGCAGTGACAGCCCCAGCCCAAATCTCCCCTGCCTGGCCAGGTAGAAGCAGCACCTTACCATAATACTGATGAAAAATAGTGATTGCTCTCAAAAGTAGTCAAAAAGAGATAAAAGGTAAATGCATCCAGACCATATTCAGATCCAAGTGTTGACAATTATGATATAGTTTGAGAGAACTACTGCTCTTATAAAAAAAAATAAAAATCACACAATACTAGGATAAGGTATCAAACTTGGCTTGCCATAGTTTGAAACAGTGCAGAACCCAGCTACTTGAACTTTGAAGATGGCTCTCAAAAGACCAAATTCCAGAATCTAAGCTGCTGTTGCACAGGCAAGTGACCAATGAAAAATTCTGGTTCACATTTTGGAGTAGATGAAGTTAGGAGACTTAAGATAAAACATGTCAGATCATGTTAATAACCTCTTTTGAAAGGTTTCTACTCTCCCATGAGACTGCTCTAAACACAGAACTACAGGCAAAGAGAGCACTTTCAACCCTTCTCCCACTGTGCAGAAAGCTATAACAGGGAAGAAAATAATGCAAGATTCATGATGGCAGATAGAAAGCAAGCAAAAAAGAGAACCTGATTCCACGTATGTAACTGCAAAATACACTTATATGGAGGAAGACTGATTTGTACAGAACAAAGAAATGTTCCAATATTTCCCATTCAGTATTTTAAAACTTAATAATGACCCACCTTAACTTTCCAGAAGCACTCTCTCCATAGATCACTACTATGTCAGAGGAAAGGTTTGCGGTTCATAGATTCACAGATATAGGGTCAGAAGAGACCTTGCAGATCTTCTAGTCTGACCCCCTGCCCTAGGCAAGAGAGAACTGGGCTCAAATGACCCCAGCTAGGTAATCGTCAAGCCTCCTCTTAAAGACCCCCAAGGTAAGAGGAGCCAGCACTATTTCCTATGGAAGTTGGTTCCAGATCTTAGCCGCCCTGACTGTGAAGTAGTGCCTTCTAATGTCTAGTCTGAACCTACTCTCTAACAACTTATGGCTGTTATCCCTTGTTACTCTGGGAAGCACTTGGGGGAACAGGATCTCCCCCATTCCCCGCTGGTTCCCCCTAGTAAGTTCATAGACGGCCAACAGGTCCCCTCTCAGCCTTCTCTTAATGAAGGCTGAACAGGTTCAGGTCTTATAGCCTCTCCTCGTAGGGTCTGCCCTGCTGTCCCTGGATCATGCGAGTGGCCCTCTTTTATGACCTCTCAGTGCTGTCCACATCTGTCCTGAAATGCAATGCCCAGAACTGGATACAGTACTCCAACTGTGGCCTGACCAGTGTTGCATAGAGGGGGAGGATCACCTCCTTGGTTCTACTTGTGATGCATCTGTGGATGCACGACACGGTGCAGTTAGCCCTACTGACCATGTCCCCACATTGGCAGCCCATGTTCATCTTGGAATCAATAATGACTCCAAGATCTCTTTCTGCCACTGTGCTTTTGAGAAGAGAGTTCCCCAGCCTATAGGTATGCTGCTGGTTCCTACTGCCCAAGTGCAGCACCCTGACTGTACTTGTCAGTATTGAATCCCATCCTATTCTGATTTGCCCACCCCTGTAACCTGTCCAGGTCCAGCTGTATCCTTCCCTCCCTTCTAGCGTGCTCACCTCACCCCAAATCTTGGTGTTGTCTGCAAAATTTAAACAGGATGTTTTTCACCCCCTTGTCCAAGTCGCTAATAAAGAAATTGAACAGTGCAGGCCCAAGGACCGAGCCAAGGAACTCCACTGCTCATATCCCTCCAGGTCGAATATGACCCGTCCACCACCGAGTGCAGCCCTTCAGCCAATTTGCTGTCCATCTGACCATGTAGGCAATGCCACAGTCACCCAGCTCTTTAATGAGAATTGGGTGAGAGACCGTGTCAAAGGCCTTCCTAAAGTCCAGAAAGACTACATCCACCACAACACCTGTGTCCAATCCTTTTGTGACCTGATCATAGAAGGCAATCAGGTTGGTTTGGGAAGTACCACATCATCTTAGTTCTGAATCATGACCTAAGCGTCAGACTCAGGTGGGGATTGTTTTTTTCTAATCTGCAACATCCTTCTCTTACCTTTTAATGAAGCCTTCATATTTACTTATCAATAAACTATTCCTGGAATAACGCTGGTACTCAGGTTTCCCTATGAAATCTGAAGGCCTGATCCTTGCCAGACCCGTAAACATATGCCAGAGTTAGCATTTATAGCCACTGCCTGCTCACAGCAGTAACCAACAGTCAAATCTATGGACCTTATTTATTTATTTATTTTTAAACAATCTAACATTTCTCCTGGGAAAGAGAAGAGAATAACAAAACAGAGGATCTAGTTCTAATGTTCCATAGAAAAATCAGTCATGAATGTCTGACGGTGCATAGATGTTTATGTAAAGCCTCCCTTCAAATAATTCCTCACTCCAAGATCCTTAAGGAGTGCAATAGCAGAATAGTTGCAACATCTTGTTACAGCTCCACTAGAGTAAGTTCAAGCTTCATTCCAGACTTAGGTCAAAGATTGCCAGAGGTTAACCCATCTGTAATGGGCACCTGGTGATTCAGGTCGAGGAATCAAAGACGGCTGGATGTGATTCTAGCCACTTCACTACTTCGAGTGCCTTCACCTTACTTGTCCTGTGGCCCGTCAAGCTCAAGCAGACTTTCCTCCTTCCTGAAATACGCTGTAAAGGAGTATGGTCATTTTCCTTCTGGCTAGAGCCAAGTCTGCCATCAAGTTTTTATAGACAAAAATGGAAGATGTAGTCAGGACATTCCCTCTAAATGATAACCTATCTTTGACTGCGTTCAAGACAGGTGTCACTAATTGGTCAAAACAACACAGGAAGGACAGAGCAATCTAAATCTGATGAGATGCAGGTTCTTACTTAAAGTATATTTATATCAAAGTTTTGCATAATTTTGAACCATGCTCAACTGAAAGTTACCCATCTTAGTTGACTTCTGTATAAAGAGTATGATTAGACCTTTACGTCTTTTTACAGAGACAGTCTTCTTCCATCATAGCATACGCACTATTTGGTATCAGACAAAACCACAGCCAAAATAGTAAGGGGAAGGGAAGGAAGCAGGGGGAGTCTTCCAGAGCCAGAAACACAAATATGAACCAGGTTATCCAAAGGTCTAAGTAGTGCAGGTACTAAATTAGCATTCTGTAAATCAAAGCAAGGTTTGTAGAAGAGCTGCAATTCAGCACAAGTGCAACAAATAGGAAGCTTTTGTCAAATGCACTAAAGAAGGAACCAACTGAAATGTTCAGAAGACAGCATTTATATTCTGTGACGGATGATGTAGATATGTTGACTACTACAGCTGCCCTCAGGAGTCAAAATTCTTTAAGTGCTGCGGAACTTAGCAGATCTTATTTTTTTGAAGCTAAGCACCAGCAGATGGTATCTACACAGAAAGTAAGTTCCACATAAAATTAAGTTACTAACACAAGGCTTTATAATATGTTTGAGATTTTTTTTTTTTTTAATATAAATAGTCACTGTCCCTTAAAAAGACCCCTATAAAAATGCATGAACTATTCCATTCAGAACACCAAATTTAAAAATACAAAATAAAAAATATTAATCTATGTAATGCAAGTATTTAAAATGACCCGACTGACTCTCAGTACTGTAACTTTCAAGAAAAATCAAGCATGACTGGTGAATTTAATATACGAAACTACAACACTTTTTAAAAAATTACATACAAGTGAAACAGGAATATCAGTTGTTTTAACCTGAGGATACTTTGCAGTTATAACTATAGTGAGAGAAGTGAAGTGAAGGCCTGTATAACATTGTAATCACATAAGCTCCTGCATTCTACACAGTTCAGCATTATCTCCTCTCTACTGGGATTACTGTTGCTCAGCTTTTAGAAGAAGGTCAAAATATATTTGAGATGACGTTTTTCATTTCAATGCAGTCAGTAAGAAGAAATGGAATGTCACCTAGTGTAGCACAAAGAATTTAACAAAAATCTAACCATCCTTCAGTAACTACATTTGCTTCTACCATTATGCAAGGCAAATGGCACATCCAAAGACACTCTAACCTTGAAAATGTGAACACACTGGTTCTGTTTGGTTATTTCTTTATTTTCATGAAGATGTTACGTAATATATTTACCTAAAAACCCTAGGGGCATTTGTAAGCTTTTATTTCTGTTTTAAACAGGTGTTCAACAAGTTCTTGCTTTGTTTGTCTTTCCCCTTAACATACTGACACCACCTGCGGAAAACAAATTAACCACCCCCACCCCGCTTTGGCAATATTGTGCATTTTGAGTACTCTCAGAAAAAATACAACTTAATTATTGTTTTAGGACAGCCACAGCCCAACCATCTGTTAAGTTTATCATATCTTTAACCACAGCAATAAAAGCTGGCTCATTACAGCCCATTAAAATTTGCAAATAAACTATTCCGGAGTTTATTATTCAAAAAACATCCACAAACAGCTAAACAAAACAATCTTGGAAATACACCAGTACAAAAAAAAAGATGGTTACAAAATATAAATTAAAAATAAGTGTGCCACCACAAAAGTGAAATACTTCATTAATTTATGTACATGATAGAGCCCCATCCCTCACCCTCTTAGAGAAACTTCCTAGATGTATTAACTTTTCTACAAAAAAACCCATGGGGAGTCCTTAACACAGAGATCCAAGCAGCAAGGTAAAAGAAAGGATAGTATTATGGTGGTAGAAACCTTGTACTGTAAGAAAACTTATCTTATATATGATCCCTGTAGGGTTTTTAAATCCAAATAGTATTCAGCAGAGAATATGATTATGGTGGGAACTGGGTTCAGCAGGGTTTCCAACCCAACAGTTTTATTTTTTTATTTATTTTTTACTGACCAATGAGCTGCCCCCAACCCAGACAAAACACTCTTAACAGCTCCATCCTGTACTTTCCCCCAGCTGTGCGGCACCTACTTCTGCCCCAGCCCCACTCCCTTCCTCCCTCACCACAGGGACCACTATCTACCCCTCCCCCACCCCTTAAAAACAAGAGAAAAATATAGAGGGGTACGCAAGCTGAAACTTTGAGGCAGAAGGGGTACACTTGTTAAACAGGTTGAAAGCCCTGAGATTTAGGGTGCTCTTCATACTGTTGGGGCTCTCAAATCACTAAAAATTCTGATATAAAAGCATTCAAATTTTTTCCAGTATATATATAGAAATTGCAGCAAACCATCTGTCATGTAAAGAACTTTCTCCAGTGAATAAAATGTCTAAATCCTAAAGTCCTTAAACTAGCCCTCAAGAAAAACTCTCCAAGGCTGCAATGGGAATTTTGTCTGCATTTCTATAGATTCATAGATGTTAGGGTTAGAAGGGACCTCAGTAGGTCATCGAGTATGACCCCCTGTCCTGGCCAGGAAAGAGCGCTGGGGTCACTCAACTCCAGTCACATGCTTCTTCAGTCTCCTCTTGAAGAAGCCCAATGTAAGGGAGAGTACCACCTCCCTTGGAAGCCCATTCCAGATTCTGGCCACCCTTACAGTGAAGTTCTTTCTGATGTCCAACCTAAATCTGCTCTCCATCAATTTGTGGCCTAGTTACTCCAGGGGATGCCCTCGTAAATAGAGCATCTTCTATTCCCCGCTGCCCTCCCCTGATGAATTTATAGGCAGCCACAAAATCACCTCTTAGCCTTCTCTTGCAAAGCCTGATGAGATCTAGGTCCCATTGTCTCTCCTTGTAGGGCCTTGTCTGTAGGCCTCTGACCATACAAGTGGCCTCCTCTGAACCCTCTCAAGTTTCTCTGCATCCCTCTTGAAGGGCAGTGCCCAAACTGGAGGCAGTGCTCCAACTGTGTAGTGTGCAGTGCCACAGAAGGGAAGCATCACATCCCTGGACCTGTTCATTATGCATCTGCTAATACATGATAAACTGCAGTTAGCCTCATCGATCACTATAATAGCAGCAAGATTACCAAGTTTCTCTTTCCCCACGCTCTCACTGAGCTATTAACTATACAGACTGATCAAGAGTATTGAAATTATTCTTATACTTTTTTTTTTTTTTTAAACATGGCAGGGGGGATTAGATGTAAATATCAACACAAATGCTAATTTATAATTTCCACATAGTTAAGTACCAAGATCAGGGAATAGAAGAGTTCCATGTACAGCAGTTAACTCAAGCACACTGCATGTCACATCTTTAAACCTTCTTTTACTAAAAAGTATGTAGCTCATGTTGTAAAATATATATACGCACCCTCAAATAAAACACACATCCAATGCTGTAAAAGTTAAATTGCAGATGCCATGTAAAGTTTTACATTTATTGGTTTTATGACTCTCTCTAAAATGCTTCTGTTTCTATTCCATCACTCCAGAGGTCCTGGAAAAATATGCTAGCAACTGCTAGCTGTAGGAGGAAAAATTTAAGCTGAGCTTTAGAGGTCATAACTATTTTTCAATGCCAGTTAAAGAATAATCCCCAAGAGTGAGAAAGAATGAAGACTTTAATCTAGAAGTTACATGGCTCCATACTTGAATAAGAGCAGGACTCTCTGCCAGTTCAAAGGACTTACGGTTATGACTTACGGTTTTCATGCAATACATAATCCTACCATGCTTTGTGCCCATTCTGCTAGAGCCAGTTTAGAAAATACAGGTTGGGGGAAAAGAAAAAAAAACAAAAAAAAACACACTGTAATTTCTGCAGAAATGCATAGAAAAGTAAACACACACAGAACCACAGAACTAGCAATTAAGATTATACACGTTACAACATATATAAATTAAATGCACTGAATCAAAGCAGCACAAATTGTGGTGCACAGGAGTTTCCTCAACTTGGCCCCAGTACCTTAACAATCGTATTCATCACCACCTAGAAGCATAAGAACTTTCTCTGATTAGCTGGGCTTCAGGGGAGCAATGGATCCAACAGCATGAAAGTCTAGGAAAGCAGAAGAGAAAGCGAAGCGTGGAAAAATTGTGGCTCACTTATTCACCCCATTCAATGCAAAAATAATTCCAACCTGTACCGAGTTGGAGATCACATCCTGACTTCAAAACCACAGTCCCAATATTTTCCTGTGCTTTCTTCACCATTCCTTTGAGTCCCTCTCTTCTGCTTTTGTAGGGACACAAGTGATACAGGCCCTCCCAGACCTATTCTGTTACCTATCTATCTATATCTATCTTTGTGTTGCAGGGTGGACACAGGATGAAGACAAGAAAGTTGCCAAGGGAAAAGGAAGAGTAAAATAAAGAGGAAGAAACAGGGAGGGAGAACACAGTAAAGAAACCAGAAGAAATACAGATTAAAAAAGGAACTCAGTACAATTAAAAACACTAAATGGGGTTGCTGCAGAAGAGAATAAAGTGGGAGTAAACTGGGAAGAAGGGAGCTAGAACAGTAAGAAAGAATAAAATGAAAGGTGTCAGAAAGAACAGGTAATAAAAACAGGAATGAAAAATGAAAACCAAAGCCTACCAAAATATATAGGAAAAAAAGTAACAAGGGGAAGAAAACCCCAAAATTAAAAAGGAAGACAAGAAGCAAGTAAGATACAGTAACCATGCCTAGGAGTGGCAGGAAGGGAAGGCAATGATGGACAAATCAGCAACAAATAGTAAGGAATAAGTATATTAAAACAGAATGAATAGATTACAGCACATTAAAGCTATTTTTAAAGGCTTCCTTCTATTGCATTACACCTAATAGACTCCTCAAGTGTCTCCAGCTGACCTAATTACAGCTCCACAATTCAGTACACAAAGCACCAAGAAAAGGAACATTATAGGTACATACATTACAGTGGAAGCAGTCATGACTCCACTAACAAAATGTCTGTAGCCTCCTGTGCAGGACGCATAAAAACAAGTGACATGAGATCCAGTAATTTGGTGACGCAGGTATTAAAAAAAAAATCACAGTGATATAAAAAGGAATTAATTTTTTATAAGCCACATGTAAGTAGCACAGTAAACATTTAAATATCTCTCTTGAATGTATTTGATTTCATATTATCAGAAGATGCAGATATCTATATTTGTATGAAGCAATAGCCACATCCAGTGGACAACTGGCCTAATTAAAGTTATTTTATCTGTAGAAATCCCAAATTCTCACACACTTTCAAAATTCACTAGAGATGCATTGATACATCCATCTATATTGTATCGGCACTGATAAAAGGAAAATTGACATTATGGGAAATTGGCTTTTTTTTTTTTTGCTGATCTAGCCAATAATGCTGCCAATGAATGCTGCATGCACGCATGTAGCAGTAGTCATCATGCAGCCAGCCTGGCAGCATGTAGAGCAGCATCTAGCTGATAAATCTGTTGGGGTGAAGGAGCAGAAAGGAAGGGGGAGGGGGGGGCCCCCACAGTGAGGGAGGTAGTAGAGCAAGGGCAGGCACTGCCCAGCCAGGGCAGGGTGCAGGACAGAGCTGCGAGTGGCTTGTCTGGGAGGTGTGAGGAGGGAGGGAGGGGCAACTCCTGCTGCTGCATGCACACCTGGAGGCAAGCATAGAGGATATGTGCCCTCTCAATCTGCATGCAGGTGAGGGCAGTTGAGGGCTGAGGACTGCACTGGGTTCTTCCTGGCAGGGCTGTGCTCAGGGGAGGGCAGGGGTGGTACTGGGAATCGGGCTAGAGGATGGGTTCCCCCTGTAGCCCATAGCACCCCCACTCCCAGAGCTGCCACTGCCAACCCAAGCTCAGCCCCACCAGGAAAAGCCCAGCACAGCCCCTGGCCCCAACCCACAATAGCAGCACACCCTCACCCTATGCACAGATCTGGGGGGCACACACCCCCTATGCCTCTGCCCCAGAGGTGTGTGCATATTGGCAATCAGATCTGTTACAGCAGATATGGCTCATTAATAAATCGACCATAGTTAATCAGCCCAAAAAAAAATCTTTATCCGTGCACCCCTAATATTCACAGTGGGCAGATCCACTGCCGAATCTGCCACCGGTGTGGGGGGCCCGCGAGTGGCTGGATGCACTGGATTCAGCAGCATGGGGGGGAGGGGGGTGCCCAGCAGCCAGACGTGAAGCTGGTGGCAGCACAGAATCACCATGCCGCTCTACCCAGCTCTGCAGGGCCCCCAAGCACAGGGCCTGTGGCAGTCGCCCAGTTCACCCCCTTACCCCCACAAGGGACAGCCCTGACAGTGGGTTTCAAACACTTCCTTTTCCCAGCATATCAGTAACGTCATGATTTATTGCATTTACTTTTGAGTAAACTGGAGAAGAAAGAGAGGAGGAAAAGGGAAGTTTAGATACTAGACTACAGAGAACTTACTGCCACAACGCTGGTAGAATTATGATTCCCATGGGTTAGACCAGGGGTCAAATTGAAATCAGCTGGCAAGTCATATTCCCTACAGCAACCAGGGAACAGACCAGTCTCTGCCAGAGCCACCGGGTCAGCATGACCAGCATCCAGAGGGTTAAATATTGCCACCATCAGACAGGCCTCTTTCTCTGTTCCCAACTGCCCCCAAATTATGCTTCCAGAAGGAATGAAGAAACGAATTCAACAATGGGAAAAGCAGACTGGGTGGCAGAATTAATCTCCTCAGTGCTTGCCACACAGAGAGTGACTCTGACAGCCAGTTGAAAAGCCCTGCTGCCCAGATTACCCACTTCCCAGAAGCCCTGCTACCTGGATGACCCACCTGCATGGGCCAACATAGTAGCTCTAACAGGTGAGGTGAAAAGTCCCATAGATCAGACAATCCACCTTTGCAGATGTTTGACATCCCTAGGTTAGACTGAAAAGAACAAAGATCATATTTCATTATGGTAGAATGGGGAAATTTAAGTTAAGTTTTCTTAAGCTTTAACATTTGCCTTCATTTTTTCATCTGGCAAGCTGCACATCTACCATCACAGCAAGAAAAAACATATGCTTTTGCAAAATGAAATCTGCTTTGCAACAACCTCCTCAAGCCTCCAAACTAAGTGTGTGTGTGACCCAGTAAAAGTTTCAACTTGACAAAATGATTCTCTCTAAAATGAGCTGTTCTCCAAAAGGGAACTATTTTAGCAGCCTCTAACCAGGGGTAAGCAATTATTTGGACTCGAGTGCCACTTAAGGAGTTTGGATGAGTTGTTGCAGGGCAGGTGAGATGAGGGGGATGCTTACCTGGCCCAGCATTGAGGCCGGGGGGGGGAACGACACGACAATGACGGACGACACACGACACAAATGATTCTATCCATCCCCAGGTCCATCCACCCTGCACCTAATCAACAGGTGCACTGAATGGAGAGGGTGGGTGGGGTCTCTTTGTAGACTAGCTCAGGACCCCTGCAAGCAGGGCATGCTGGAGTTGGGCAGAAGAGATGGGAATGGCAGGGAATGGCATCCAGGAGCAGGACAGGCAGTCGGGGCCCAGACTGCAGGGCAGTGACAGCAGGGGTCCAGGGGCCAGGGCAGAGCCACAATCCACTCCCCACTTGTCTCTGATGACATGAAAAGGAGCTGGATGCAGCGTTAATGAAAGGATGATCTTATACCTTTGGACTTAACTGAACGGATCATTAAAACCAGGGGTACAGCAGTATGGGCTCTGTGAATGTAAGATACCACCCACCAAGGAGATGTGCAGCACATTAAATCATCCTCACAGTTAAATACAAAACGTTAATTATAATCTAAGCAATGTTCGCAAATATTGAGGGTGGACATGCATGAAAACCATAGCATGTGATGCATCTTATGCTTGTGGGGGGAAAAAAAAAAAAATCACAACATAATTTATAATTTTCATTATACTCTTGGAGGAGAAAGAAGATTTGCAGCACAGTGCAGGTTTTAGTTTCCTGGTTCTTTCAGGACTTCTTTTCCATAACACTCAGCAGTCCAGTATTTATAATACCAGTATTAATTTTAATAAAAAGCTCCACAAGCAGAAGTCACATTTAAACCTTCCAAAAGAATTAATGATGAACAAAATGGAAACTAGACTTCTTTCTTTCCCTAGAATTGGTTTCTGTTCAATGGAGTTCTCAGTGCTGCTAGTTAAAATACTAAATACATTTCCATACCTGTCTTCCATTCCATGTTTTCCAGTTTTAAAACATTTAGCACATACATCTCCGAATTGAAATGAGATGACACTAAAAAATTCCACAGGAAAATCCTATCTTCTACGCAGGGTTGCAGTGCTGGTCACTTGATATTTACGTATATATAATACTAGTAAATGGAGTAAGAACAAAAAGATAATAAAAATTCTTCAGATTGTCTGGAATTAAGTATTACCAATTAGTTGTTGCTAAAAATCTCAATAGTTACATAAGTACCCACAGTTTTCAAAATGCCAAATGCATAAAATACAATTTAAAAAAGTAAAATAAAATGGTATTAAAATTGCACACTGGAAACTGGGGCTTAGACACTAAACCACATGAGTTTAAACATCCATTTACAGGCCTAGATCCTATTACACCTCTAACAACTCTAGGTGGCACTTGCATAGGTCTTAGGTGTTAAAATCACTACATATGATCTTATTCTACTTTTAACAGACAAAAAAGTCTAGATGTCTTATGCATCTTCATTTTGGCTTGGAAAGATCCTTAGGTGATAATGAGACCTGGCCTACTATGCATGCGATCCAGAACAGCCCACCTAGACATCCAATTCCTCACGAGGTCAGCTTCAACCCAGTTTCATCTGGGAACAGCATTAAGTCCCCAATTCCTTAGAGAGAAAAAAAACAAAGCAAGTGAAAGTTGATGCTGAAGTCACTTGCACAGCAAAGAAGAGACCGAGCCACCAACCATATGCTGCTAATCTTGACAGCACTGGCTAAGTACAGACAGTCAAAAAGCCCAAGGCTGAATTGATTCAGTATTTGCAAGTTAGCCTAAGCTACAGAGACTGAGCCGATAAACAAGTGAACTATTCACTTCTGGCTCAAGCCAGATGGTGCCAGAACACACCTCCTGGCCTGCCAGCTCCAAGGCTTTTCCCCCTGCCTGATCCAAGCAAAGGGGACATAGCCAAACCAGAGGCCACAGCTATCTGGAGGGTCTGCCTAAGTGGGGGGCAACATCTGATAGGCTGAGACGGGAGTGGGTGGGGAAAGAGGTAGTGGTATTGAATTCATAAAAGCTTGAACAAGAATAGTCCTTTCACTGAAGTGAGCATGTTTTGAACAGAAGGGAACAACCCTGCGGAGAACTGTTGTCTGTGATCCTGGATTACAAATCCCAGAGGCACCTGGAAGCAAGAAGTGGAAGTGATAAGCAACCATTTAGAATCCTGCGGTTGAGAGTCTGGACTGCAGATCTCAGACCTGGGGGCAGCAGGAAGACACATAGTCCATGCTGGCTATGTGCTGGACAGCTGGGTTGAATGAAATGGAAGCCTCTGCACAGCAGATACCTTCCAGGAGCAGAGGCTGAGGGGCAGTCCCCCTCAAGCTCTGCCCACTCCCCAAGCCCTATCCCTACGTCCCTCACCCCCTCTGCTCTAGCTTTGAGCAGCGAATAACCCAGCAAAGGCTGTTCCAACCCCATGTCCACCAGCCATCATTGCTTAGGCTAGGGAGCAGATGAGCAAGCCTAACCTTGCTCTCTGAAGCAGATGGCACAGCCCATCCTAGGGTTGCAAAGCATGCTGGGATGATGGGGGACTCTGATTTATCTTAAACCAGAAAGGGGTCTAGGACAGAAGTTTCATAAACTGGTTTGACCTAAATCAGTTATGCCTGATACTACATTCAACCTGGTTTACTTTAAATTAGTTTCAGCCATTTTGAAATTGCTTTATGTGTACTGAGTTTCTGTTCTGTTATAGGTTTAAATTAGTTTCTGAAGTCTTAAATCAGTTTATGCGTAACTTCTGCCCCTAACCATTGTGGAGAGATTTCATAGATATTAGGTGCTGGAAGGGACCACACCAGATTCACTGGGTCCAGCCTCCCTGCACTTGGGCAGGAAAGACTGCTTGGGCACAAAAGCAAGGTGCATATCAAGTCATTTTTTAAAGATCTCCAGGGTAGGTACCCCCCACACACACTTTTTTTCTTGTAGTCTTTTCCTCCTTGCTCTTCAGGGTAGGTACCTACTCTGGGGGCAGCCTGTTCCAGACTGAGCATTCAAATCATGAAAAAATTTCTCTTTATGTCCAGTCTGATGCAACTATCAGGCAGTTTGTGTCCATGGTTTTTTTGTCTTCCTCTGGTGTGCCTTGGTGAACAGGGCTCCCCAGGCCCTGATGTGTGCCCCCAATAATACTTATAGGCTGCCACCAAGTCCCCTCTAAGTCTTCTTTTCTCCAGGCTGAACAGTCCCATGTCTTTCAGCCTCTTCTTATATGACCTGCTCTCCAGACCTATAACCAAGCATGTGGCCCTCCCCTTTGGACTCTCTCAAGCTTCTCCACATCCTTCCTCAAGTGCAGCGCCCAGAACTAGAAGCAGTACTCCAGTCGCAGTCTCACCAAGGCTGAGTACAACAGGAGGATGACATCCTTAGTCTTGCTTCAGATGCATCAGTACATGCATGTCAGTTTCACCTGCTCTGCCAACTAATATTAGAGGCAGTGGAATGATAGACAGTTTTGTATTAAACTTTCCCTTGACCCCTCTCCTAAACAAAAAGGCCATTTAAGCATTTGTTTCCAGAAAATAATCACCTAATGCAATATAAAACCCAAAGTGCTATAAAACAGAATTCCCATTAAAATGCATTTTACATCCAAAGGTACTCAACCAATTACATTTTAATAGCATGTTCAGTTTTGATTCAATGCTCTGTCATTTTAAAAAGTAATAGATGTCAATCATGCTACTTACTTACTTCTTACCAATTACTGCCAAACATAAATCCTGAAGTTTGTACCACTAGAATTGTCAAAGCACCACTAACTACTTTTTACTTAAAGCAATATAGAAAACGGACCTTAAAAATATACATCCATACAGTTATAGTGGCACAGTATTTCCTTACTATTACACAATACAACATACATTTCAAAAGACTGGAAAATTTTCTATCACTAAATATAGGTTGAATCAAGATGCAGCTGTTTGGTCATTTTCAGAAAGAGTTACTGTATTTGCAGCTATAAGGAACACTTCTAAAGCCAGAGCACTGAGGCCATTGAAAAGCCAAGGACAGACTCCAAGCCACAAAAATTTTAGGTACGATGCCAGAATTAATGATAAAACCCAGTGGTGCATCAATGGCAAGGACTAAAATCATTTAAGTGAAGAAATTAAATGTTAATATGGAACAGCTGGAGATCTAAGGAAAAGTAGGATATGATCTTTGAAGCTGGAAGACTTTTGAATTGGCCAAATATCAAAACCTGGAAGACACACAAATTCCTACAGCAATCTGCCTCTTACTGATAACTACGATCAGAATGGAACCAAACTTAAAATTCTGACATGGAACATTCTAATGTGGTACACGTTACAGCCAGGTGGGCTATGGCCCAGGAACCAAAAAAAAAAAAAACAAACAAAAAACAACATGCTAAAAAATAAATATATATATTTTTTTAGGTTTTCTTATCACTTTTATACTGGAAACTAAAGAACCAAAGCAAGGAAAATTTTGCAAAGATGGACTTTTTTTTTTTTTTAAATTGCATGAACAAGACACAAAACCTGTACTACTCATCCCAGGTGAAATAAAAATTAACAGATTAACAGCATCTTATTACTTGCTAGACTTCATCTGAAAGATTCGCTTACTTGTTCAGACACTAAAGAGAAGTGATAAGCCAGGGATCCTCCAGCAGAATGCTATGGCAACCTGGGGTGCCATGACATACTTTGAGATGCCACAGGGTGTCAGTTGATATTTGCACTATTAGTTAGGAAAACACCTACACATCATTCACAATATAAATTCATAGATTTCCAATAGCAATCTATCATGTCATAATACCTGTTGTGGTCCAAAGTCCTTTCACAACAGAAGAATTGCTCTATTACTTTTCCAGTCAAAAGAAATAAGTGAATGCAAGAGCTGTAATTTTCCAAGGGGTCCCCCAAGTCTGAAAAGGTTCAGAAACACTTATACAAGCAAACATAGCTATTCAACATGTTTATCTGTACATAAAAATGTTTCTAGCCATAGTCTTCTGAACAAGGAGAGAAGTTTGTAACAGAACCCCACCCCCAAACCAAACAGAATGCAAAACAACTTCACACAGACCAAAAAGGTTCCAGCTAAAATTCAAAGTACATCTTTTATCAATACACAGACATGTAGGTTTTCTGGAAAATTTTGAATTGGAAAATTTTCCAATGCCCTAATTTTTAAATAGAACATGATCTGATTAAGCTTGTTTATTTGACTTGTATACAGTAAACAAAACCAAAAAAAAAGTTAGCCCCATGTTAATTTTATGTCCCAATGGCCACAAGTGTTTGAACTGAAATATCCAATTAAGAAAAAAATTAAATACATCACACTTAGTGTGGTTTAAATATTATATTCACACAAATTCAAAGCTTTATTTGGAAAGAAATTATTTTTATTGGAATACTTGTAAAAACGTAAAGACAATATGCAATAGCATGTACTTCCCTTACATTATTTTTTAAATTTAAGGAAAAAAAAGGCACTGAAAACTGCCGAAACACTAATTTTAGCACACCCAAAGAGCTGTGAATGCTATGCCGTGGTTGTCCACTCATCCACTTCAACAGAATTTAAACTCTCTTCCACTGAGGTCATTGCAGCACCTCCAATTTCACCGTCACTATCTGTAGAATCACTTGCACTACTTATTAGTCCCATGTCAGAATTAGATTGAGGCAAATCTGATTCAGAACTACTTGAACCACACTCTCTTTACCTAAAGGATGGTTTTACCAATGAGTCTATGGGCAAAGGCAACTTATCATCCCACTTAATCTTCTTCACTAATTGTGCTTCTGACTGATTCTCCAGAAGCAAGAGATTTTGAGAAATAGAAACCAGTTTAGCAGTGCATTCGTTAGCCTATTCCTCTTTTTCGTCTTGATCGAGCTGAAAGCCTTCCAGTTCCATTCACAAGAAGCTGCTGTTGAGGGAATGCTTGGGATCCTTAGAGTAATCCGGGACAACAGGCTGTATCCCTTCCACCGTGTGAGAGGAGACATTCTCTGCTGCCTGCCAAATGACATCTTTGCTCCAAAGTTTTTCTTTGGCACAGTACTCAGCAACATCCTGGCTATTTCATCGATGCTGGGGACATTCTTAGCTACTTCCATAATTGTATCAAGAGTAGCAGATAATTCATCTTCTGATAAATGTTGTCCTTTGTGTTGAGGATCCAAAAGGTTTGCTGCCATTAAACATTTGTTTTACTACTACTACTCTTTTGGATAGAGGTGAAGGCAGCAAAAGCTCAATTAGATTTTCATTCAGTTGTCTGAATCTCTCTGGAATATTTGAAAGCCTTGGTGCATCTCCTTCAAGTTTCTTGATAGCCACTGAACCGGGTAGAAGCAAATTGAATGCTGCTTGAACTCACACCCAGAACACATTGTTGTCAAGAATCTGCTTCCAAATGTTCATGGGAATAATCTGGGATACTGTGTCATCTACTGAAGCACACTACAAACAATTCTTTGAGAGGTGCAAACTATGTAAGCACTATGTATCAGTGCCCCATTTAGTTTTTCCTGGCAATAAAAGTGCACTTTCCTTCCCTCGCTTCTCTTTCTGTAATTTCTTCAGTCTGATTAGCAACATGATGATTGTTGAATACCTTCACAATCGCTTTGCAGTTTGCCAATACTGTCTTCATTGTATCCACACTTACTATGTCCTTTGCCAGAAGATTCAGCTCGTGAGCAAGACGGCCAAATCCTATTAAATCAGGATATTTTGCCTTTAATATTTTCCATTCAGCTTTCATGTAACTGACATTATCAGTTACAAGGGCTTGTACTCTGTAGGGACCTGCACTTTCAGTCTCTTCACTCTGTAATTTGGCTGTGTATTCATCTGTATGATAAGAAGATTTGATAACAATTTCTTTCGGGAATATTGGTTCAGGTGTTACTAACATAATGTTCAATAAATGATCTCCTTTTATCATCAGTCCATCCGACATTAGCATCAGTGATTCTGCTTAACCAATCCTTTGAATAACCATTGTTCTAACTCTGTCATATTCTCTGTCTAAGAGAGAATGTGATAAGTGATGACATGACAGTAACTTTCATGATGGGCAAATAAATTAGTTTGTAATATTCCTTCCAGTATGGATTTTCAGTTATGGAAAAAGGTGTACCACCTGCAAATATAGGTTGAGCTAATGTCTCATTTGCTTTGATTTGATCTTCTTTTGACATTTTGTCCACAAAGCTTGATAAAAAGCTTGACTGTCATGGTGGATCATGTTTCTGTTGACAGTGATCTTGAAAACAAGGATCCTGCTGCTTCTTCCCCCAGACCTTGCAGCTTGACATTTTCATTTTCTATTTTTGCAAATCTGCTATTTCACTTGAGCTACCAAGTTCCTGCAATAAAAGGGGGAAATATTTTTATTTAGCCTATTCTAATCTGACCTCATCCATCAAAATAGAAGTGGCAGGGAGCTTGCTCCCCCTCCCTGCCAGAAAGAAAACTCTGCTGCTCAATTTGCTGCCCAGTTGGGACTGCAGAGCCAAAGGGAAGTACAGTTTGGCCTCTGCTACCGGCCAGAAAACTAAGCTTGCTCAGCTGGGTTGAAATAGCTATTTATCTATTTTATAATTTTTAAAAATATATATTAAGCCTAAGCCACTTTGGGTTCTTAGTGCAAGCAGGAAAGCCGAACACAAATATTTTAAATAAAAGTCCAGAGTTGCATTAACGACTTTAAAATTATAAAGTTTTAAAACAATATAGATGCTAGTCCATACTGTGTGGTTTTTTTCCACATATTAATTTGGTTTACTTGCATAGGATTCCTGAAGTAGACTTTTCTCAAATGATGTCCTTCCACTGCTTCATTGCATTAGTTTTCTGTATATAGCTTGTACTCTTTTAGGACAGTTTCTACACATTATTAAATATTTCTTCATTCTTGTTGTGTTGTTAACATACTCCTGCCCGCAATATTTACATCTGCCAACTTTCTTCCTTCCTTCAGTGGCTTGAACTTCACTATAATGATGCCACACACTGGGGTTTTTTCTGATTAAACATTGTTACGACTTCAAGTGAAAAACACTAAAAAAACTAACCGATCTTAATGCAAACACTTCCAACTTCCCCCAACTCAAGAAACAAAATGAGACACTGGTCTGTGCGTTTGCTGAACTGGAACAGAAACTAAAATTAATCAGTTTTAGTTTCGGTTCTGCTTTCACTTGTAGTCTGAGATGAAATAAGAATTTTAGCTTTGGTTTTGATTTGACCTGCACAGTATATTAGGCAAATTCATAACTTGATTTTTGGTTTGGATTATTGTGAGAATGCATTTACCCCGTCTGCAAATCAACGAAACATGTATTTTCTCACACACTTACTAGGGATAATCACCTGAAAAACATTAATTACAACTTTGAAACTGCCAAGCTTGCCTAATATTTATTGACATGCGTTCATTGTTACTGATGAATTTTATGAAACAATGAATTTTTACAAATGGAAATATTTCACCACAGAAAAATAATGCACTGGAAAATTTTCTGGTTTTGGAAAATGTTCTGTCCTACATCTCTGTCAATACAATCATCATAAAGCCTGGAAGCAGAGAACGCTTTCCAGTGACAAAAGCAGATCATACTGTAACAGTGTAAGCAAACCTACTGTAGTGTAAATAAGAGTACGTCTATAGAGACGCAACCAAACTAGCTTTAAGCAAGCTAATGCTGGTACCAGTAACAGTTTATTCACAGAGGCACAGAGCTCAGCACAAGCTGTAAAACCCAATTTAAAAAAAAAATGTCAGTCTGTCTGTCTGATCCAGGTTGTAGCCATTCTGATCTAGAAACAAAAGGAATCAAAATTTGTGGAAGAGGTGACATCTTTTATTACACCAACTAGATATCTGCAAACAAATCACTTTATTTATTTTTTTGCAAACTTTTGGGTGAAGGGTGAGCGTGCCCAAAAGCTTGCAAATAAAACAATTTGTTTGCAAATATCTAGTTGGTCTAATAAAAGAAATCATCTCATCCACGAATTTTGACTCCTTTTGGCTATGTCTCTCAGCATTTAACCAGCACAGAGATCCACGCAATTGCAGCTAGTCCTATCAGTACTCGAACTAGGTAGTTTAAATCATGGTTGGGCAAGGCTACACAAAAAGTAATTATTGAAGCGACTACAGTATAAGCCAGTTTTCCAACCAGGATACTGAGGAAACTTAGGATACCTTGCAATCCTTTAAATGGTGCTGCAAGAAGTATAAGGAGATCAGTAGATAAGGGCAGGAACAGGCTTCAAGTGTGAGGAGAAAAGCAGATAAGGATAAGTTCAGGCTCTCCCTACCTGACTACTCCCCTGCTCACACTGACTATCCCCCTCTGTAAGGAGGTAATATATACAGTTGTTTTTTTAAATGGGGCACTGCTTAATTTATAGAAGTTATGGAAGATTGCCTTGAGTCTAAAGAGGTTGAGAATTATGGTATAGAAAAACCCTAAATCCACTTGTAAATTGGTAGCATTATAGGTATATTATGTGCTCAGAGACAATGCAAGGGATCCAAGCACTAGACTGTTCTGAACCAGGATACCTTTAAAATTTGCAGGCTGATGAAGAGCAAATTACTTTACAGGGCTGCCAGAAATAAATACTGCAGTTATTTTAAACACAAAGGGCTAACTAAATCTTATTTCCCTTTATGTGCCTAAATGGTAATATGCAGCCACATAACTGCTATTTTTAGCACCTGCTCACAATTTTTAATGCAATTTCACCCAGTGGCAAATTAGAATGGCCCTACACATGTACCAGCCAGACAATAGAGGAGGACTGCTCTCTTACTTTTTAGCCCAAAAGCACAGTGTTTAGGGAACTTGCTAAGGGAATACCAGACCATTTCAAGCACCCCTTAAACCCAGAGGTGGACAAAATACATCCGCCTCTGGATAAGCGGCCTGGAGTCTGACCCTCCCCCAGCCTGGCTGGGCCCCCATTTACCCCTGCCTCTGCCCCAGCCCCTCCCTCACCGCAGGGCATGGAGGGGGATCACCCCGCCCAGCCACAGTGGCGGGGGCACGGCTCAGCCCAGCCATGTACATCCTGCCGCTCCTGGACTGCAGCTGCTCCACACGTGCATCCCTCCACTCCCAATCCCGGAGCCTCATACAGTCCGACTGAGATCGACTGCCAGAGACTCCACGGTCAACCAGAAAATCGCCCAGTTGGTGACCCCTGACCTAAGGCAAAGAGACCTACAGGCCACAAGATGGAGCAAAAGAATGAAAAGATTAGATCCTCTCTGCCCTCCCTGTTCTTGTTCCTTTGGTGCTGCCAAATTTAACCCTTTCCATCACTAGTGGTCACCTGAATCAGTGGCAAGAGAACTGCAGATAGTTAGAGCACATCAAGGGACAGAGATCTGAGTCTTGCAGCAGGGTTCTGGGACACAAACAGCAGCCTGCAGCAGCAAAAGGTTGCCAACCCCTGACTAAGAGATGAAAAGATGATTAATCATCATACAACAACATATTTCCAGTCATTCACATAACTTTCTGACTAACTTACACATCTAACTAGTTATACTTTGTTCTTAATAGTTTCAAAATTTGGAGGGGGAGGCGGGGAGAAAAATCAAGATTTTAGAAATCAGGCATATCTGCTGTGGAATAGAGGTCTTCATAAACATTCTGAAGATAAAAATCAGACAGATGCATCTATAATTCACAGTATACATGATAAAATAAAATCAATCATATAACACTTTTACAAACGTAAGTAGTAAGCTGTAATCTGTGCAACTAAACAGCAGTTTTTTGGCCTTGACTGAATGCATAACCCTGTGTATAAGCACTCAGTCAACTATACACTAGCTTGGCATAGAACTGAACAATCTGGGAAGGAAGAGTATGGAAAGCCTCATGTTAAGCCCCAATAGCTAAGGTCACAGCACTCATGAGCGATACAGGAGACCCATGTGTTAGGCTGCACCTGCTCAAAAGGAATTTAAACTCACCCATGTCTGACTGTCTAGTGTGGCACCAACTACTACACAAGAGGTCAGACATTATACATTCATTTCTACAGCACTCCCAACCATTCAGGGTTGCCAACTATCTGTAAATGTATGAACACTCTAGGGGCTTTGTTTGTTTGTTCATTTGTTTTTAAAAATAAAATAAAAAAACGAAGATTAAAATGCCTTAGAATGCCTTTCCATGAGGTGTGTTAAAAAAGAAACCCACTAAGGAATAATGGACTTGACTGAAGATGTCACCTGAACAAGAGATGGATCTTGAAGGACTGACAATGGAGAAGAAAAGGGCCATCTAGTGTCTGAGCAGAAGCACAGGTCAGCAACCCACAGGGACTACTCCCTCAAGGTTTTGAGGCCTATAGGAGCCTCTGTAGCCCCCTTCTCAGCCCCACACACCCCAAAGCAATGTGCTACTATTTCTGCCTCCCATTGCCTGCTTCACAGGTAGGCAGGGCCATAAGGCCCCAGGCAGGACAGTAAAAGTTTGGCATGGCTGGAACTCAGCTGTGTGGCCAGGAGGGAAGAGAGGCAGTGGGAAGGGGTCTGTGCTGGAATGGGAACAGTGAGTCTGGTGGGGCTAGGAGGAAAGGGGCAGTTCAGAGCCAGGCGTAGTCGGAGGTGGGTAGTATCGTGATGTGGAGTTGAGTAGGAGACCTCTAGGAATGGGGGCAGAGGGAAGGGGAGGGACAGCATAGTTGTTGTTTTTTTTAAAAATGGTCAAGTCAAGCAGGGTTGCCAACCCAAGAATTTTTTTTTCTGACAATTTGCAAACTTTTTACTGACAGAATTTTTTTTTGGTATGGTGTGTATTAAAACCCTGAAACTGAACTCAACCCTTATTACTGCCACCCAGGGCCTGGCAGAAGGGTTATTTACATCACATGAAACATATGGGGGTTTTGTTTGATAACTGGCATATCAGTAAAAAACTTCAGTTGTCAGTAAAGAGTTGGAAACCCAGCTCACCCCCACCCCATTAGTTTCTGGCTGACTACATTTTCATGACTTAAGCATCTATAAATGAGGCACATATTTAGCCACATACACATCATACTATGTATACTCAGGCTATACAAGCATGCTTGCACATCCATATAACAGCAGGCTCGAATCGCTATCTGTGTACAGGTACCAAAAAGACCATTTATGCAAGTAAAAAACTGCCATTTTGGTGCACAAAAAGAAAACAAATGCTGCCCTAGTTCTTTCAAAAGCTAGCTATACACTTTTACCAAGTTGTGTTTCTTTCAAATTCTTCATTAATATTTACAGCTGTCGATTGCTTCATGTGATTAGTTCCACATACTGTCAGACTAGTCTTTCATGCCCTCCAATACTTCTCCTAGAAATAATATTGTTCAACTTTGAAACTATTGGAACTAGCTAGGAGATCCAATGGTTAAGAAAAATTACATTCTGGAGCTTTCCAAATTATCATCTTTTGCACTTAAGTCATAGACACCCACAAGACAGTTGGTTCTGTTTTCTGTATGTTCGCTGATCAAGTGATGCAGCTGAATCAAGGTCACATGGAAAAGTATTTGCATGTAATGTTAGCCACAAGAGCAACTCTAAAATTAAGATCATGAAGAATGATGCATCTCGGGTCAGAGACAGAGACAGACAGGTAAGCAGATGCTAGGACCCATCCACTGCCAGCATTTCTCCCCCCAGAGACCCAGGCAAAGTGTCCATAGCCCAGAGTTTCTCCTCATGGTGGCATTGAAGAAGACCCCACAACTGAAGCCCCCTACTTCCAAATGCAAAGACTTATGACCGTGGGCTTGATCTAAAAGTTGCTGGCCCTTGTTGTAAATAATTCTCATCTTTACATATCTGTAACCAAAGCATCTTATTGCCATGTCAACTGATGCTATAGAAATTAAGAAAGCAATAAACACTTTATACTGTGACGATGTACATATACCATAAGTGATTTTTGATAACACTTGCTTTGACAGAAAAATCTGTTTCCAAACTTTAGGAATGTTTCACAGCTATGAATTCATGTTAGTCTGTGCAAATGAGTAAAACTCAGTAATGTAAGGCTTCTATTTGAATTATATAGAAGGATATAGAATGCACATTGTGCACTGACGAGATGAAGTGAAGAGCAGCTGAAAGTTATTACCTGAATCCATAACCAGCCTATTGGCTTCAATGGGACTATTTGCATATACCTAAAATTAGCCACATCCTCAAGTTCCTCACCGGATTGAGTCCATAATTTTCTATTAAAGCAATACTTTTATGGTTCATAAAATAATTTCACAAATTATTCACAATTAGACACAAATTTTCAAATTTGCAAAGACACAAGATTGTGGGAATACAATTTCCTAATTATTCTTAGAGGGAGAAATATGTTAAAATTCCATCAAAGTGCTAGTACCATAGAACTAGTTCACTAATGTCACCTACTAAGAACAAACTTTGTGCACTTGCCCTGCGTGATTCCCGCACAAGATAATAAAGACTGAAACTTGATTTAAAGGGAAAGTCATTGCTTTAGAAGGAAACTTCAGGTGCGTTTTGCCTGTTGTTCCTCATGGCTTGTACACTTCTTTAACCGAGAACTGTCTTAAGATATTGCCATTGTAGAGACATTTTAAAATGCTGAAACTTCACCACAACAAGACAGCAACAGCTGGAACAGATGAATTTGCAACTTCTCTCAAGAGGATTAGACAGGGGACCTAGTTTGCATATGGAGGTTTCTCTGATCTTATCAGAGTTACCAGAATATTGCATCTTAAAAGTAGGTAAAAATTAAACAGGTGGGTCTATTGGCACTGACATTTCAGAAGATGCCCTTTGCTGTAATTCAAATTCTGCGATTCTTTGCTGAAGAAAGAAAAGAGAAACACCTAAAAAACACATTGTGATACTATAAAAGAGGTCGTAATTGCCAGAACTGTTCAAAAAGATAGAGTATACTTAAGTGTAGATAATGAACATGATAACAAGGATATCTGATTTCCAACTGTTCTCAACAGTTTGTTACCAAGTAGTTTGGCTCACCACAGGCTCACACTTAAGGTGGGAATTATTTTGAGCATGTTGTGAAATATGAATCCAAAAATTGACTTAAATCAATGGAATGAAACTTATTGTAAGAAGACTTTATAATAACACTATAGACTCAAAAGCAGTCACAGAAGAGGCTACTGTTCTTTTGCCAGAAGTCATGTTATGCCAAGACACAGTAAAAAGGCATAACAAGGCTCCTCTAGTACCTGGGGGACAGCTGTGGCAGGGGGAGGGGGATATGCCAACCATTGGAGTCTAGGGAGGGAGTGATAGAAAGGGGAAAATAAGAGAAGTCTTACCTACTACTGGCTTAACACACTGAAAGCAGCTGCTATTGCTACTTCTATAGCAAATGTAACTTGAGCTGCAGCACCCCCATGATGCGGGCTCTCTGGGAGCTGCCCCTGGTTCTCTGTTCACTCCCCCAAACCTGCAACTATGCTATTGGGTATAAGAGTGTACCTGCTATGACAAAGATTCCCAGGGCAAGGTACCAGTCCACTCACCTCACTCACTACTCCCTAGCAATGTTAGTGGATACCATTCTACCTTTAAGACGCACAAAAGGCAGTTTCCTATCAGAGTAGCTTTTAAAATGACCATCAAGAAAAGTCAAGTTGTGATGGACTACAGGTTTTACTGTGATATTTCCATCTTAACTTTGCTCATGTTATTATAATATTTGTGACTCACTTTACCTCATCACCCATCCCAGCTACATGCAGGATGAGATAAGATGGACCTTTAACATTAACAAAGTTCGTTTTGCTGATGTATCAATCCAAGAGGGGTCCAGAAATGAACAAAACAATGGGAAAGGTGACAGGGAGGCAGCCTGTCATCTCCTGGCCAGAAGAGCTGGGGGACTGAGAAAAGTGGAGGTGCTTTGCAGAGATGGAAAGACTGGGAAAGAAACAGCTAAGGACCTTTGGGAGCACTCAGCTCTGTGCTAGCTGGACAAGGGACAGAGAGACTGCTTAACCCCTTTGAAGAAACTGTAGCAGAGTGCCCTTTAATTCCAATAAATCCACTTAATAAAGAGATTCTCTGCTATGCTGCTTAGGGCTTCAAGTTGCTTTTGGTCCTCCCAATAGGCAGCGAAGCCTCTGTGCCAAGGGCAATATTGGATGCCTGCCCCTAGAGTCAGAGCCATGGGGAAACAGGAAGAGTGAAGGACCAAAAAGGTCAGCATCCTCAGAGCAGGAGGGAGTCCAGGCTCCCCCTTGCTCTAGAACCAGGGTGGACAAAAAATACAAATCTGTGGGCTAGATGCGATCCACCAGGCCATTCTATCCAGCCTGCAGGAACCCTAGAAAATTAATATGCATCTGCCCTTGGCTGCCTGTCACGCAGCCCTCAGTGGTTTGCCAAAACTCAGTAAGCAGCCCTCCGCCCAAAATAATTGCCCACCCCTGCTTCAGAAGCCATGCCTGGGTGGACTTTGAGGGCTGCTCTCAGAGACCAGAAAAGGCTGCCATGGTCCTAAACAAACCAACCCACCTGTAGAGGGCACTCTGTGACACACAGGTCAAACACTTGATACAGTAAGTATGCCTATCACAACCGGTGGTTGGATATGGCCACCTATATGTTGCAATATGAAGACTGAAATCATCTGACAAGCTGAAAATATAAGTTATATGGAAAAATGATCAAGGAATATCAAACTTGGACAGCATTTACATAAAAAAAAAGTGATATTCCACCAAGTCCTCCAATGAAATTTATAATTATAATATGCCCCCTTCTAGATGACATGCTGCTTGTCTCCCCACATGACTTGCAAATTGATTGAACCTGCTTGTTTAAATGCGACTTGAAGCAGCTTCAGAAACGCATCAACGTGATTTCAAAAGCAAAGTGGTCTATTTTGTCTTATTTTTAACTCTAATCTTCCCCTAGTACGTTATGGAAATATTTTGAAGCAAGCTTCTTTTAAAATTCCTTGATCAACTGTATGATAAGGTTGAAAGGAGTCTAAAGGCTGCTACAACATACTGGGCCAGTTTTTTAGTTAGAACCAACAAGCTACACTTTACTGAATATGTAATAGTTTTTGCCAAAAACTTAATGCAAATTCAGCCCAAATTTTGGCAGAAGATTTAACAGGAAAAACAAGAAAAAGTCAAACCTTAAAAGGAAACATGGCGGCACAGTAGAAGGAACAAGAGAAGTTGGGAAAACAAATTAAACAAGTGTGAGTTGACTGACAGTGTGATATATTTGATGATGGGTACAGCTTGAAGCATTTTGTAGATTTAAGCCTTCACAAAGCTCACAGCTGGTAAAGAAATTTGGTGTGAAGAGTTATTTCGTTGAAAGTCTTATTTATAAAAGCAAACATCCAGCAATAAATGTTTTTAGTGAAAATTTGCTGGGTCAATACTTGTAAATTACTAAAATAATTCTAAGGGAAACAAATCTGCCATCAGTAACATCTTTTCTTCAAGTATTCATTTTTAAAATCACATGAGTTAACATCATCACAAAGTAAAAAAAAAAAAAAAATCTCAAGGCTATGACTATGGACTTAACTCAGCCCTATGACACTTACTGGAAAAGATCTGGAGACTAATATTCCCAAAGGCATCATCCTCAGCCACTAACACAACCCTGCTGCTTAGCATCTTTAAAAAAAAAAAAAAAAAAAAAAAAAGACTCATTTACTAGAGACTAGGTAGTATCTTGCTACCCTGTTGTACCCAATATAGGTTTAAAACCCATATATTGCTGAGGTATAATGGATTTCTCTAGTTTTAACTAATGCTATGCTTGAGAAGGCCACTCTTGCATGCATCTTACATGACAGTTTGCAAAGACCAAAATGAGAAATTTGGAGAAACTTTCTCTAGGCATAGATACAGTAAATGAAAAGGGAAGAGGTTAACCGTGTTAATTGTTAATTTGAAATCAGACAGAAGGCAGGGAAGGGCAGCTCCCCTTTAATCATGGTATGATGGTAATGAGTAAAGTGTTAATCATGACATTTAAAAAATGGGAAGGTGCTATACAAACACCCGATTTAAAAAGCACCATAAAATGGGAAACAAGCCCATTAAAAAACAAAATGTTCCACATGTAAATGTAGATCATACTTATGGTTGGTTTGCATGGCACCTTAAATTTAACATGCGAGTAGGGCTGACAATCAGCTATTTGTCAATCCTGGGGCTCAGACCACACCAGCATCTGAAACAGATCTGGCCTGAGGCTGGGGGTAGAAGGGGAGATGAAGGACTTCCTCTGCCAATGCCTGACACCCTGTGCCTGGCAGTCAAACCTCACACTGGCAGATCTGGCTGAAGTCCTCAAGCTCTCCCTGCCAATCCCCTGTACCTGGCACCCCAGCCAGAACTGTGGGGTGCAGAGTTTTGACAAACCAGCTGATCATTTGCCCAAACAGCCTCGAGACAGCTACACAGCTCCAACCCTGGGACTGCACTGAAAAAATTCAAAACCAGCCCCAATGTTGGCCCCAGCTATGGGCCAACCCTGACAAACATCTGTGTCATTCCTGGCCCCAAAGCACATCAGGACCAGTTCAAGTCCCCAGTGCAGTCCTGGCTGAAGCTGATAATCAGCAGATTGTCAGGCCCATCCCAATTTCCCATAGCCATAATCATAATCCTTGGACTCTGCCTGCACTGGCAAATAGTGGTGGCGTGATTAGGATCTGATCCACAGTTAACAAACACACACACACTTCCCACCCTGTACAGCTACTGTTCTTGAAAAAATGTGACTAAGTGAAACAATGTTAAGCAAATCCAATTATGTCACAATAGTTACCTACTAGCAGGTGGCGGCCAAACAATATTATAACCAAACATTGCACAGCTTTACACAAGTATGTGCTCTAATAGATCAGTGACATATTAATGAAACAATGCTAACCAGGACAACATTAATTGGGGAGTATATATATGTGTGGTATAGCAGGAAGAGCAGTGTTTGGGACTAGGGATCAGATTCCATCATGCCTTTAAATGATTGTGTCAAGGGCCTTACAAACAAACTTATTTAGTAAGAAATGAGCTTCCATAGGCAACAACCTACTTCATTTGCTGTCTCTCTAATGTAGCTAGTCTCCAAGGCAGTGATTCCCAACCTTTTTAGACTCAAGTCACCCCTCCATAACTTTTGGGAATTCCATGAAACCCCATTTCAAAAATGAATTTATTTATTAGTGTTTACCTCCCTGCAGAGGGATTAGGTAGTGAGAGTGGAGCACCAGCCCAGGGAGAATGTGAGCCCACGCTTACCTGCTTATCTTTACATGATATATCTTTAGCCTGAGGACTAAAAGGGGGGCGTACAACCAGTGGAAGGGAGGAGCTATCACCAAGGAGTACTCTTCCTCCTCGGCAAGGGAGTGTAGGAGGGCTATTTAGGAAGGCCAAGGCAGAGATGGAACTCAGGCTAGCGTCCAGGATTAAGGTCAACAAAAAGTCCTTTTTCAAGTACACTGTGAGCAAGAAGAGGGCACCGGGCAATGCAGAGCCCCTGCAAGACACAAACTGTAATCTGATTGCCATGCCAGGCAACAAAGCTGATATTTTTAACAGTTTCTTTGCCTCTTTTTCTGAACAGGGACTGGGATATCCCACCTACCAGAGATAGGGACAATCTTGGGGATAGCTCTATCAAGCCTTCAGTCAGTGCAGATGTAGTTAGGGATCTTCTGGAAGGACTAGACATTTTTAAATCTGCAGGTCCAGATGCTCTCCACCCAAGGGTGTTAAGGGAGCTGGCAGGGGTCATTGTGGAGCCTTTGGTTTGGCTGTATGAGCATTTGTGGTCATCTGGCCAAGTGCCAGGGGATTGGAAACTGGCTAATGTGGTCCCTATTTTTAAGAAGGGGAAGAAGGAGGACCCAAATAATTATAGGCCTGTAAGCCTCACCTCAGTGCTCAGGAAGCTCTTGGAGAGGATCATCAAGGAGCTTTTCTGTGGGGGGCCTGCAGGGGAAATTGTGCTCAGGGGCAATCAGCATGGCTTCACCAAAGGCAGGTCCTGCCTGACCAACCTGATCGCCTTTTACGACCAAGTAACTAAATCCTTGGATGATGGTGTCACTGTGCACATAGTCTTTCTAGACTTTAAGACCTTTGACACTGTCTCTCACCCCACTCTCATCAATAAATTATGTGACTACGGCATTGATACCTGCACAATTGGATGGATAAAAAAAATTGTCTGACAGGGCACATCCAGAGAGTAGTGGTGGACAGGCGGTACTCAACCTGGCAAGATGAGCAGTGGGGTACCCCAGGGCTTGGTCCTCAGGCCCGCACTGCTTAACATCTTCATCAGCGACTTGGATGAGGGAGTGGAAAGCACACTGTCCAAGTTTGCTGATGACACTAAGATGTGGGGCAAGGTGGACACACTTGAAGGGAGAGAGAAGCTGCAACTAGATTTAGACTACAAAAGTGGGCAGACAAGAATAGGATAGGGTTCACCGTAGACAAATGCAGGGTGCTGCACCTTGGGAGAAGGAATCCACAGCATACATACAGGCTGGGGAGTTCCCTTCTTGAAAGCACAGAGATGGAAAGGGATCTCGGAGTCATTATTGACTCCAAGATGAACATGAGCCACCAATGCCAGACCGCAGCCAGCAAAGCCAGCCATACACTGTCATGCATCCAAAGGTGCATCTCAAGCCTCCATAGAGGTGATACTCCCCCTCTATGCGACTTTGGTCAGGCCACAGTTGGAACACTGTGTCCAGTTCTGGGCACCGCATTTCAAAAGGGATGTGGGCCAGCCTGGAGAGGGTTCAGAGGGGGCAGCAGGACAGGCCCTATGAGAAGAGACTGAAGGACCTGAACCTGTTCAGCCTCAGCAAGAGGAGGCTGAGGGAGGACCTGGTGGCTACCTACAAGCTCATCACAGGGGGGGATCAACAGCAAATTGGCAGAGCTCTTTTCTCCCCAGCACCACTTGGGATGACAAGGAACAATGGTCATAAGCTGATGGAGAATAGGTTTAGGTTGGAGATCAGAAGGCAATATTTTACAGTTAGAGTGGCCAAAATCTGGAACCAACTTCCCAGGGAAGTGGTCCTCACCCCCCCATCTGGCATCTTGTGAACCCAGCATTCATTTCTGCTCATGACAGGGGGTCAAGGCTACATGATTTGTTCAGGTCCCTCCTGACCCTAGCTACTATGAAACTATGATTCCTGCAACATCCTTCAAAGCATCTCATAGTACCCAAGGGTTCCCCAGAACCCAAGCTAAGAATCACTGTCTAAAAGTGCTCCCTTCTGCCTACATTTATGTAGAATCTAATCCAAGAGGCCATATCCCAGTTGGGCTCCAGAGGTGCCTTCAATATAAAAGTGTTAAATAATAAAGAAATGGAAGTCCATATGCATGGAGACAGTAGCTGGGAAAGGTCTTCATAGCAGCAGTTCTGCTGATGCCATGTTAGTTTCCTATTCAGCAAAGGGCAGGATAAAAAGTGCTTATAAGCGATGATATTGTAAGGTGCTAGGAAAAAATGCACGAACATGTACATGCATCTACCACTTTAGTATCCCTATTAAAGATGCTCAAGTTACAGATGCACTTAAGTGCTCTGCTAGATCAGGGTCCATATTGCTCAGTACATACATAGCAGCATTCAGTTAAAAATATTAAGTCCTTATATTCAAGGTTCCCAAAAGTTCCCAGATATGACCAAGAACTGTGTTCCTCTGCCAAAACAACAACAAATTGCTTACAGTATGAAAAGGGCTCACCTGAAGAGCTCTCTCAAGGGAACAGCCCCAAAGATTGCCAAATCAAGGACCAAAGCATCATTGCAAACCTTACCACTTTCCACTATGAGCATAGCAGCTCATAGTGGAGTGGTAAGGTTTGTTAGTAGCTGTCATTTCATGCCAGTTCTTTTCAAGTAGATGATGTTTTATTCCAGGAAGGTTTATAGTACTGTTCTAACTGATACAGCTGTAAGACACCTAACACCAACTTAAGTTTACAAATTAAACATAGAAAACATAGGTCACTTGTACAATAATCATGATGGTTTAGAATACATTATATTTCTAACTTATTTAAGGTTTAACTTTTTTTTTTTTTTTTTGGTAAATTTCACCAATCACACCATGAAATAAAAACACTTGATGTGGAAAAAAAAAAATTAAGAGTCAGGACTAACACCTACATAATACACATGCAAAACAACTAGTAATCAAGTGGTATCTACACAAAAACCTATTGCAAAAAAGAGCTACCAAGTTATGATCAGAGAAGTAAGGCTGGAAGGGACTCAAGAGATCACCTAGTTCAACTGGGAAATTAAACCTGCAACCATGGTGTCATTAGGATCATGTGCTAACCAAGCGAGTTGAAGTGGAAATCAGGAAGCAACATTTCTTTAAAAATAAAAACAAAAAGCAACAAACAAACAAAAACAAACAAACAAAATCAAACCAACTGATATAGCAAGAAACTTCAATATCTTTAGAACTAGGATTCAAAACGTGACCTTAATTTGGCTAAAATAAGCATACATTGGGAAGCATTCAAATGTGACAAACTTCCTAGAATCTGTAACTTGAGGGGTGCCCCAAATAGAATGTCACATTTCTTTGGAGAGAGCAGCCAAGAAATATCACTTTGGACAACCCATAGGCAATTCTTCTCCCTTCATGGCATTTACAACTTTAATTTTGCAATTATTTTAACACCTACACAGGCAGGCTCTTTCCTACTGTTAACAGTTTATTCCAACTACCTTTGTTCTTTTATCACTCAGTTATTGTTACTAAGTACAGTGGTACTTCGGTACTCGTCGTTAATTGGTTCCAGGAGGCACAACGAGTACCAAAAACGACAAGTACCAAACAAACCCTGTTTCCGCTGGAAAGGGTAGCGAGTCACGAGGCAAGCGACACCGACAACTTCTCACTTGCACATTGAGTACCAAGCAAACGACAAGTACCAGGACAAAATTTTCGCGTCAAAATGCGTCAAGTACCAAATTCAACGAGTTTCAAAGCAGTCGAGTACCAAAGTACCACTGTATATCTGAATTTTCTGTAACTTGATATCTTTCTGAGATTGAGATACAAAGTTCTAGGTATACTCCTCAGAGTCCCAAAGCTTGAGAAGCTTTGATAATCTAAGCAGTTATGCATACATGACATACCTCACACTCACAAGGCTATTTCTGAATCAATAGCTTTGGACTAGGATTTTGGGCAAGAGTGGCCAAAAAAAATGGACAAACATACCTAAAAGGAGGGAAGCTGCTACTTAGAACTATGCAGCAGATGTTGCAATCTATTATGTCTGCATGATTCCTCAGTAATGTAAATTAGCTAAATCACTGTAAATGGGACCCTGAATGAAGCAGGGTAAAATTACACTCGTATTGCTGCAAATCATGCAGAAATAACAGCTGTATTAAATATCCTTTAGTGCTACTGCAGTTTGTTATGTGTGCTTATACCCCAAGAATGAGGGGTACCAAAATCTCTTTGGCAGTTTGGTGCCTAACTCCCTTAAAAATCCTGACTTTGCAAGATTTCTCCATTCTATGGAATTAGTTGTCACAGGAAATCATTTTGCATCCAATGCTTGTATCCAGTACTGACAATTGCTGGGGGCAAATATTTCACATGACTGCCTGACGGTTTGATTTGGTATGGTGAGTCCCTTGTAGTTAATTCAAAAGCTTCATTGTTAAACATATCCCATTCAATCCCTTAAGCATTTACAATTCATGTCCACAATTTTTGTACTCCTAAATTACTCCTTTTTCCATACATCTGTTTATACATATAGATGTATACAGTCATATCTTAATCTCCACGTTACACTTTGCAATTTATGCTCAACAAAAATACCATATGTAAGAAGTGTTAACAGACTACATCAAAAATGCTGTGGTGTTCTATAGGCAATCTTGTTGTGTTTACACACTGCACCCTAAATCAGCAAAACCACAGAAATTAAGACAACAGTACAACTAGAAATATTCACTATACACAATAAACATAATAAAAAGGAAGAAAAAAAAATTTTTTTAAACTTTTACCTTGTGTTTAATAGGGGTTCCCCCCACACCTTACCTTATGTTTAATAGGGGTTCAGTTCTCTTTGTTGATGTTATACAAGTGTAGGAACAATGCAACTACTATGAAGAGGCTGACAGCTGGACAGCTAAACACTTAAAAGGGAGAGCAGGTACATTTTCCCTAGGTTTGGAGTATAAATGACTGCAATTGAGTTCAGACATGCATAATTTGAACAATGCATCACCATTCAGAGCCAAGTTCAAAATCCCATTTGTTTCTAAATACAAGAAACTTAAAAATTTCACTTAAAAATGAATATGTACATGAGAAGGAAGCTAAAACAAAAGTGACTGTATTTCTTGATTTCAGATAAAAGGCTATCAACTTCTGAATGGCTCTTTATAAACTTAGTGAAAAATTAAACCAAGAAGTTGCCATGTAAACCAAAAACAACCCATTTGTAAAAAGAAAGCTGGGAACAAGTGTATCCTAAGAAACTAGTAGAATAATCTTATTGGCCAAAATACAGTATTTTTGGCTTCTATCCTCTGGAGTTCATAAATAACCTGGTCCACCCTGACATACCAAATGATGTTGAAGAACTGAGAAGGGCTAATGTTTCTCCAAGTTGACCTGTCTCTGCACCTAATGAATTCTATAAGCCCCTCACACATCACGCCAACTAAGAATGTAATCATGGTGAGGGACTTTTTTTGTGGGAGAAACAGATAGGAGTTGCAAAAAATGAGAAACCACAGTTTCAAAGAGGTGGACTTTGAAGAAGGGAGTAAGGATGGCGAGGTTTAAACTCCAGCTATTACTTAGTAATTTCCCTTTCTCCTTCAAGTTGGTATCCATGTGCATATGCTCGCACACATTCAGTAATGAATTGTGCAGTTTTAGGGTACAATCCAGCAATGAAACTTGCTAACTGACATAGAACTCTGACATCAACCTGGGGTGGAAACAGAGAACAACCTTGTCCAGGTAAACTGGTGGTTCTCCATCTTTTAAGACTCAAGGCACTCCTCAGAAAATGACAACTCTTAGCTTTCGCTCTTTTTTGAGTGCAGAAAAATAATAGAGCAATACAGGCCTGTCAGTCTCACCTCAGTCCCGGGAAAGATATTTGAGCAGATTCTCAAGGCTCATATCTGTGAGGGACCGGCAGGAGACTTTATGCTGAAGGGAAATCAG
>JAGPOW010003648.1:124940134-124960992 GCA_030014935.1 Caiman crocodilus | reverse complement strand
ACATTCCTTCGGTCATCTGTCTCTGTCGGTTGTAAAACGAACCAATAAACTGCAACTAACGACCACGTGAGTAAATGCAACCTTATCTCAGCGATCTCGTGATATCTGATTTGTCTAGCAGCCAATAAAAGGGAAATCAAAGCCTAGTGCAGGAAAAAGAAATTAGTTAGAGAGCGTTCGTTCTCGCCCTAGGAGCCTGTCGACATTAAGGCTCTGAAGGTGCGACAGTATGAACTAGACGCTGCTTTGCTTATACATTCTTGATGAATCAAAGAATTAATGGGATCCAAGAGAAAGCATATAGCTTCCACTACAGTATCAGAAATGCTTCAGAACCCAAACTAAAGCCTTCTCTCAAGCAGGAAAGCACCCAGGAACAGCAAACTTTAGCAAAATATGAAGACTTTATTGCTGCATTCCTCTCCATCACAACTGAATCTTTCCAGAAAGACCCATACTGGAACAGTCACGAGAGGATGATGGAGTCTTTGATCTCCCCACTCATGGTGGATTTATATGACACTGCTGTCTCATTGCAAGGGCCAGGGAACTGTAAGGCAGATGCAGTGGCATCAATGCCAGTCAGACAGTTTCTTCATTGAATGGAACAAGCTTGTGCTTCCTTTCTTATTGATGTAACAAGGCTATCCTTGTTTAGCGTTCTCTGACCATGACAGCCCAAATGGAAGACAAACACTCTGCAAGCTTGTCTGATCCCTCTCAGCATAAGTCCATTTATGTGAAGGGTCATCTTGTGGGATGACCACATGGCATGAACTTACAGGCCACCAGTACATTCTCTTCAGTTGGCTTGGGTAGCACCGGTCACCAGTGAGACTGAGTGGCCATGGCTGAAAGAATACTGGCCCCTTCAGGCACTGGACTGATCTTCTACCGAATCAAGAATGCACAGACCTGGCAGGAACTTTTTCTTCCTGGGTAGCCACTGGCTGAGAATGAAGTAAATTAACTCTATTTAGCCAGCTTTATCTCAAGCCCCTTCCTTCCCCAGGACTTGAATAACTTACAAATGTCATTTGTTGAGTATATGAAGCAATTTGAGACAACACTAATGCTTTGTATGTGGGTCAAAGACATGAATCAGTCTCTTGTGAAAAGAGCTACAAAAAAAAAAAAAAAAATTGATTTTGGAGAAGGCACTGTAAGGATGGCTTAGGAGTTAGTGGCATGCTACCAGATTACAGAATGAATAGACAATAGGAAAGAGAGAGAGAGAGAGAG
Organism: Caiman crocodilus; assembly: GCA_030014935.1. Lineage (NCBI taxonomy): Eukaryota > Metazoa > Chordata > Crocodylia > Alligatoridae > Caiman > Caiman crocodilus. Next base: position 124,959,750 of record JAGPOW010003648.1, on the reverse strand, counting down.
AGAGAAAATACACATTGGGTGTATCTACACAAGATGAGACATTTACTGCAGAAAAGACTAGCTGTACAGGAAACATCTCCTTTCTACACGTGGCACTATTAGGCTGCAGGAAACAAATTAACCAGGCAGCAGGGAAGTACAAGTACTACCCCTGCTGCCTGGTTAATTTGTTTCCTTCACCAGTTTTTTGTTTGTTTTTTTTTTGGGGGGGGGTTGTTTTTGGGGGGGGGTTTAACTGCACATGTAGACACTGACGTGGCTGGCTGGGGCACAAGAGTGTTTCAGTGCACAGGCTGCCTGCCAGCTAGCCCCACACCCTCATACCCAAGCAGCCTCTTCGCAGCACATTAAGCAGAGTCAGAGCAGTCCCAAGTCAACAGGCTGACCCACCCCAGACCCTCTGCCAGGCACGGCTGCTCTGACCTGGCTCAACATGCTGTGGTCCTGGGCACATATATAAACACAATGCCCAGGAACAGCAAACTTTGGCATGATACACGGAGTTTATTACTAACAACACATGTAGACATGCCCATTGAGTTGCAAAATGTAAGTACTACAAAAAGAAAGAATATGGTGGGAGAGGGTGACAATGAGCCTGAACCCCTTTGAAAATCAGCAGGATAAGAAACCATCAAAAAAAGGTAGGGGGAAGGAGTAAGGAATAATGGAAGAAAGAGAAAACCAATACATCCTGTGAATGCCAGCTGATAAACTGTTCCAACTCAACCAGACAGGGAGGCAAAGTAACCCTTGTTGGACCTACTAAATTACAAAAGTCTAAGGTCAAAATGCTTAGTGACACACACTCGTGTATAGGAATGTATGTGAAAAACTTCTCAAAAGGAGAACATAAAGCTGTCAGTAATGATGTACATAAGGCAAACTCTTACAGATCATCAGTATTTACTGGATTTGGAAAGAAGCTGTTCCAACACTAGTGAAATGAACTAAATAAAACATGTTTTTAAGGAAAATAGGGAATGACGAACAGTTTCTTTTTAAAAGATTACAAATTTAACGAAAGTAACTGAATAATACATAATGGGCGTAACCCTATTTTAGTTTATGCACCCAAAAGGCATTTAACTAGCTACCCAACTGCCATTTTGGCACTTATCCAGTTATCCTGCTCCATGAAGTGTTGATGTAAAAGTGCCCAGGCGGTTACTGAATATGCACAGTAGGCTACCCAACAGTCAAAACAAAAGCTACTTCCAAACTTCCCTGTCTCTCTCATTTCACCATTTCAAACAGGGGTGGGCAAGATCTACTAATTGATTAGATCCGACCCACGGGCAAACACCCACCGATTAATTGCATCTGGCCTGCAGTGTTCTGCATAGGGCTGAGCCATGTCCACTCCCAACCAGGGCAACCCACGCTACATGCCCGCCTGTACATACTGACAGCCCTAGCCCCAGCCAGTGCACACAGCTTCCCAGTGGGGCTGTTCCTGGTGCAGCTGCACCAACAGCCACAGGGATGCATGCCACACACCCAAATTGGGCAGGGGGGCAACAGAGAGGTGCAGCAGGAAGAGGAAGAACTGTTGTAGGATGAGGAAGGTGAGCAATGCCTGGGTGACTGCAGCAACAGCTGTGTTGGGAAGCTCTGCACACTGGCTGTCAGCATGCACAGGCAGAAGCATGGCACAGAATGCCTTGGGTGGGAGCCAGCAGGGCTTGATTCCATGTGGAGCGTCATGAGGGCAGCCATGGGCTGAACAGGGAAGAGACCACACCTGCACCATACTGCCAGGGTGAGATGTGCTGCACACAACCCCTGCTCAGACCTCTTCCCACCCCTAGCTGGCTCTCAGGAACTAGCACACTAGGATTGTGTGGCAATCCTCCTGCCACACAAAGTAAGACTATTTTGAGCTATTATAAAATCACCTTTATATACACACTATACAAGTCAGGACAAAAACAAAAATGTCTTCTTTAGAATTAAAATGCGTTATAGTAGATGTTTGATCTTGGGCACAATTTGTGGGGTTTTTTTAATCTATAATTTGTTAAGATGATATCTTCTGAAAGATTTAATGTATGCAGCCCTAAACTGCTCACCAAAATTCATTAAGTGGCCCATCATCCAAACTAATTTCCCACCACTGCTCTATGGCAAGGTGCTATAAATCTCAAACAATTTGAGGCAAGGATTTTCTGCACTCTCTAATATAAAAGGCCTCTGTGCCAGAGGATTGGCAAGCTGTCAACATAACACCCATCTTAAGAGAGAGCCCCACAGGTTACCCTGGGCACTACAAACCTGTCAGTCTCACTTCCATCCCTGGCAAGTTGATGGAAACTATTAAAAAGAATAAAAATCAGCAGTCACGTGGACAAATACAATCTGCTGGAGAAGAGTCAACATAGTTTTTGTGAAGGGAAATCCCATTTCACAAAACCTGCAGGAGTTCAAGGATGTTAATAAGCAGATGGACAAGGGGAATACAGTTGACATAAATATATTTCAACTTTCAAAAAGCATTCAACAAAGTTCCTCACCAAAAGCTTTTGAAAAAAAAAAAAAAAAGACTACATTGCCACAGGATTGGAGAGAAGGTTCTTTTGTGGACTGAGAACTGGTCAAAGATAGGAAGGACTAAATGGTCACTTTTCTGAACAGAGGATGTTAAGAAAGCGGGTCCCACAGGGATCTGTGCTGGGTCCTATTGCAGTCAATATTTTTATCAATGACATGGAAATAGGGGTGCACACAGTGAAATTTCCAAGTTTGTAAATGAGATCAAATTATTCCGGGTAGTTAAGTCCCGAGCTGATGGAGAAGAGCTACAAATTTCACCAAGCTAATTGGCTGGACAAAACGGCAAATGAACTTCAGTGTCTATAAGTACAAGGTAATGCACCTGGAGAAAAAAACTGGGGAAGCAAAGCACCCAGGGATGCTGCAGGACTGTGCTGTAGCTTCTCTCAGAAGAGAATACATGTACACATTCACTCTCCCAGGAGAAACTGTCCTAGGAACAATTTAACCCTCATTGTTCCCAGGTTATTATTCCCCCTGGAGTGGCCATTTTTCAGGAAGTCTTGAACAACTCTCCCAGGAAAAACTGAATGACCTTATGTGGCTGAAGTTTTAGTTCATTCACCCTCCCTTTCCCTCCTTAGGCCAAAGTTAATTTTAACCCTTTCACAGCTGAATTGTCAACTGCTCTTGGTTAGTCCAAAAAAATTTGAAGTGTAGCTGCTGATGAGGACTGGACTCCATGGGCAGACCTAGCATTTTGAAAAAGCCTAAAAACAGTCTCAAGGGTTGTGAAATAGGAGGGGAGACAGGACTAGCTAAAAGACAGCAAAATAAGGAGACAGTCATAAACCCCTGTGAAGTAAAGAGCAATTAGCAGAAATCAGGTAGATTGTAATGAGGCATAAAGTCAATTAACTCTCTCAGCATTGCTCCTGCTGCAGAAGAGGAGCTGCTTTTAAACTTTTGGTGGAGCAGGAATCAAAGTGTGGTATGACTATACTGCTGCACTCCACCTCCCCACCCCTGGATCTGTCCCTCCCTCTATAGGGCTGCTGAAGTGAAGGGAAGAGAAAGAAAAACAACAGTTATCTTACAGAGCCTCTAATCAGAATCAGTTTCTCTACTGAACAGAAGAAACATCCCTTAATTTTGGAAGGCAGATTTTTTTTGGGAAAACATGTATATGGTATGCAATTAAATACGATATTTTAGAAGCATCTTGGCTGTTAATCAAAAAGTTAAGACCTAAAGGAAGTAGCTGTTCCTAAACTGAGACTCTCTTATTACACTGCTTGTGAAACATGTCCTTATTCAAATGTAGAAAATACAGTCTCTACCTTAGCATTTTAGAAGGATAAAAACTGTTTTTTTCCAAAAATAACTTTGAAAAAATAATCAGAGATCAAATCATTTAGGTGGCAGCAATGAGAATGGCAGTAATGAAAAGAAAAAAAAAAAAAAAAAAAGAATGACACTTGCACTTCATGGCTTCAAAAACTGGGAACCCTGACCAAGATTTAGAACTATAAAAGGGATTTGGTACTTAAATATTGTACAGAAAATAAAGCCCAATCAGATGGCAGAAAATCAGGGCACTCTACCTGTATGCCTCAAAGATCAGATAAATTAAAAAAAACCCTAACTTAACATTAGCCAGTACATGTTTTAGGTAGCATGCTCATACCACAGATCTCTTAGGAATTATGTCCATTTTGTTGCAAAATCCAGACTGAAAGAGACTATTATTCCACCCTTTAAACTCATATTCTCAGCAAACTAGTCTTAGACTGAAACCTTCTTTGATTAATGTTACAATTCAGAGCATAAGAGTAATGTGCAATAGTTTCAGCTCCTCTTTCTATAGTGAATCTGTTAATTTAATAAACTAAAATGCAATTAGCAATTAAATAAACCTATAAAATTTACCTTCAGAGCACAGGATTAGATTAAATTTGTTCGTGCTCTGGTTCCTTGGAACAGTCAGGCAACTTTACACTGGATTGACTAAAGAGTTCCAAGTAATGTTAACCTTTTACACAGTTGATTTTACCAGAAACAAACAAGATGGAAGTCCTATGTTAATACACCAGCTTCTAAACATGATATTCTTGAATAAATCTATCACCTTCCATTTGTCTTACTAGGAGAGGATGTGTTTTCTTAAAAATTCCTTTCAAACACTATCACAAAGCGGAATGACATGGATGTCTGCTGTATCCTTTCTGCAAGATCCTGAATCAAAACTCATTAAATCGTCAGAGAAAGAATCTAGTCACAGATTATATTTTCTAGAATAAGTGTAATAAACAGCATGATATAATGTTCTAGGAAGATTACTGCTCTGCCTGGCAGCAAGTAGTGAAGTATCAAAACAGGCTTATTGCTACAGGCTTGCAGAGACTATGTGATCTTTTAACAGAAAAAGGCAAATAATGCAATGCCTTACCAAGGAAGCAGGGCTGAAATGCAGTCTTCTGAGACCACTTTCTATTCAGTTACAAGAACAGTACCTTAATTGACTGGAGCAAATGAAGTAATTTGATGCATCAACCTTTAATATCTGCAGACATGGTGAAATTGTTGCTTAACATACTACCAAAACAAGTTTCTTGATTTAAGTGCACATCCAATTTATTTGTGCATAAAAAAAGCCACACAAACCACACAACACAATTTAGAACAACATGAATATCTAAACAGTCTCAATAATGGATTAAAAAGACTCACTGCAAGTGAAGAGTGACAGGCATTTCCACGTTAGGAAAGTTTATACAGAATTTACCTACCCTTCACCTTAAAAATTCATACGATTTATTTTAAATCCTAATTTGTAGACAGGAATAATCAGAGAGTTGTATTAGTGCCTTTTTTCTACTTGTTTAGCATCTTGTTATGCTTAAAAGTTTGCCTAAAAGCAGAGGAAGACTTCCCAGGTTGTTTCCAGAATTTTAAGAAAATAAACTTACTACATGAGAATTTCTAAACAACAGCTCCATAAGCTTGCCAATTTGTCATAAATATGCTGTAAACCAAAACCCTGCCTATCTGCAATATTGCCAATTAAAAGTGATAAAATAAAATATATTCATACAGACTAATTTATACATAATACTATAAATGTCACAAGGTTTAGGATGGGAAATCTCAAATTCTGCTTGTATACGAGGCAGTAAAATTAAGTCAGGGATATTTTTAAATGTTTCAGGCAAAACAGTATAAAAACCCCTTAAATTCTGCTGGGAAAATTTTTCTTAAAAATGCTTGTTTCCTCAAACGAGTTCTTAGCAAAACCCATGGTATTCTAAATAATTTTAGCAACAGCATATTCTTAACTGTGCAGGGGATATCACCAACAGGGGAGCTGCTGCAGCTCCAGCCTTAATTTGGGGCCAGGGCTGGGGCTGCTCCTGCTGCCACCCAGCCATGGTCAGAGCCACTGTGTGCTCCATGCCCCAGGCCAGAGACAGAGCTGCTACATGGGGTAAGTGGCAGGGGAGGAAGGTGCTGAGAACAAGGGACAACCTATCTGTACCCCTGCTGCTGCTTTTCTCACTTCAGGGAAGGGAGGATAAATTTAAGATGATCCCCAATAATTACATTCCATACATGGAAAACTATAACCAATTTTTAATTTTTCATGTGAAGACCTTAATTCTTGGAGGGCTGTCTTAAATACAAAGTCATGTTGGATTTAAGGAAATAAGGTAATTGGCTGTCTACTTAAAGAAAAATTAAACAAATCTTTTTATGGCAAAAGAACTGTCACAACCACCAGGACTTGAAAACATGCGGTACCACGAATATTTTAAAAGCAAATACACATTGAAATCACTGTTGTCACTGTGATCTCTCTGCCATTTATTCTGAGGTGGTAAGGAAGTGATTGGCAACATACATACTTTACACTGAGGTCCCAAAAAGGGGACCAACTTCTTTTGTTATTTAAGTAATGAGGAAATACTGAAAAACCTGTTTGTTTTTCATACTGATGGAATATCTTTCACTGCTCCAATACAAAAAATTTAAATTCATATGCCTAACGGTAAATTTAGCCACTAACTACATACATTCCAAAACAAATTGTATTATCCACAAAGTACAGTTTTGGTTCCCACTAAGTTGATTAAGAAACACTTTTTCAGAGTTATCACTTGGCTACAATGCAAAACAATGAAAATCATTGCAATATTTGAAAGATTAAACCAAAATCAATTATAGGAGAGGCTGCTCTACCTGCTATTGGTAGAGATGTGTAAGTGTCAACGATAAGCTACCGTTAGCAATACAGAACCTTTTTTCCTCAAGAGTGCTCCTGGTGATAATGTGCCTTTTCATTCATGTCATTTATTGTCAGCTCAATATGATTCTTCTAAATCTACAATTCAAGCAATATTTTTTCAAGTTATTTTAAGTTTTTTTAATTAATACAATTAAGTTCTCACAACTTCAAGAATAGGAAGATATTAGTTACTGTGGAACTATACTACCATTTTCTATGCCTCCTGCATCTTGTCTAAAAACATTTCCAGTAAAATCTCTGCTATACAGCATTTAACTAACCAGAAACTCCATTAGCTGTGGGAGTGGTGGAAAGGTCATACATGGCTGCCGCTATTGCCACGCACCATCCTGCACTACCGCCACTCGACAGGCAGCCACCACCACCGCCACCCCCACCTTCACCCCTTAGCAGAGGCTTTCAGATAACTGGAATTTTTATATAAACCAGCAATCCCCTTAGCCCAGGGATGCTGGATAACAGAGATTTTACTGTATTTTTTGCTTATTAACAACATTACAAAGTAATATATTTTTAAGTAACAGAAGACCTGATAGTTCTCTTTGCTTACCCTCCAATAAGCAAAACAAACAAGGGGCAACAAAAATTTGATCCATGCATGTGTTCGCTCACAGCATTCTTACAAGCAAGCTAAAGAAGTATAGGTTAACCATTAGAGGAACAGCCTGTCAGGTGGATAGAAAACACTCTCTATTATCAGGTTCAGAGAGCAGTAGTCAACAGTTAAATGTCTAGTTGGCAGTTGGTACCAAGTGCAGTGCCCTAGGATTTGGTCCTGGGCTGGTTTTCTTCAATATTTTCATCAACCTAGAAGATGGGATGGAGTACATCGTCAGCAAGTTTGCAGATGACACCAAGCTGTGGGGGGAGTAATAGATATGCTGGAGGATAGGACTAGGATTCAGAAAGACCTGAACAAATTGGAGGACTGGAGAAAAAGATTTCTCATGAGGATCAATAAGGATAAATGCAAAGTCCTGCATTTGAAACTGAACAATCCCATGCACCAGTACAGGCTAGGGACAGACTGGCTAAACAGCAGCTCTGCAGAAAAGGGACAATAAGCTGACTAGGAGCCAACAATGTACTCTTGTTGCAAAGAAAGCTAACAGCATCCTGGACTGCATTAGTAGGAGCATTGCTAGCAGATGGAGAGAAGTAATTATTACCCTGTATTCAGCACCAGTGAGGTCACACTTGGAATACTGTGCCCATTTTGGGGGCCCCGCTATAGAAAGTATATAGACACACTGGAAAGAGTACACTGGAAGGCAACAAAAATGGTTAGGGGGCTGGTGCACATGGGACTTCTGAGGACAGGCTGAGGGAACTGGGATTATTTAGTCTGAAGAAGAGAAGACTAAGGGGGGATTTAATAGAAGCCTTCAACTAGATGAAGGGTGGTTTCAAAGAGGGTGGAGCTAGACTGTTCTCAGTGGAGATGAATGATAGAACAAGGAGCAATGGTTTCAAGTTTCAGCAAGGAAAGTTTAGGTTAACTATCAGGAAAAACTCTCACTAGGACAGTAGTAAAGCACTGGAACAGGTTATCCGAAGAGGCTGCGAAATCTCCATACGTGGAGGTTAAGACATGGCTAAACAAAGCCTTGGCAGCGATTATCTAGTTGGGGATGGTCCTCTTTTGAGTAGGAGGTTGGAGTAGATGACCTCCTGAGGTCCCTTCCAACCTTAAATTTTCTATGAAAGGGATACTGAATCAAGAACAATAATGTGAAATCAAAATTCGCCTTTCCTAACATTGTTATACATTTCAAAGAAAGGAGGCATGTATTTCACTTCTTTAGATACAGCTATGGGTATTCTACAATCATGCTCAACAAATAAAGAAAACAATTACAAACATCGAAAGTAGACCAAAAAGCGTAGCAGAATTTGCAATCTGAAGTTAATGAGACTTAGTGCTTGTAAGCCATTTTTAAACTCCTTCTCTTAGGTTGCCTAACTTAAGGCTCTTCCTTTGGAAAAATGTTAGCCCCTTTAAAAAAAAAGAAAACAAAAATAATGTTAACATTTTCATACTGAAAAGGGATTTTGTTTTTGTCTTTTTACATACAACCAGTGTTCTTCAAGAATCACGTCTGAGTATTAAAACACATCTAGAACAGAACTTGTTAGGTATTATTAGGAGACTACCGAAAAGCCCTGGGTGAATGAGAAGTGGGTTTGTGAGTGCTGGCAAGTGGACGGCCTATCTGGGAGCGCGCGCGGCGGCAGGGAGCCAGCCCTCCCCCTCCCCTGGATGAGCTGCCATGGCCCCATTCTGCTTCCCACTGGGGTTTTGCAGCCACAACTGCAGCCCCAAGCCCCACCCTGGGCAGCAGCCTCAGTCCGCGCCTGCCCTGGGTACAGATCTGGGGGGTGTGGGTCCCGTGTCTCCTGGCATTGCAGCAGGGAGCTGCTCTGCCCAAGCCCATAACAGGGTGGGGAGCGGGGGCAGGGGGCTGCGGTCCAGTCTGTAGCCCAGGCAGCTGGGGGCCCCCTCCAGCAGAGAGGGGGAACAGCAGCTGTGGGTGGTTGGAAAGGGGCACCAGCAAGGCTGTGGATGGGGCCTTTAACTTTAAATCATGGATTTGGGGGAGTTTAGCAGTGAATTTGCAGTTTATCATCAGGGAAAGTCAGGACCTCTGGTCAAAAATGATTACAGATTCAAAGCCAGGGGTCTTTATCCATGCTTAAAACTAAAGTATTGATTTTCTTCGACAATAACTTTGCATGATTTCAACAACATGAAATGAAGAGGCGAATCTTTTTTTCTAGACTACATTCCTAATGATTTCATACTAGGTGAAACGAATGAAGAAAGTGAAGCATCATGGCCCTTGTTAAGCTCTTGGCATGAAAATATGCAATATATGTTATCTTCTGGGCTGGTATCTCCCTGTCCCTTATCACCAGACTTGAGGGGCCAAATTCTTGATCACAGTACCCTGAGATTAACTGTTCATCTCTCTCTGACACTGGAATTTTGTTCAGTTATCTTCACACCATAACCTTCCAGGACACGTCACAAATTTCTTTGTTTAGAATCACCTCGACACTCATCCATACACTAAAAAGTGTCACAGCAGCACCTACACACTTATGGGATTTTTGTCACCACTCATTCATCATGCTATTTTTTAAACCTCTTTCACACCCCATGTCTTTCCACAATAACCTACAAATAGTATCCTTAAAACACAAAATTCAACTCTATGTACTCCAGCAATCAAACAACTGTTAGCAGTCCCTCATTCCAGATGGAGATGGTATGCTGGATTCAGGCACTCTTTTATACCCTCTTGACTTGTTCTTCAACTTTATTAGTATAAGTAGAGTTTTCCCCATGTAAAAACTGCCAGTAAATGTCCCCAGTAATAGTAGTATTTTAGATATAAAAATGTAATGGTTCCTCTAGTATCCAACTTTCGTTATATCTTCTATTTTTCATGCTGAGGATTAGGCCTGAATATCTCCTGAGACGTATCATAAGTGAACTGATTTACAATCTACACCCCCGATTTACAAGAAGAATTCTGAAAGGAAGTTTTTTTACGCCATTTATACATGCAACTGCAGCAACATGTTACCTTTCTGTTGACTAAAAGATTCTCCCCTAGAACCTTTTCCCTCAGAAATTATTAGCATCAGAAAAACAACCTTCACATTGACAGAATTCTTGTTGGGCCTTTTTTAGGGAGTATATGCAATTTTTTTTTCAAAGTTCAAATGCAAATATTATCTTTCAGTCTGAGCTCTACCAGACCCTTGATTCAGCAGGTGAATTATTTTTTATTAGATTTATATGTATAGTTTAGATTCTTTCCGAAGTGTCACACAAAATAAGACAATTTCTGTCATGCTCTTTTTTATGATGGTATTAAAAGTTACCACTTGCACTTCATTTTATACACATTATGAAATGCTACCTTGCCTAAACAACCATAATATAAAACATTTTAGCTACCTGCAGTTGAAATAAGCTAATGTATCAGTGTATGAAACCTAACTAATTCTTAAAATGAACTTCTACATGGTTAATATAATCTTAATAATGAAACAACTTTCCTATCGTTTTAAAGCATGAACGACACCCCCCCCCCCCGCAGCAGCTGGGGGGTGGGGGCGGCACAGCAGCAGCGGAAGCTCCTGCAGACACTGCCGGCGGTCCCTGTGGCAGGGCAGGGTGGCAAGTGCCAACCAGGGGTTGCCGACTACCCACAGATGCCGTCGGCAGTATCAGCAGCGGCCAGCGGGGATCTCTGACCACCCAGACGCCACCAGCACTGCTGGTGGCAGGAGGAGGGGTGGCAACCAGTGAATGCCCACAGGCACCACTGACAGTGACAGCAGCGCCTTTTTGCAAGGGGTGTACCGCCCCTCAGGGGGTGCATGTGCACCTGCATGTGCCTCCTACACATCACCCATGTTTTAAAAGATACACATGGCAGTTAGACTTGGAGGTGGCACCAATAATTTAATCTAACCCTGTTTATTAGCATGACCACATCTCATCCTGGATAATAAAAGTAGAATAGGAGTTCTGTGCCACTCGGCAATGGAGAGCTACATGGATGACATAAAACCATCCTAATTATGATTGCTATCATATAGCATTTTATTTACTTTATATTCATGTAACTTATATTTATACACAAGCATAGCAGATACAGTTAAGTTCCTCATTTTGCTACAAGTGAATGTTAGAAATATTTGCAGTACTCCTTCATTTTCGACTGAAAGAGACTACATTTTCTTTGAGCAAGAATACCAGGCTTAGCAAAAATATTGAGTTTATTTTAATTTTGCTCATGTAGTTTAGCTAAATTTAAACTATGGTGCTGAAAGAATAAGATTCTAACCAATAATACTAATGCTGTTAAAAAAAAGATAAAAGAAGTTTATTAGTAGTAGTGAGGTCCCATCATTTGATTCTATTTTGAAATTATGGTTCTTTACATAAAGAGGAGTATCTTCTTAAAATTTAGTTTTCTGTACTAAAATTTACACTTCAATGTCTTAACAATAGATCAGGGAGTAAGTAAGGATCTGGTATCTAAAATTAATTAGTTAATTTGCAGTATGAAAATATTTTTAGCAGAAATATTAGCATATCATTTTCAAGAAACGTTTTGTCACCATTTGTGTGACATTTATTTTGGTAAATCTGAAATGTAACATAAATGACAGCTGCAAATTGTAAAAGAGATGGAGATAAAAAGTTACAGATGCACTAATAAAGATTTTCTTGGCCAATACCGGTACTCATCCGATAGCCAATTTACAGAAATGCAGCTAGGCAGCCTGGAGAGCAGCATCCTGCTGGTACATCTATGGGGAAGAAGGGGCATGGGGAGTGGAGGATGGGGGGGGGGTGACGACAGATTAAGTCGCCCATGGTAAGGGACAGAGTGGGGCAGGGGCTACACAGTCAGGGCAGTAAATGCAATCCCAGGGATGCGAGCAGGATGGAGCCATAGGCTGCTTATCCAGGGGGCACAGGGATGGCTCCCACTGCTCCACACACCCCCAGGAGAGGTATGGGGGGGGGGGCATGTGGCCCCCTGGATTTGTGCACAGAGTGAGGGCAGGCTGTGGGCCAAGGGATGTGCCAGCCTCTTCCCAGCAGGAGGGCTGAGTCAGGGTTGCACTTGGGGTGGGAGAGAAGTGGGTTCAGCTGCACGGGGCAAGCAGCAGCAGCGCTAAAAGAGATGGGAATGGGGAATTTTGGGGTGGCTAATATATAGCCTCCAAGTCCCCCACAGCACTTCCCCTGCTCAGGGCAGGGCTCCCAAGGGAAAGGCAACAGAGCAGTGCCCCAAGCAGGGGTGGTAGTAGGGAAGTTTGGGGGGGCTATAGCCACCCCAAAATTCCCTGTCCACCCCCATAGCCAGCCCTCCCGGCACTGCCACTGCCCACCTCACGTAGCTGAGCCTGCCCAGAGCACAGCCCCAGCTCAGTCCCCCAGTCAGGAAGAGGCTGGTACAACCCCTGTCCCCAGGCCCACAGTGGGCAGCCCATCTTTACCCCACACACAAAGCTGGGGGCCACATGCCGCACCATGCTTTCCCATGCCCTTTCCCCCCATCCCACCCCGACATACCAGAAGGACGCCACTCTCCAAGCTGCCTGGCTGCATTCATGTACATGGCATTTATAGGTAGCATTATAAATTGGCCAAAAAAGCAAATTGCCAATAATGTTAATTTGCCTGTTATTGATGCCAATATGCAACAATATATTGATGCACCTCTAGATAAAATGCTTTTTTCTTTTAATAATAAAAGAAATGAATCAGTTCATTGTTATTTTCTGTCAATCTACTCAAGGACTGACAAAAGCTTATGCATCTCTGGTTTGCTTTACTTTCAGATTCCATATCGAGTTAATTCATTTCTAATTGTATGCCCTGTTCTCTTGCAAAATAAAGCCATCTAAACTGAAATCACTAATGCTTAAATGTAAAACACTACCATGTGATTTTAGGGAATCACTGCTCAGAACAGAGAGACCACAGCAGTTGTTTATTACTAGGGACCTACCTACATCACAGATTTCATGGAAACTATTGCAATCACCAGGAAATTTGGCATTGGCACAATTTCCTGTGAAATCAACCAAACAAAGTGGTAGTGGCACCCTTTCCCAATAAGCAGCAAGGGATGGGGCCACTGCAAAATCTGCTTCACATGGAACACGAAAGGTTTTGGCGAGACAATGAGTTTAAGTAGGCCCCTATTTATTACCAGACATTTAACAATACCATCCTCCCAACCTAGGCTTTCCATACATCTGGGCAGAATTAAAAGATTTGTTGCATTATTTTCTGATTTGTCCAAACATTAGTCTCTAGCATTTTAAATACTACACTTATCATCAAGATTCCATTGCATGGTAGAGGGAATGGGTGGGAGGGGGAACCTCAAATTCACTGGATAGATTCTGAAGATTAAAAAGGGGAAAATAAGAACCAAGGCACACTAAACCAATGCAAAAATTAAATGATAATTTTTAGCACACTACCTGAAAAAAAAAACAAAAAAAAAAATCAGCTTTCTTTGCCATTCAACTTTTTGAAAGATGAAAGAAAGCAATATCTACCATTCAAGTGACCTTTACCAGAAAGACTGCAGAAATAATGCAATTCTTGGGCAAGACGACAAGATATAACTAAACTATACAGAATGACATAATCAGTCATAAAAAGACCATTAAAATAAATTAAGATGTGCATATAGAAGTTCTATACAAAACTATTAAAATCCCCTCTAAAAACCCACTTGGTGAAGTGGCAACAAAAAAAAAGACAAAGATCTTTGAGATAAGAGGTAGAGACATATTGACTGTAAAAGTTAATTAAGTGTTTTTTCTAGAGAGCTTGCAGCACATGAATCAAGATTACAGTAAGAGTCTGAAAACCATTAGAGAACTTGAGAACGGCAATTCTGAAGATTGCAGTAACTACAGTATAGTTAGGAGAGATGTTAGACAAGCAGATACCATGTGAAGAATTGCTGCAGTACAAAAGGCAAACCCTCACAAATCACATACACCTCTGGTTACGATGCATCACCCCTCCCACAAACCTACATGGAAAATCCTCAAACAATTGCAACCTATACTAGAATATGACCCAATTTTTAGAGAGCTTCCCAGAACCACTCATCCTAGCCTTCAAATAAGCACTGAACCTTACTAATCTCATCACCAGAAGCAAACTTCTTATGGGCCAAAACACACCAAGAGGATCCAGACCATGCCAGTACAAGAAATGCAAAACATGCCAAAATATCTATCACCCCCACAATTACTGCACCCCATAAGAGAACCTTCAGCATTCCTGGATCGTACAGCTGCACCTCCAGAAGTGTAATACATCTCATCCAATCCACCAAATGCCCTGATGGAAAATACACAGGAGACACCAAACAACAACTGCGCACCAGAAATCTATCAAAGACAAGAATACCCAATTACCACAAAACACTTTTCATAGATGAGCCTATGAACTTCCCTTTATAAACCTCCTGGATACAAAAAATAATGGACTAAGTATAGACATTAGATTTATGATGCATTATAACCTGCCTAACACATCTGACTCCCCAAGTACCTCTCCACTATTTACCTGCTAGATTCATCTCCCTTCTCCCCTGCCCCACCTCCCCCAGCCTGTCTCTCACCCACTGACTCCTCAATTTACATATTCACTGACTAGATCTCTTGCATGCATACCAGCCTCTGGCTTCTTTATTATTCATTCCATCCAGAAAGAGCACACACCAACTGCAGATGCTCTCTCAGCCTGCCAAAGGGTATTTATACCCAAAAGCTTGCTAAGAAGAAATTTTCCAACTATATGAGTTGGTCTAATAAAAGATAATCAGATTTACCCAAAGAACTTTGTCCGCCCATGTCCTTAGACCAACACAGCTACAACCTATACCCCTGTAAGCTTTCAGACATTCATTCTCTCACAACTATATAGTTGTACATCATAATTTCTGGGGACCAATATACGGCATGATAATTTTAATTTTTAAAATAAAATGACAATAGAAATAGGAATAAAAAAAAATATATTTGGACCAGCTATAATTACATGAAAATGTACGCCTGAAAGCTTGCCTAACATCTCACCCAACTTTATATATGAGGGAAAAAAAACAAGTTCCCGAAACTTAGCCACAAAATAGTATTTTCACCTCTCAACCATATTCCCAAATCACCAAAAAACCTTTGTTTCTAAGAAAGTGGGGGGGGGGACCAGAAAAGGGTGATGTTGAAAGCAAATCAGAACTACCAAGAGACATAAGAAGGCAATAAAAAGCGACTAGGACTAATCTAAAGGATGAAGTGATAAACAGTCAACATGGATCTGTCAAGAAAAAGTCATGTCAAACGAATAATTTTTTCTGACAGGGAAATCTACTTGAAGATGCAGGTTAAGTGCTGGATGATAGAGAAATTTACTTTAATAAAAAGACTTGTGGTTCAAACCCATACAATATAAATAATAAAAAGGAAATATCTTTATTAGCATTTCATCTAGACTATAAGTGTATAACTCACTGAGAAATAGCACTCACTACTCATCAATGGCTTCCTGTGAAACTAGAAAGATCTATCATGTCAATTTCTGCTGGGATCTGCCCTGGGCCTAGTACTATTTAATATTTTCACTGAATTTAGATGATGGATAAGGGCAGTGGTTCCCAATCTTTGTTATACTGAGGACTGGCACAGCAGCAGGATGGGGCACATGGAGCTGGCTGCCTCCCTCCTGGGACTGCCCCGCCACCCAGCTTTAACCCCACGTGACTGGCAGCGGCAGAAGCTGCTCGCCCGGGCAGACAGGCAGGGGTCTGACTGAGGGACTCATGCTACAACCCGGCAGCCAACCCTTCATAGCCTGGTACGCATGGCCCAGTGGTTGAGAACCTCTGGATTACGGAATACACTTAAAATTTGTGAACATCAAGTTGTGAGAGGCTGTAAACTCTTTGTAATTCAGTTTTAGAATTCAAGATGATACAGATGTATTGGAGAAAGGTCTGAAATCAATAAGTTAAGTCAATAAAGATAAATGTGAGGCATACCACTTCAGAAGAAAAAACTACAAATGTATAAATGCCAGGAGAACTACTAGGCAGGAGTGCTGCAGAAAAAATCTGGAGTTGTAATGGATCACAAACTGAACCTTTCAACTTGATAATGCCATTGCAGAAAAGACAGAGATCAGACAGCAATAGTGCTGTATGCAAGACCTGAGAGTCATTTCCTTGGCACTGCCAAGATGAGAGAAAGAGCACTGTCCAATTTTGGGAAGACAGACAAGGTAGAGAGATTCCAAAGGACAGCAATGTGACCAACAACGAAAGGCTGAAACAAATGTGTTTGTTCAGCATACAAAAAGGTGACTTTGGGAAGAAGACGACAAGACACAATTAAGTTTTCAAAAAAAGTTACGTATATAAGGACTGAGATCAACCACTCTTCCCATTCAGAGAGTGTAAGATAAGACATAATCAGGTTAAATTTGCAGCAACAGAAATTTAGATTAGTTATTACAGAGAAATAACACTTAAACTGTTTCAGTGCTGTTATTTTTAGTTATCTAGGGAGATAGTGGCATCTCCATTACTGACAGTTTCTAAACAAAAGTTTACACATGGAAGTCAACCTTCACAGACCCATGGACAATTATACAGGGCAAGTAAAG
The DNA here is from genome assembly GCA_030014935.1 of Caiman crocodilus. Lineage (NCBI taxonomy): Eukaryota > Metazoa > Chordata > Crocodylia > Alligatoridae > Caiman > Caiman crocodilus. Next base: position 124,942,732 of record JAGPOW010003648.1, on the reverse strand, counting down.
TGCTGTGGAGATGATGATATTTGTTGTCACTGTTAATCAGTTTTAAATTTCTTCAATTTTCTGCAGATGTGAGCCACACCAGTGCTGCCCACAAGCCATGGACTGGGAATCACTGTTTGGACAAACATTCTACTCTTCAGAGCAGGAGGGTAGAGTAAATGACTTCTTGAGGTTTTTCCCAGTCCTACATTACTGTGATTTCCAGTAAGTCCTCAAGGAAATAAAACATTGAAGATTCTAGAAGGCCCATATATGTTAGTTTCTGTGAAGTACACAGGAATTTCAGGGGAAACTCATCAACCCATTCATAATACCCATCACTCTTCTTCAGTCTATTTCAAATTTTTATTTTTTTGTCATATCTACCTCTAATTCTGTAAATTAGAACATCCAAATAACAACAGTTTATCATCTCAGAGATCAATGCACCTCCCATTTAAATAATTTAATTTCATATTTGTCTTTGAAAACATTGAGCAAAAATAGAACCATAAAAGATTAGGGTTGAAAGGGACCCCATGTCATCTAATCCAATCCCCTGCTCAAAGCAGGACCTTCCCCCAACTAGATCATCCCAGCCAAGGCTGTCTAGCCAGGTCTTAAAAACTTTGTAGAATGGAGATTCCACAACCCCTCTGGGTAACCTGTTCCAGTGCTTTACTAACCCCCTAGAGAGAGTTTCTTCCTAATAGGCAACCTAAACTTCCCTTACTGCAACTTGAGACCACTGCTCCTTGTTTTGTCATCTGCCACCGAGAACAGTCTAACTCAGATGAGAAAAATACAGCCCGCGGGCTGCATCCAGCCCACCAGGCACTTCCACATGGCATTCGGCACCGCCACAATGAATTGCACCCTACCCAGCCCTTCCGTCCACAAGGGTGGGAGTGAGGCGCCCACGTGTACAACCCCCAACATACCCTACTGGGCCTGACTCCCACTCTCATGGGTGGAAGGGCTCTGACCAGCCAGCAGCTTCCAGGCATGGCTTCTCCTGCAGCCAGAACCTGCTCGCTTGGGGCAGCAGGTAGGGAAGTAGTCGGGGGGAGGGGGAGGTGTGAAGGTGGGCAGAAGCAGGAGCGCAGCATGGAGCCTGCGCCCAGAGGGGCAGTGGGAACACAGAGCTCAACTGAGGAGGGTATGGGTGTGAGGAAGTGTAGGGACCCCTCACATACTTCCCCCCCCATGGCATGCAGCCCCAGCTGCTAGCAGCAGGCAGGGAGAGGTCAGGGCACTCATACCCAGTGCAGGCTCCTGGTGGGGTGCGGCTCTGGCCAGCGCTGCACGAGAAGAGGGAGCAGAGCCTGCCCTACCACCAGGGCTCCACAGCTCAGGCCTGAAGCTCCAACACTTGCAGCAGGAAAAGCCCTGCACTAGAAGCTGCTGCTTCCTCCACTCCCTGCTGCGCAGATCCCCGCACTCTGCTGGGACTGGAGGGAGCCCCGCTCCAGTTCCCTGTAGAGTCCAGCATGGGGCTTCTCGCACTTAGTATGGAGCCGTATTCGCATGGCACAGAGCCCCTGCAATAGAAGCAGCTGGGCAGGCTGCACAGGGGTGTGCTCCTCACTTCCAGCACAGCACTCGCCGCCTCTATTGCAGGGGCTCTGCATTGGGTGCCTGCAGCTCCACACTCACAGTAGGGAAGCCCCACGCTGGACTTCACAGGGAAGCAGGGGACAGGGCTCCCTCCACTCCCAGAAGAGTACAGTGACCTGTGCAGCAGGGAGCAGGGGAAGCAGCAGGCTCCAGTGTGGAGCTTCTCCTGCTGCGAGTGCTGGAGCTGCAGGCACACAGTGAGGAGCCCAAACAATACGACAGGCTCCAGTTCCATCCCTCCCACACCCAATATAAAAGAGGGACTTTATTTTTTAGTTATTATAAATCCCTTCTATATACAGTACACAATCACAAGTCATGACAAATACTTTTTGTAAAATTAAAATATAGTAGATGTTTGACTTCTAGCATATAATTTTTTCCTTCTGGTTCTAAGGTAGTAAACCCCCCCTCACAAGAGGAGTATGGGAGGGGACAAGGTGAGGGACTTCTAGTGGCAAAGGTCAGGGGTTAGGTGGCAGGACTTCTGGCAATCAGAGGGCAGGACAACTGTCAAGGGCAGGGTTACCTATACGGACCCCAACAGCTCACCAAAACTTGTTAAATAGCCCTCCACCAGAAATAATTGCTTGCCCCTGGTCTAACTCCATCCTCTTCAGAACCACCCCTCGGGTAGTTGAAGGCTGCTATTAAATCCCACCTCTTTCTTCTCTTCTCCAGACTAAATAAGACCAGTTCCCCTCAGCCTCTCCTCCTCATAAGTCATGTTCAGCAGCCTCCTAACAATTTTTGTTGCCTTCAACTGGACTATCCAGTTTGTCTACATCTTTTCTACAGTGGGAGGGACCCAAAACCTGGACACAGTACACCAGATAGTTTCATAGTAGTTTGGGGTCAGAAGGGCCCTAAATAGATCATCTAGTCTAACCCCCCACTACTGTCTGGAGCACACGCTGGGATCACATGACCCCAGACAGGTGTTCATCCAACCTCTTTTTGAATTTACCCAAGGTAGGAGCGAGGACCACTTCCCTAGGAAGT
>JAGPOW010003648.1:124908868-124940034 GCA_030014935.1 Caiman crocodilus | reverse complement strand
TTGAATTTACCCAAGGTAGGAGCGAGGACCACTTCCCTAGGAAGTTGGTTCCAGATCCTAGCCACCCTAACAGTGAAATAGTGCCTCCTAATCTCTAACTTGAATCTATTCTCCAGCAGCTTCTGGCCATTGTTCCTCATTAGCCCAGGTGCTGCTGGGGGGAATAGGACCCTTCCTATTTGCTGCTTATCTCCCTTAACGAATTTGTAGGCAGCCACCAAGTCTCCCCTCAGCCTCCATTTGCTGAGGCTGAACAGGTTCAGGTCCCCTCAGCCTCTCCTCATAGGGCCTGCCCTGTTGCCCTCCAACCAAGTGGGTAGCCCTCCTCTGGACCCTCTCAAGGCAGGGCACATCCTTCTTAAAGTGCGGTGCCCAGACCTGGATGCAGTACTCCAATTGAGGCCGGACCAATGTCGCATAGAGGGGGAGTATCACCTCTCTGGACTGTCTTGAGCTGCATCTTTGAATGCATGACAAGGTATGGCTGGCCTTGCTGGCTGCAGTCTGGCATTGGCGGCTCATGATCATCTTGGAGTCAATAATGATTCCAAGATCCCTTTCCACCTCTGTGCTCTCAAGGGGGAAGCTCCCCAGCTTGTATGTATGCTGTGGATTCCTTCTCCCCAGGCACAGCACCTTACATCTATCTACACTGAAGCCCATCCTATTACCATCCACCCACTTCTGCAGTCTGTCTAAATCCAATTGCAGCCTCTCTCTCCCTTTGACCATGCCTACCTCTCCCCACATCTTGGTGTCATCGGCAAACTTGGACAACATGTTTTCCACCCCCTCATCCAATTCACAAGTAGCCTCCTGTATGGGAAGAAGTTAGAAAGCCATGTCCACCTTAACCAACCAAGCAACCAAGATGTGGCCTCACCAGTGCCAAATAGAGAAGAGAAATCTTACTGAAGCTGTTCCACTGAGTAGAAAAGAAAGTCTCCAGTTCCATGACTCGTGCAAAGTAAACAAGACCCTTGATTCTGTAGCCTGGCAGTCAGCCCTCCCTGTGAGGGAATAAACTGTGGATTCCAATTTTTGCTCCCAAAGCCCAAACAACAACAAAAAACCCACACAGATTTAAGAGTGGAACCCAAGGCTCCCTCCTTCACAGAGGAGTTAGTATCCTCTCTACCCAATGGCTGCAAAGTCTAGCTCCCTCAGATTCATAGATGTTAGGGTCAGAAGGGACATCAACAAATCGAGTCCAGCCCCCTGCCTGGGCAGGAAAGTGTGTGTGTGGGGGGGGGGGAAGATGACCCCAGCCAGATGCCTATCCAGCCTTCTCTTAAAGACCCCCAAATTATGGGAGAGCACCACCTCTTCCTCTTGCATGCTCTCTTTCTGGCCTCAAAAGACTTGTGCATTACTTTCTATGCAAAGACTTGTATTCAACAGGATGAACAGAGGGTACCTGTGGTCTTATGTAACCCAAAGCCTGGTAAATAGAGCAACCTTAGGAAACAAAGGGTCCTGGGAAGTAAGTGATGCAAGTTCAAACCTTCTGAGTGATGCCTAAAGGCCAGCTCCCTGACTTCCTGAGGGATACCCTAACCTAACCACTAGATTACTAGGCAAAGAGTGGGTGTCCTTCCTCCTCCTCTTTTTCCAACTGTATAAAGCTAAGATAAATGCATGCTATAAAAGTAGACACAATCACAACTTTCCAACAATTCAAACAAGACAGAATGGATCGCACTTAATGACTTAGATGCCTAAAAGCCATGTAAAACCTATTTACAGACCTTAAGAACAGAACAATATCTGGGCCTGAAGTTAACTTATTTTCAAGTTAATACATAACACCAAACAAGCAACTTCTTTGAGATCAAGACAGGATCACCCATGACCATGCATCAATTTACTCCACTATCATCTACTATTACTGCTGAATACTCAACATGATTGTGGGTTTTCCAGTTTTCCCTTTATACTTAATGTACCTGGCAAGCCTCTAGAGAGGCCATCCCTCAACAAATGCAAAAAGGAAGTTAACAATAAAGCACAGATTCTTGGACCTTGCTGGGTTGTTTGTTTTTTTTTTTTTACAATGTGTACACAAGCATTTTTTCAAAGTGAAGAACAGCACAAGAGAAGCAAATTAGGAAAGGGGGAAACCCTTCACAAATACTAAAGATTTCAGACAGAATGTTGCTCAAAAAAGGCACAATAAGTCAAAAAAAGAGGATAAAAGTAAATGAAGTCTGTAAAATACACTCAATCCAAGGGTTTATATGCCAGGGCAGCTATATACCAATCACACTACGCTTGATGAACCAAGAGATCAATTTCTGGTCCTACTTGCCAAATTCGACAATATAGCAAAAACAAAGCAACACCACTATAATTTAAACAGTAGGACATAAGGCAGGGGGAAAGGAGGACAAACAAAGGAAGGAAAACACAACCAATGTTCCTGCAATGCTGAACAGGATACAAAAGCTAACAATTTGACATGTATGCTACTACAAAGCATAACCATATTTTTTTTAAAATGTTGGTCTGCACTTCTAATTTTCTGATTTATTTTTTGGTACTTTTCATGTTTTAATGCTTCCCTACGTAAAATTATTTCTAAAAAATGTTTGGCAAATCTCTGTTGGCAACAGATCTACACAGGCAGGCTAAACAGTTTTTTTTGAAACCACTCATTTCCTGCTGAAAAAAGCATGCAACTAAACTAGATTAAACTGGAAAATGTATTTTCTTTATTTAATATGTAGCAAAGTATAAACAATGAATTCTTAGGTCAAGTGAAATGGATCAAATATAGAAATATTAAGACACTAGTACTTTAAATGATACCTTTTTGAGACTAAACTGCTATAAAGTTTATGAGGTATCATGATCATTTCCCATTTGGGTTTTAGCAGAAATCAAATCAACTTCCACTATGGGTTTCATATGCAAAAAGTCTGATACCAACATCAACAGACACGTGACTGAAGAAAGTAAACTCTATTCATTACTTTTAGAAAGCAACTGCTGTACAAAACATTTCCCTCTTACATGTAACATGTTTGTTATTTTAAGTTATGTAATATGGAGTCATAGAACATCTTCAAAAATAATTTAGTTTTCTTCAAGTGGGACGGCCAAGATATAAAACGGAAATACTTATTTTGTCCTGAACAAAGAAACAATTTGATGATGGACTATTTTACATACAGCATCGTATTTGCTTACTATGGGCCATCTCACTCTGGAAGGTTTTAAAAAGGTACTACTCTTCTCTTACATGCTCATCTACCTCATTTAAAAAGAAAAACTAAAGCTCATTATTTGCTGCTCATATGTTGTTTTTACATAGCTAAAAAGCTGATCAGTGAGTAATATTCCCCTGCCTGGCATTATAAGTCATGAATAGCAAAGCTCTGTATCAGTTACAGAAAAAGGAAGGGTGCCACCTTCATCATAGTATTCTCTCCCTTAAAAGAAATTAAGTTTCAGTATGAAAAGAGGGTAGACAGCAGAGTCTGGAAGACTCTACCAACCAAGTTAATGCAAAACATGAAAACCTTTCTTTAAAACATTTTTCCTTCCATATTCCACCTCCTAATAAGACCCAACAGGAACTGAATAAAATATATTTAGGTCTTCTAGTTGCCCAAGTCCCAGAATGACTATAATGATATACATGAGCTATATAATCTGCTTGACCTAGAAAACCACTTAGCAAGACAGACAAGATCTAAGTCAATAATCAGTTCAGACAGCTGTGAAGAATGAAGCTTAGCTAAAGTAGTCACCACCAAGTAAGTAGGTGAACATATAAAATTTCAGCAATTTTAAGACACATTTAAACTAGACTCATACCTTTAAAATGAAGACAACACCTAAACGGACTTCCATACCTCTTTAACAAAACAGGAATTAAACTCAATTGTTCCCTGAGAAATGAAAATACTGAATAACCTATAGATTCAGTGTTTAAAGCTTCAATGATACAAACTTGTGAACGAAGGGAAAAAAATATCCATCATATGAAAACATATCAGAAATTTGACTTGGTGGATTAGGATAAACTAGCATTCATTTAAAAAAATAAGTGAAATATCAGTTCAATGTACAAATTATGGAGCATCCTATACAAGAAATCCGACTAACTTTTGTACAAAGAATCTTGTATTTAATAAGACGAATGCATCAAGACACTCTGTAACCTTAAGAAAACACAAAAACAATAAAGTAAGATAAATATCCAGAATTCCATGTTTCTTTCATATTTACTGCACAGTGAACACACTTCTACATTCCATGAGGAGTTTGCTTCCACTGGCCTGCAGCAGCTACAGGAGGGGCAGAGAAGGGGAATGCTGCCCTCACACAATGGAAGAGGTCTACCTGTGAACACCATGGGGCAGCAGGATGAAGGAAATGGCCTGGTGGAGCCGCCTGTGATTAACACTAGTGTGGCTCCTGGGGGATTCAGCCCCAGACTGTTGTTTCGAAGCTAGACAACCCTGATGCAGTACATGAAGTCACTATAAAGGATTTTTTTTTTTAGAAAGGAAGCTCTGCAGAGCCAAGAGTGAAAAGGCAAGGCAAGCAGCAGGAGTGTGGGGAACCTGCGCTGGGAGGACCTGCAGTACTGGGAAGGCTCCGAGCGCTAAGGGAACAGAATGCAGTGGAAAACGGGGTGTCCAGGGAATCAAAGCTGAGGGGGAAAGATGATACTGTTTAACACAACAAAGCCATGGCCAGTGGGGAAGAGTGTAGTTATCAAAGACAGCAGCTCTGAGAAGTTGAGAAGAAAAAGTTTAATACTGCTAATCATTTTAAAACATGAAATATAAGGCCAACAAATTAATCCATAACTGAAGCCAGTATAGATAATTGCTGTTATAAACTATAAAAGACATTTTAAGCCAATTTATGGAAGACTTCCATTAAAGAGGTACCATTAACACCATGAGCTCATGGGAATGATGGCAGAGGCATAGCAGTGGCAAGCAGGGATCGCCTGCAGGCATTCACAGTGACATCAGTGGCAAGGGCGGAGTGGTAAGTGGTGACTGGCCGATGCCTACAGACACTGGCAGTAGCAATCTCAGGGCAGGGAGGGCACGTGCCCTCCCCAATACACCTTCCTACACACCACCTATGAGTTTATGTATTGAAAGCATCGTAAAAAATTTTTAAAAATAGGATAAAATAAAAGATAATAAGAACAGACCTCCTCTCTTAAGGAACCTCTGCTGCATTTCCTTTGGCTCCATCAAGAAATGACCTGCAACAGAATAATACAAAGCCATACTCTTCAAAGCAGATCAAATACTCAAATCCTTGAAGGTACCAGATTATGAAAAAATTGACAATCAAGGGGCTCAAAAACAGAAGGATTTAATAGCTGCTTGAATGGAGCCCACAGACATGACAAGCATGATCATCCTATAACATTTTAGAGGTGTGGAATCTCTAATCCCCATGTCTCTGTATCAACTCCATAGAACAGCTTCAAGTTTAGAGGAAGGCGACCAAAATAAAGAGAAGAGTGACCCTGCTATAAGGGAATAAAGTTACGACATTTCATTTCATTTTTTATTTTGTGGGACAGCTTAAATATTTTTTCCTAGTGACTGCATGACAGCTACAGCATTTGTCTTGAGTACTGAAACAACTCTCTTCAAAATGCATACCAACAATGGTGGGTCTCTTCTCTGGGGATTTGTAATGCTCATATAACATGCAATATCGAAACAAGTCCATTAGCAGAAAAAAAGTGTCTATAAACACTGCAAATTGGTCTCCTGCCAGCGACAAGGGTCCAGAAATATAAACAGATTTTGCCTTATGTTATATATTGCTGAGTTAAACATGGTCTCTTTCTTCAAACAGTCTTGAGAATATCTCACCTTCCCCCATTTTAATAAGAATACTTCAGAAAAAATAAATTAATAAGCTATTTTTATAGATTAATTCAATAGAAGTACTATTTGTGAGGAAAAAAGAAATCAGTCTCCCAAACAGTGCTTTATTTTTTCTCCCTTCAGAGAAAGCTCATCCAAGGCAAAAGCATAGTTACTGTGTTTAATAGAACATTAATGCAAAAAAAATAAAATATTTTCAACTATTTTTTTTAAATTAAAGTTTTATTGCATTCAGGATAGGAATGCGACATTGCCCCTGGAGGCTGGGCAGGCAGGGAGAGCTCCCGCAAGCAGCAGTGGTGCTATCGGTGGCAGAAGCGTGGCAGTGGCAAGCGGGGAGCTTCTGCAGGCGGCAGCCAGTGGCAATCACTGGCCACCTACAGATGCTGCTAGCAGTGGTTGGCAGCAGGGGGAGGGAGCAAGCGACAACTGCCTGAAGGTGCCGCTGGCAGTGCTAACAGTGCCTTTTTGCATGGCAGCGCACCTGCACCTTGTGTGCACCTCCTACGTGGTGCCAATGATTCAGGGTAAACAAAGGGAACAGGAAAAATTACATAGGAAACAGACTACCGAGTGTTATATCAAATAACAGGAGTAAAATAAAAATTGTAGCATGTGTTGAATTCATTACACATATCAATGCTGAAGTTTGCGTGTTTGTTATCTTTTTACAAAGCATATAAACTTGCTAGTTAAAAATTCTAGAACTGTCCTTTATATCCATCTCTACCCATATGCATCGCAATAAATCTATATAGTGATGCTGTATTTACTTGAATTCCTCCCCGCCCTCAAACAACATGGCAGGAAAAAGCCCCTCATCTTATACAGTATTTGGATACAAGGAAATCACATCAAATACACTGCTTATCTTTGAACTGCTTCTAAAAGCAGCTTGTGCTCAGCAGTCAAAAACAACTATAATTAAATGCAGCCAACACTGACCATAACTATAAGAGACATGGCCCATATGGGACAAACATACTGATTGGAAGCTACCACAAAGATAGGTTAGCACAACCCATCCAAATAATACATACAATAGTACCCATACCCAATGAGCACAGTGCCCCTCAGCGCCAATTCCCTTTCAAGCCATAGTGAGCCACTACACTGCACACATTTTTACTTCTTCTACACCGAGGATCTAAGTTTACCAATTCCCACAAAAAAAAACGAAGTAAACCGCAAATTTCACCTTTTACCAGAGACAAACACGGATTTCTTATTTTACCAGAGAAACCCATAAATTTTACAATGAGCTCCCTGCAGGCTGTCAGAGTTCCAGCCTGCAGGGAACGGGAGGGAGCATGAGGAAGGCAGCGAGACTCAGGGCACCACGTGCATTATTTACATGCACCTGGTCCCAGGCAGCCTGCAGAGCAGCTCCAGCAGGTAACCGGGGTGGGGGAAGGGAGACTGAGGCCCTATAGAGAGGGAGGAAGGGAGCTGGGCAGGACTGGGGTTGCTGCCCAGCTGGGGGAGTGCATGGGTCCTGGGGCCACAATGCACAGCTGCAGGGCCCCAGCAGGGAGCTGGGCAGGGCTATGGGTGGCTCATCTGGGGGACGGAGAGGGCTGGTTCCCCTCTGCTATGCGCACTCGCGGGGGAGAGGGAACCTGCGCCCCCCAGATATGTACACCAACCAAGCGCAGGCTGCAGGCTCAGGCTCCCACCCTGCTTCCCTCCCCCAGAGCCTACATAGCCCAGCAGACATGACTTGGCATGGCATGGCAGGAAAGAGCAGGGATCTCCTTGCCACTGAACTCTCCACTGCCCTGGTGATATGTCTCCTGCACATGCTGCTGCTTTAAATGGTGCAACCCTATGCCACTGCCCTCACTGCAGCCCCATGTGCAGGAGGCACTTCATCAGGGCCGTGCACAGCTCACAGCAGCGAACACTTCTGCATGGCTGCGCTGTTCCCTGCCACGCTGGGTCATGCCTGCTGGGGTGTGGAGGCCCCGGGGAAAGGAAGTAGGGTGGGCGCCCTGCGTACAGATCCGTCTGGAACCTATTCGGCAAGCTCCACTGATGGCATGACACTTTGATGCCAGGTAGGCAGACTGTAGGATCTGTGATTAAAGAACCTGTTTGTTGGTGATGTAGACCTCCATTCCTCATTTTAAGTCTGGTGAAGAAACAGGAATAATTGGAAATAATAATTGAACATGGGAAAGGGCTGCGGGAGTGAAGAGCAGGGATCCTGGTTTTCCCCAATTAAAAATTGCAAATACTCTAATCCCCACCCCCAATTAAAATTAGACTACATTAAAATTAGACTAAATTAAAATGCACATGATGGCAGGGAGCACCTTCCCCACCCTACCTCAAGCCCACAGCAGGCAAGGGCAGGGGCAGGGGACTGCAGACCCAGGTCCATAGCTCTGGTAGGTAAGGGTCCCCTCCAGCAGGACTGGGGGAGCAGGGGCTGTGGGTGGGGGGATAAAGGCACAAGCAGGGCCAGAGAAGCCTTTAATTTTAATCATGGGGGGAAGGGGAGGTATTATTAGAGTATTTGCAATTTTTAAATCAGGGAAAACCATGCAGCTTCAAAATTAGTCTGAAAAATATCAAAATAAATCACTGCTTTAAAATCTGTGTACCTTCTAAAAATGAAACCTACATCCATCTCTGCTTTGTGAAGAGCATGCATTACAGTTATATCAAACAAGAACATAGAAAACAATGATTAAAGCAAGGCACCCTGCCCAGTGATATAAGTCACGATTTAAACCGATTTGATTTAAATCAAATCCACTCTGATCAAGAACTATCAAAAGTGATGAGGGTGAATACTATCCATAATGTGTAGGAAGTATTTCAAGAATCAGACAGATTGTAGTGCTTCATTTAAAAAAAAAAAAAAAAAAAAAAAAAAAAAAAAAAAATCAATATTGATGTTCACTCCTTATTTCCTAGTATCCAGACAGCTCATAAATCATTATTTCTAAGCTTGCCTTTAAAAGGTGTTTGATAGATTTTCCTTAAGCATGAAAATATAATGCCAGTAGTTCTATGAAAAATATGCTCTTATGACACTGCTGTCCTTTATATTTGGGTGAGATTTCATTCTGGTGTAAATTAGTTTCACACACCTAATTACCATAAGGGCATTTGGTGTACTGGATATATCTGAATATATCACATTTTAGGAAAGGTATGTGTAGAATCCATAGATTCTGATGGGCTCAGTGTGGGGTGTGTTTATATTAACAACAGTGGAGATGTGCTGACAGATTAAGCAACTATTAAGAGACAAGGCTTTGTCCTATTTAATGTCTGTTAAGCGGTGCAGAGTTTGCTTCTAATGAGTTGGGCAAGGTTAGGGAGTTGTTTGAAAACCAGGAACAGAGAGGTTGGCAGTATCTCTCTCAAAGTCTGACTTTTGTCAAATTTAGGCTGCAGTTGATGATTCTCCTAATCCAGGGGTGGGCAAAATGCAGCCTGCCAGGCCATTCTATCCAGCCCATGGGCCCCCTAAAAAAAAATTCAGAAAATTAGTATTTATCTGCCCTGGGCTGTCTGTCATGCAGCCCTTGATGGCTTGCCAAAACTCAGTAAATGGCCCTCTGACCAAAATAATTGCCTGCCCCTGTCCTAATCAGTTCCAGAGTGGGATGGTATGTGATCACCTGGGATATGCAGTCACAGTGGTGGGGTTTCCTTTTGTAGTGTAGCAAATTACTATAGGACATCTGTAGAAAATATACTGTACCTTTGAAGAGGCCATCCAGAAGTGTCCTTGTTGTGTGAAGGCAGATTTTAGGCTGGCAAGGTGGGCATCATAAGAGAGCTCCTCACAGCATATGCAGTGGTACCCAAGAGCCTGACTGTAGATTACAGCTTTTTTTTTTTTTTTTTTTTTTTTGCTGTGCTTGGGATGATTGCTCATCTTGTGGGAGTGAAGTATGGTGGTCTATGGGGTGTTGTACACAGTGGCTTGCAGGATGCCATCCTGAATGTGAATCGTGGCATCTAGAAAGTTGATGTTAGTGTAGGAGTATTCCAGAGAATTACTTTGTTTGTTTCCCTCTTTCCCTTCATGACGTTTTCAAAACTATCCTAGAGAGTGTATGTTATGAATTCTAAATATATAGGAGAATGACAATATTTCAAACTAGGGTAATATACAGGTAAACATTGTACATTTGAATTGAGAACACTTACAAATTACTTAACATGTATATAGTTGAACATAGAAGATAAAGTTACTGAGAATGATCAGTCATTTTAAGTGTGCATCTTGGAATTTGAATGGTCTTAACATCCCTATTAAAAAGAAAAAAAAAAAATCTTTTAAAAACAGCAGGTTGATATTGCCATGTTCAAACCTAAAAAAATTAAAGCATGGTTGGGTAGGGTTCGCATATAAATGTCACATGGAATATCCGTTTTCGTGAATTAAAAAAAAAAGTGCGCCCCTGCTTAATGATTCAAAAAGTAGACTTGTTCTTACAAATGTAAGATTATAGATTCCATTTTTACTTTGGGATGTATCCATGGTCCCAATTTAGACAATCCAACATTTTATCATTCTTTTTCATAAAGTTCTATGAATTTTGGAAATACCCTTTTTGGAGGAGAGACAGGAATAAATGTTTGGATTTTGTCATTGATGCCTTGTGATCTTCTATTAATGAAAAGTATTTATAGGAAAGTTATCAACAGTTACTGTATTTACCCCAATCCAAGACAACCCTGAATATAAAACAACCCACTCAGTAATTAGCTTCTATACATGGAACATCTCAAATTTAAAAAAAAATAATAATTTTCCATGTATAGAAGCTAATTACTGAAGGGTCATTTTAAATTTACTCCTCCTCCCCCAAACACTACTGGAGAGGGGGCAAGCAGTGTGGCAGGAGCAGGTGTATGAGAAAGTCAAGCAGCTTGCCCCCACCATCTATCCCCCCTATCACTCACCCCCCTGATGCCTGCTCCCCTTTCCCCTCCCCACCTTTTATCCTTGCTCTGGTGCCAGCAGGTTTCATCCCTACTGCAGCCTAGAACACAAGGCACAGCCCCAGCCTCAACCTGACCCTGCAACAACCATGCCAGCTCCACAGGGCTCCTATGGGACTGGGCCAGGGCCCTACTTTGTGCCCCAGGCTATGGCAAGCACAGAGACTGCCAGCACCAGAGCAAGGCTAAGTGGGGAAGAGGGTGGCAAACTGACAGCAGAGGCTGTGAGGGGGTGGGAGGGGAAGGGGGAGATGAGGTGGGGGTTTAGAGGGAGTGGCAGGGCAGGCAGCAGCTGTGGCTCTGGTCCCACATCAGATATGGGTGGTAGCTAGACTTGCAGCAGCTACCTGCGTCACCAGCCTTATACTCAATCCCAAGATGAGACACTTCCCCCCCCCCTCACCACCCATGTGAAACTGAGGGGTGACGTTATCTTGGAATCAAGTAAATACAGGATATCAGACCTGAGCTTAGTATACATTTGATAACTTATGACTCCAGCTATCAGGAATCATAGCTTGTTTGTTGCTTCCCCCCTACCCCCTCCAATACCTCTTTTCAGTATACTCTCAAATTGACTACTATTAAATTTGTCACAGGATAACTGACCTTCTGTACAGTGCCTCTATTACCTGTTTTCAGCTATGCTGAAGTGGAGCTTAAGATGGAAGCTTTGCAGATAGAAGGCAACTCAAAACCTCCGTGTTAAATGATTATAAAAAGAAGACCTTTAACTGTGTTTCTTGGAGGTAACCTCTGTATGTATTACAAAAGATGGGCTTTGGTAAAGAATTCATAAGGTGAATTATGAATCCTGACTCAGCCCCTACCATTGCTTTACTCAAATCCTACTTTAAAAAGAGCTGTGACCAATGTTACCTGATCCATTTTCTTTGACGGGAGGCGGGCTCAAAAAGGTTACTCATTATCCCTGTTTCTATTTGATTTAGCATTGGAATCACTGGCTACAGCTCTAAAGAATAAAGATGATATATAAAAGGCATTAAGGTAGGAGATATTGAATACAAGATCCTGCTGTATGCAGACAATGCACTAATATTTCTGTCATAGCCTGAGAGATCAGCTCCTGCCCTCTTATCATTGACCTACAATTTTACCAATGTACGTATAAAGTTAATTGGACTAAATGCGAGTTACTTGAACTAAATAAGTATACCACAGAGGATATAGTATCCTTTATGGCAATCAATCAGAACACATATTTGGGTATTAAAATATACAAGCATAATATTATTGTCTATCAAAACTTTCAGAAGATTCTTGGTGTTATAATCATTGGATCTAAATAAATGGAGCAGTTTGGCAATATTCTTCTGGAACGTGTGAAAATTTTTAAAAAGAAGTCTTGCCCCACCTAATGTACCTATTAGATAACCTACTAGCTGTAATCCCCCAGCTATTGTTTTTAAAAATCAACTGAATGTTCAACAGAACACCCATGTTGGACAATACCGACCCAATAGCTGATATGCAGCCCGGCAGCTTGGAGAGCAGCATCTGGCCAGCAAGTCTGTGGGAAGGACGGGGCAGAGGGAGGGGAGAGATGAAGGCCCCCACGGTGAGGGAGGAAGTCGAGCTCAGGCAGGGCACAGCATGGAATGGAGCCATGAACAGCTCACCCGAGGAGCAAGGGGGAGCAGAGCAGCTCCTGCAGTTGTGCACACCCCCCGAGGAGGCATGTGCCTCCCAAATTTGTGTGCAAGGGAGGGCTGCCTGCAGTGGGCTCATGGCCAGGAGCTGTACCAGCCTCTTCCCAGTGGAGAGGCTGAGTCAGGGCTGCACTCAGGCCAGGGTGAGTAGAAGCAGCGCTGGAAGGTGGGGGCTGTGGGGTGGGTTACAGCCACCCCAAAGTTCACCATAGCCCCCAATGCCACCACTGACTACCCTGCCCCAAATGCAGCTCCAGTCCAGCCTTCCTACCAGGAACAGACTGGTGCAGTCCCTGGCCCTCAGCAAGCAGCTCGCCCACACCCCTAGCACAAATCCAGGTGAGGCTGGACTTTTTTTTTTATTTTTTTTTTTTATGTATTACAAAAAAAAAGTTTTTATATAAAATATCTCAACTATATATGAATTATGTACATGGCTGTTGCAATAACTACAATAAGTAATAAAGGGTAAATTAAAAAAGGAAGAGGGAAGGATGGAAGAAAACTGCAAAAGGACTAAATTTTTTTTGTCAAAATATGTAAAAAAAAAAAAAAGTCCAAATGTAAAAAAAACACTTTTAAAGCAGTTGAGCCTGATAAACACGACGCCAGATGCACCATCATCATACCAGATTTTGATCTTTAGACATGTCCTACTTTTCCAGTGCAGTAATATTAGCAGCACAGAATTATAAGGCCTGCTGTAAGAGTTCAATCTGAGAAGGATTCCATTTGTGTATTCTTGGGTATAGTCCTAAGGAATTCATATTTGCCAAAGGTATCAGTGCTGTGTTCAAAACTACATTAACTGTAGTTAAAAGATTTATTTCCAAAAAGAACTGATAAAAGGGCATGACTAAATCGTGGCCAAGCATTGCCTATAATACATATTGCCAACATGCATCTATTGGCAGTATATTTACTTTTTTAATTTTAGAGGGAGTTCAGTACAGGGTGAAAACAATGTCTTTTGTGTAAGGTGACGTCTTATGAATGTTCGAATATTGTGAGTTTATGATTTCCACCATGATTGTCATTTGGTTACCTTGGTTTTCATTACATTTCTGTCATAAGCAGTGTTCCCTCTAAGCTGCATGGTGTGCATGGCCACATAGGCGCACTCATGCTGCGCTGCCAGGTGCACCTGTGCTGCCGCACAACGTAGAAAGAATGCTGGAGCTAAGAATGTTGTGGGGGCCGAGAGACGCCAGCGAAACAGGGCCGCCTATAGAGCAGAATTGGTTGGACAAAAGGCAGCAGTGGTTGAAACAAAAAAAAAACCTTTACTTACAAGCTGTATACACCAGGTAGACAGTGTAGGCACAACTCGTACACAGACAAACAGAGCTGTAGACAGGCACACCCATGCTCACACTCATGCGGGGATGGGATACATCGTGGTGACTGCAACAGGCAGTTGACGGTAGGTGATCAGGCCTCCTCCGTGGCTCCGAAGTACACGTGGAGATCTCTCCCTACGCGCGTTCAAGCACTCCTCCGATTTGGGCAGGCACTGCCCAAGGCTTTTGTACAGCCAGCGAGCCAATTGCTGACCGCCACATGTGCATAATTTACAGTAAGCCAATCATGAGCATGCACTTGCTGGTGCAGCTGCAAACTTTTGGCGGGCTTTGATTTTGCACCAAGGACTTTTCCCGCCTTAGAGGGAAAATCCCTGCACCCGGGACTCGCAATGTGCCTAACACGGCTGTGCCGAGGCACCTGTTTAACCATTCAGCTCTGACATGTGTATCATAGTGGCTCTCAACATTTTTATACTCAAGTCACTCCTTGCAAAATGTCAGATCTTAGTTTTCACTTGTTTTTGGACAATGGAAAAATAGTACAGCAATTCTTCTGTTGCAAAGAATTCAGAAGATCTCAACAAGTCAAAATGTTTTAACGCTTAGATTCCTATGTGAAATCTCTGGATTTACCTTGTGAATTCTGTCTGCACACCTAACAGCAGTAGGTTAGGTCTGCAGTATCAGAGGTGACACATGCACCCCCTGAGCATGGCAGTGCACCCCATACAAAAAGATTCGGAGAGTTTTTAATCAATTTGGACCTTTTAATTGGTCTCCGATTAGATCTGGATTTGGAGATTCAGCTACTGAATTGGGCCAAATTGAATCGCCACCCAAAGCTTTACACAGCCCTACTGGATACAGCTTTGAAAAAGATCTTTTTGGCCACTTCCTTTCTTGCAGAGGCTTCTCTAGCTTCCTGCAGATTTGCAGTTTGCTACATGGTAGTATCAAGGCCTCTAGTTCTTCCTTTTGGAGTCCAAAGAAGTAAAGCCCTTTACAACTCTATCTGCTATAGAAGGAATCTCCAAACAAACTTGTAAGTTTTTCTCCTATTATTTTAATTAAAAACTGTACGTTAAATATTTTATACATTTAAATTACTGAGCATCTAAAATGTAATTAGTAAAAATGTATCATACCATGACAATTTTTTTTTTTTTTTTTTAAATCTCAGCAATGTTATGGCAGTCTACTTTTAAATGTGAAACATTTATCATAGCAGACTGCTCACATTCATCCTTCAGCAACTGGTACAAGCCAATACCTGGTATCTAATCAAACCAAACCAAAATATCAATAAGCATAAGCCACTTAAGAATTTGAATAATGCTGCCACTGAGCACAAGCTGGCTGCCACCAAGCCATAAATTGGCTGAAACTCATGTGTTTAAGAAAGGAAGAGAGAGGCAAGTAAAAAGAGTCAGCAAAAATGAGTAAGATGCAGATACACCAAGACAGCCCCTGCCAGGATAAGACACCACAGCTACATTTGCAGAGCACCATGGCAAAGATGCCAAATAAAGAAGAGTTTTTTTCTGCCAGTATATCTCTCCCACCCTCCTGAATCATAAAACGGTAAAGCAACAAACCAGCATGCTTGTCAGCAAAGGTTCACCAAAGGTTTGTCCACCAAAGCTACACCAGCTGTGTCAGTTTGTTTCCTCCCCACTACCACCACTCCTAGCCATTAATGTTATGCAAACAAACCCTTGTAATGAAAACCTGATCACAGCCTAGGTACCCACTGGGAGCATGGCTCTCAGAGCTTTTAGAGCAGAACATTTGCTAAAAGAGGCTCTGAGCTCCAAGCAGATAAACTACCTCCCATGGGTTCTTCCTGTTTGCAAACAAATAGTATTCCATCAGCAGATATCCAATTCACTGTCAATTTGACCACATCCTCAATTTTTATTAAAGGAAACTATCTGCAACTTTTGGCTACCCACTTTAGCCAAATTAATTATCCCCTGAAGAGGTGATAACTAAAACACTTGCATCTAAACTTTCTTCCCTACTTCTACTGAAAGTAACTGTTAGTATTACTGTACCAAAGTCTTGGGAAAATTCAGGGGGGGATTCACCCCCATTGTATTTTGGGCATTTGACAGAATGCTAACTATTGCTATTTTCAAGGTTTACCCATATAATCTGTGACTTCCTTCTGTTTATAACAGTCTTTCATGCAACATCTTGGGAGAAGATGTACATTTTAAAAAACAGGCAAATATGATCATAATATCACAAAAACAGACAGGTGGATCAAGAGCACCTGTTACCAAACATTACTTATATTTTTTTTTAATTAATTAGATTTCAAGTGTTTCTTGAAAACTGGAAGGTTTCTCACTCATAACATGTTTACTTCTGAAATCCTGTAGCAGCATTTTATACTGCCTATTCCAAGTTAAATTATTGCAAAATTTCTATTAATATTTCAGTAGCAGCTATGTAAATCTGGGTGCATCATCTTTTAGTGAGGTAGATTCAAATACAGTCTCTTTCCATTTTATGAACTGGCTAACTCTACAATGAACGTGTTCTAAATACAACTCTCAGATATGCCGATCTTCTACTTGCTATTACTTTTTCATACCAACAACAACAAAATAGTTTTTACAGTTTTAGGTAACGTGTAATTGCAGCCTTTCATAAAACTCTAAATTCTTAAGTCATGATAACCCTGTTCATCATTTCAAAATAATACTCTACTTTAGACGCAAAACTTAAGTGAGTAGCAACCAAATCTGTTACATAAGAACAAAGTAGTGCATCCCTCCCAAAATTATATATCAGAAAGAAATCATTTTTAGTCCCTACCAAACCTCACATTATTACAATAAACCATCTTATTATTTATAACTCTAACACTAAAACCTTTTTCCATTTTTCTCATGAGATTTAAGGAAGAGGTGGATGCTAAACAGTTCAGAACACAAAGATTAATTTCACAATTTATTCCAGAAAATGATTTATTCAGTGATTTAGTCTCAGAAAAATACACTTTCAAAACAGGAGAGCTAAAATACAAGTCAGTACTTTATACCAAGTCTTACTTCTTGAATAAAACATTATTCTACATTAGGCTTCTTTACTGGGAATGATCAACTAAGGTGAAAGCTCTCTGTGCAGAACACCTGAAAAGATGCTAAATTCTTACCGATTAAAATTACACTATCAACTTAATTTTAAAAAATTACATTTTCATCTGAAAGTGTGTGTATATACTGCACGTTGCTTGTAACAGAAGTATATCTAGAAGATTAGAGGGGAAAAAGTAGTTTTCTATTTTAAGTCTGAGCTGTGCATGACAGAACTATGGAGACAGTCAGTCTCATTAAGTCACTTGTTCACAGAGCAATAGCAGAGGCACAATAATTTAAACCTTAAAAGTGAGGTTATAACTTTAAAAACTGCAAAAAGGGTACTAAAAAGGAGTCAAATCTCTTCCCCAAAAGAAGTAAGTTACACATAGTGGCAGGTATTATCTGACCTTGAGTTCTTCTTGCCAATTTTTTAATATTCAATATATTTCATTTATATTTAAATACATTTTTTAAATATTGGATAGGAAATTTATTACATCATTTTGCTCACCCTTATTTGGGAACACATTGAGACCTACCCTGCGCATTATAAAACTATGAAGATGGGGAAGAGACCGTTAACTCTGGAGAGCAGCTATGTTTGCCCCTCTTCTCAGGTGGATGAAAAAAGCAAAGCAGCAAATAGCAAAATCACAGGTCTGGCCAAGAATCCATCTATGGTGGAGAAAGATGTGAGCAAAAACCTCATGCAACATAACTAGGAGCCTACTGAAATAAAGGAGGCAGGCAGCTTATTTCACAGACCAATGACTAGGCCAGCCACCATTTTCACTGTTGTGTCACGGAGCACCCCCCCTCCCCCCAATGCCATGCCTCTGATTGCCATTGGCTGGCCAAGAGAGGGCTGTCCATCATGCAGCCCCACTCCACACCACTAACTGGTTCAAGAGAGGTTGGGCCACACAACTGAAAGCCCTATCAGCCAATCAGCAGCAAAGGCAGGGGGTGGGGAGGCACCATCTTGGCTGCCCTCTTTTCACACCTCTCCATCCCTGGCAGGCTATGAAGCTGGGCCATAGCAGCCATGAGGGCCCACTGGCTCCTACTGAGGAGCCAGCATTTTATTTTTAGCAAGTTCTCATGGATTTTGTGGACAATGCCTGATTTTGCAGTTTCCGCAATATTGTGAATAGAGTAGGTCCCTAAAAATAACTCCTTCCCCGAGCCAGTGGGGAGACTCTCCAGGAGCAGAACAATAATGCTGGTAGGACTGCCAACTCTGACTGAAGCTATTCCACGAGTTTTGGTGGGGGGGTTTAGACAACATAACATCATGTTATCAATTGTACTGTTCAACCTGTTCACAGTATCAAGTCTCCCAGATTGCTTTCAATAGTCACCAGGCGATGGATGCCCATTCCAGTAGACTCCTAGCCAATCCAGGAAATGTTTGGGCAGTCCCGAAATGTTGGGCTGTCCCTTGCTTAGGCTGAGATTATCACGTTACAAAAATCTAGCACATACCCAAATTACAATACTTCTTTATAATACTTCTATAATTTTGGACAGCTATAACTATAAAATTCTTTTCTATAAACAGAAAAATAAATAGTCATCTTTTAAATAATTCTTCAAATGTCAGATGTTGATTAAATAAATTGGTAGTAAATTTTTTACTGTAAGCCTCAGCAAAGTTTATAAAATAATCTTAAGTAAAAACTGGTTTTATTTCCCAGACTCTTTTCCTCATATTCACTTTAAAACATCAGTCACTATAACTATTCTTCATCATAGATCCCAGTGTCCCTAAGAATATTTAAAGCTTAGGAAAACTACTTTCGTTCTCAAAAACTGAAATATCTTAGATCCACACCATTTGCCTGTGATCCCAACAAGCACATGGCAAGAAATCCAACTGTAATTTAGTTTTGGGGGTAGGTACTTCCCACATGCTGGCAGATGCTATATTCTACCTCGGCTGAGGAGGTGGAACAGGCCTACCTGCTGTCAGTTTTAATCAAAAGATAGATAACATTAGCGAAAGCAAACATGTATCGCCATTTCTGCAGAGAAAGTAGGTGGGCAAATGTGGCTTTATTACAACTTAAACCTTCAAAGAACAAGAATCACATCCAAGTAATTTTCCTTTCTCTAATGGCACCAGCTGTAATAAATCCACACTTTTGAGAGTTACAAAGCTCCAGAGATGCCTCAATGAAAGACTTAGGATTAACCAAAGGTTGCTACCAATGGAAAACTGCTCGTGCAGGTTTTACACAATCTCTAATGCCCCAACTGTGAGTCTAAGAATCTCAGACTAATAACTGTTTGAAGGAGGTGAAGGGAAATGTGGGTTCTAAAAATCAAAAAGGACTGAAAGAGAATAGGGTAGACCTGGTTAACTTAACAAAATCCCTTTATTAGAGAGAATCTCTGTCTCCACAAAGTAAACAAAAATAAAATAGGGCATAGACCTATTATATATGTGATAAAGGAGAAAGAATAAGTTGAACACCCAATTAGCTCATATGACTACTAGCCTATAATAAGAGTAGTCATGTTTCTAATGGAAGATGTTAGAAATGGCATTCAACACAAATTTAGGAAACTAGCAAAGCTACAAAAATTTGACTGTACTTCCTTTTGAAAAGTTTCAACTACTATGAGCTGTGGAGTAGAATTATAGTGTTTACAAATATGCAAAGAATAATTACATGTGTCATACCATTTTGCATATGTCCTTAGCAGGAAAGGCAAACAGAGTCATATGGCTTAATGCACTGGAACCAAAACTATGAATTAATTAGGATTAATGTACAATTTGATAATGATATAACTTTCAGGAGAGTAATGTCATACAATGACTATGCAGCACATAAGCATAATTATCATCCATAGCGTACAGATTGGAAAACTAAAAGAATATTCCAATTACATTTATAAAACATAACTTGTAAAAACAAAGCTTGGAAAAAAAAAAAAAAACAAACAAACAAACATACTATTTTTCAGATGATGTTACTAAACAAGTGATAAGTCAGGTCTCATGTATTTTGGACAAAAGACAGAAAAGCTTAAGAGTACTAAGTACCATAAACAGCAGGCACTAACAACAGAATTAGATCAGATCGATGTAATGTCAAAGACCTTGAATAATTCTGCTACACAAAACCTTACCACTTTGAAGAAAGCTGGATGAAAATTAAAGTACAAGTGTGGTACTTAAAAGTGAGAGCCTAAATTAATGCAAAAAAATAATTCCTGTACATCTGTTCATGTAGTTCAATAAAACTAAAAACCACCACCTCTTACCTTGCCTTGAATAGAAAAGGTTTTGTAAATATTGTTTCAAAGATAATGCCTGTTCCATTTAAATAAGTCCAAAACACAAGCAGCAACCTTCACCTTGTAATCACTAACAATGTTGCCACAACAAAAACATCAGTATGTCAAGAAATCTCACTGTAAAACTTTCTCCTTCATCCAATCGCACACTGCAGCCTCTCTCCCAGCATTTCTTTTTAGCTGTCTCACTATTTACTACCCCAAGCATGGCCAAAGCTGACCTCATCTATTATCCCAACTAGTTCTCATGCTCCTTGTCACTGCCAACATAGCCACTCTCCTATAAACCATGCCCTTTGTATTGAGGTTAAGGATCTTTCCTGTTCTTCCCCCAACACATCCAAATCAGTTTGTTTCTTCTTATACAACAGTTCTAACATCGTCTCTTCCCTAAGTTTCCCATATTGATTGCACAAACTTTCTCCTCACCTTCTCCTCTCACCCCACTAACACCAAGGACATAAGGACATACCCAATCCAGTCCATTTCAAAATGTGGTCCTAGACCTCCTAGTCACAGAATCCCTCCTTTGGCTTTCCCTTTTTCATACATCAGGTTGTCTCCCAACACAAATTCCCTCTCCCTGAACACATCATGCCCCCAGGTCCCTAACCCCACCAAAACATTCAGAACGGATGTATTTTGTGCTGGTTCATCTCAGTTCATTTCCATGGCCTGTACCATTTTGTAAGTACAAAAACTTAGTCCACCAATTCACTACTCCCTCATAAAATCCCTCCTGTAACCCTACTTCTTCTGCAACATCTATAAGAAATGAACTGCCTGCATCCTTAACTTTTTCAAATGTTTTTAATAAGTAAACTGCTAAGCTTATGTGAATGTGGGGAGTGGAGTACCAGAAGGGGCCAATGGACACTGGAACTGAAGCTGGAAACTGGACTAAATGGTTCAGCCATAAATTAAGACACACAAAGGCACTATCCAGAACATCTTTTCTAACTGCATAATGCAGACGAAATAATTTCATTCTGTCATTTTTGGAGCAAGATTATTACTTCTGGTTAACTAGAGAATACTCAGGTAAGTTGGCACCCCAACCTTTGCAGGTTATTCCAGTGATTAGTTACCCTCAACGTTAAACACTAACCAACTGCCTGTCAAGAATGATTGAGCAGGCAGTACAGAGCGCCAGCACCCACCAGCCCATGCTGCCACTGCTCTGCCTCCAACCCAATGTGCTGCCCCCCATACGGTCTGGTTCCATGCACCCCTGCCACTTCACCCAATAGCACCACCACCTCCCAAGCACGGGGGAGGAGGGGAAGCTCACATGCAGCAGATACAGCTACCACCCAACACCCCATGCTGCCACTGCTGCACATCTGAGAACAGGGTCTCAGGTGCACAACCCCCTCCCCCACAGCTGTTCTCAGGTCCTAACAGCAGCAGAGCCAGTAGTGGGGCACCGCCACTGTGCCCTCCCCTCCACTCCACTGCCTTCCCCTCCCTGCCAGCTTTTGTTAGGGCCCGGTGATGGCAGCAGCGAGGCCAGCACTGCACTGCCAGCACCCCACATTGCCACCTCCCAAGGGCAGGGGCGAGGGGAGGGGGAGGAAAAACGCACCTTGGTTTGAGACAACCAATCATAGTGCGAATAAGCATGACAGTCTGTCTGTCTGTCTGTCTTTTATAACTAAATATCTGGAATGGGCTTCCAAGAGAGATGGTGCTATCACCTAGCTTGGAGGTCTTCATGAGGAGGCTAGACAGTCACCTGGCTGAGGTCATCTGACCTCAGTCCTCCTTCCTGCCAGGGGCAGGGGGTCAGACACAATGATCCATTATGGTCCCTTCCAACTCTACAATCTGTGACTCTATTATAGATTTAGACCTCATTTCTACCCTGAATTTATCTAGGTTCAGATTCCAGACACTGGATTTCATTAAGACTTTGGCGACAATAGTCAAGAATGCCCTACCACAGGGGTACACAACATTTTGGGCACAGTACCAAAAACACCCACAACCTCGACCTGTAAGATGTTAGTATGCCAGGGGCAGGCAGCAGGGGAGCCATGAGGGGCCCGATCCTTGTTGTGGCCCCTTGGACATCCACCCTGAGACATGCGCCAAGCAAAATGCCTTCGCATGCCATGTTCTGGCATGTGCTGGTGGGTTTGTACCCCTGCCCCACTAGCACAAATTTTTCTCCCCAGAATAGCCCCTCATCTACAAGAGGAATAAGAGGGGAAAACTAATATTATTTAAAAATTTAAATAAAGCACAACCAGAAAGTAAGAAATGTCAACCATAGTCCTGATCCTTTGAAATGAACTCTGCTATCCTTATGATATACTAGTGTTTCCTTACAAATAGGAACAACAAATTGGCAGAATGACAACTCAATACAATAACAAAAGGCAGTGGTAGCTTAGCCTCTTTCATCTATAAGACCATATGAATTTGACAAACATACCACGATAACAGAAACACCTATTCCTAAAACTTAGAACTAAGAGTTTATCCCCTATGCTACCAGTTCAGCTGCAAAAATGGAGGACTACCAAAGTCATGCCTTTGGAGAATATCATATTTTCTCTCGAGGTGCACCAATACATTGGTCCCATATTGGATTGACACCAATATAGACACCAATATAAAGAAAACTACTTAATCAGCAAACAACTTTTTTTTGGCTGATGTGGCCAATAAGCCGCAGTGCAGCACACAGGCGGCCAGGAGCATAGCCTGGCAGTATAGAGAGCAACTAGGTCTGGCTAGCAAGTCTGTTATGAGGGAAAGGGCACGGAGGCAGGGGGCAGATTGAGGCCCCCATGGTGATGGGGCGAGTGGGGCTGGGGCTGTAGAACCTGGCTGGGGTGTGGCATGGGACAGAACCATGAGCAGCTCACTGGGGGGGGGCGGGGGGGGAGCAGTAGGCCCCTGCTGTTGCACTAACTCTGGGACGGCATGGGAAGCATATGCCTCTGGATCTGTGCACAAGGCAAGGGTAGATTGCCACTGCAGGCTGGGGTGGTATTAAGGTCTTTCTGGCAGGGAACTGGGACAGGTTGCACTCAGGGCAGGCATCAGCAGAGCTGAGAGGTGCCTATGGGGGGCCTTGAATGAAATTTGGGGTGGCTGCAGCCCTCCCCATATCTGCTTCCCACCACCGCCACCACCCGCCCACCCACAGCAGCAGTCCACTCTCACCCTGCATGCAGATTTGGGGGCACACACCACCCATGCCCTCCCGGGATGTGTGCAGTGGCAGGAGCTGCCCTCCCACCCCCTGACAAGCCACTTACAACTCCACCCCACCCCCTGTCCCAGTTGTGGAGCCCTAGCCCTAGCCCTAGCCCCACTCCCTCCCTCACCACAGGTGCTTCAAACTTTCCCCCACACCTCCTCCCGCCAGCTCCTTCTCCCAGAACACTTACCAACCAGGCGCCACTCTCCAAGCTGCCTGGCTGCATATCAGAATCAGATCAGTATCCACTAATATGGCTCATTAAAAATCAGCCATTGATATTGGCCCTCAAATTCTCTATTAGTGTACCCCTCATTTTCTCATATATAACCTGCCACAGAATATAATACCTTTTTGAAAGGCAGAAAACAGGCGGGGGTTAGGGAGGGTCTTTCCTTGTCGTAAGTAAATGAGCAACAGCGACTAGGAAGCCGAGCCTGTTCACTGTTCTGCTCCCTGTAAATTTCACTTTTAGTTTCACCTGGTAAGCAGCAAAACCTGCTGTTATTTTTTCTCTCACATATAATATAAACTGCAATTTCAAGTAGGTGATGTGGGGTTGGGGAATCCATGTGTTATATGTGAGAAAATATGGTATTTTTAATTTTCCATAATATTTACACTTAACTTTCTCCAGAATTCTTTTCAATCTAGCTGCGTGTGAAATTATGAAAAAAAAAATCATAGGAAGAGAAGAAACATGATTTTATTTCACTATACCATACAGTATGGAATAAGATTAAATCTTTCAAAGACCCCCATTAACACATTACAGGCACCACACAACTAACTGGTTAATTGTAGAAGTACCTCAAGACTAGCTACATGTGCAAATTAGTTATCATGATAAAAAGCTCCAACCCAGCTATACAGTTAAAACTCAAAAATGTATATTAAATTTATAAATGGTTGCCATCAAGCTTTAATTTGCATGCGTAACAGGTCCCCCCCACTCCAGTAGCTGGAAGCCTGTCAGCTGATGGGCCTCCCAGCCACAGGGGTACAACCCTGGATCTCTGGGGATTAGAGCTACCATGATCCCCAAAGTTCAGGGATGCATGGAACCCACAGGCCCACACAGGGCTCTGGATCCCAGCTGCACCTCATGCACAGCTGGGACCCAGAGCCCCATCAGCTACAGGATCTCTGAAGCCTGGCTGCACATGGCGCCCATGCTTAGGAGATCCCTCAAGGGGGTGCCCCCCGCTGTGTGCGCCTGCTTGTTGCTGATGCAGAGGGAGCCTAGGATTGGACCCGCTCTATGCCAGCTGTGGCCGGGCACTGAGCCCACCTGCCGTGGGTGGGGAGAGCGCGGCAGGACGCTGAGCCAGCCTGCCGCAGGTGGGGAGAGCGTGGCAGGGCACCGGGAGGTGCCTGCCCCTTTAAGACCCTGGAGCGGGCAGCCCCGATTCCTCATGAGGGCAGCCATTTTGAGACTGAGGCTGCCTATATAAACACAGGCAGTTTTTCTGCTGGAGGCCAGGCAGCAACACTGCCTGGCCGGAGAGCTGCTGAGAAGAACACCTGGAGGTAAGGGGGAGCTGTATGGGTGGCAAGGAGGCTCCACTGGTCCTGGGCATGACCTGAAACTGCACCCTGCCGGGAGTGGATGGCCTGGTGAGGCTCTCAGTGGCACGGGGGCCCCCAGGAGATGCCAGGCCAGTTACCACCCTGGTGAAAGGCGAGTCGGGGGGCCATAACCACTTTGCCCCCACCGCCAAGTGGGTAACCCCTTTTGGGTTTGTGTTTGTGAAGGGCCCAGAGGGTAGACCCAGAGAGTGAGGGGCTAGAGACCAGCCCGAGCGAAAGTACCCTCGACTGGCCCAAGCTGGGGCCAGGGCTAAGGGAACCAAAAGGGCCAGGGGCCCACCACGAGGGACGCCCAAGAGCCAGGGGCCTGGGGTCCCAACTGGCCTGGAGGTGGGCCAGGGCTAGGTGCCGGAGGTCCCAAGGAGACCAAAATCCGAGAAGGGAAGAAGGCGCTATGGCTGTCCTCAGGAGATGGGAATAGCAGTGTGGTCATGGTTTTGGGGGGGGGGGGGCTAGGTAGCCCGGATGATGGCGGAGAGGCCGCCCGATCGGAGGGATCAGAGAAGGGTCCTGTGAGGATGATTCTGGGGCCCAGCGTGGGACCAGTGATTAGAATAACACTAAGATGCCATCTGCAAGGCTTGGGCTGCGGTATGGGAATGGAAGAAGCCACAGATGTCGCCCCCTGGCATCGGGGCACGAGTGGGCAGCCTCCTGCTTATTAACATCCATCAGTGAACCTTAAGATCAAGTTGTGGCGGTCGAGAAAGCAGGCGGTTGGCCTACTGAGATGGGCAGGCAGGCTGAGAGAACGGCCCCGGGAGGCCCGCCCTGTCACACGAGCAAAAAAGCATAATTGGATCTAATGAATAATCCACACAATCACACCTCTTACCATGCGTGTGGCATGGCAGGAGGCGCAGTTGTGTGGATTACTCATTAAATCCAATTGCACCTTCACCTGCATACGTAGAGAGCACCAAATAAAGATTTTTGAGGAGTGGCTTCCCTTAAAACGTGCTGCAGCATCAGAGGCTTCTCTATCCAGCCTGCAGCACTGGTGCCACAACTGACATGGGCAGCATCTGTGTTGGGATTTGACAGACTGAGGAAGGGACGGGCAGCATGGTGGCAGACGCGGAAGGGAACAGAAAGCAGAACATCAGATCAGGTAGGAAGCACAGGGAAGGAAGCAGAAGGCAGAGCAGCAGCTTGGGCAGGGAGCACAGAGCAGAAAGCTGAGCAGCAGATAAGGCAAGTGAAAGGGATCTGAGTTGCACTTAGGGAGGGTGCATGACTAACTTATGGCACATCTGCCAAAAAAGCTAGCCTCCACTGATTTACCTCAGGAGTTGTCAGCCCAGAGTATGCATACCCCTGGGGGTACTCGGACTGGTGGTCCTAGGAGGTACACATAGGTGAGTGGGGACAGAGTGCCACCGCCTCCCAGGAGTAGGGTTGGGGTGGGGTGAGGGCAGCTAGCATGCAGCAGCAGTCGCTTCCACACACAAACCTGGTGAGCTTCTCCACCCCAGAGGGGTACCACTAACCTCACCCCACTCCAGCCCTGCTCCTGGGAGGTGGAGGCACTATGTCTCCGCCCAGCCACATACCATCCCCGTCTTCCTGTTCAGCATCTGGCTATGCACCACCACAGCCCCTCTGCCCAGTTTCTGGTCATCAGGCAGGGGTACTTAAACTAATAAAAAAAGGTCAAAAACCCCTGCTTTACCTAATGGTTGCCTCAATGATTCTCAATCCAAGTGCCCTGAAATCCTCGCAAGGGTATTAGAGTGTACCACACAATATTAGCACTGTTATATGTGGAAACATGATTCACATAATAAAGCCAGAGATTTCATGTAGGAACTTATGGTGTTACAAACATTCTGATCTCTCACGGTCAGAGTTATTTGCAAGGCTATAATTTTTCTAGTATTTTTCTATAGTCAAAAAACAAGTGTAGATTAAAAGTTGGCATTTTCCAAATGATAGTTGGAGTCTAATAAGGGATGCCTTGAGTCTACAAAGGTTGAGAATCAATGGGCTAAGCCAGTCATCAGCTAAAATAAATTTGTGCTGGGAGGGACCCTGGAGAATCATCAAGTCCAGCCCCCTGCCCCAGGGGCAGGAAGTCACCAGGGATCATAGGACCCCAGCAAGATAAGCATCCAAATGCATCTTGAAGGCATTCAAAGTGGGTGCTTGAACCGCCTCCGGTGGCAGTCTATTCCAAACCTTGGGGGCTCGGACAAGACAACTCAGAGTGCAACTGTGGCATTGACTTTTAACTTAAGCCCTCCCACCACGTCATTAGTCTACTCTAAGCTGTGGTCTTACAGGCAAAATATGCTTGCCATAAACAATGAATGAGTGGCAAATGTGGTAATAACTGAAATGTCAGCAAGAATGATTCATCTCTTATTTGCAAAAGCATACTTCTACAGACTACTTAGCACGCCATTAGATCACACAATGCCATTCCTATTCAGAGAGAAAGCCCCAATCCAGGATGTATACACATAAGCACGTGAATAATTGGGTAGAGTTCAGTGGAACTACTTAACAGCTGCATACCTCTTTGACACGCTAGAACATGGGTTGCTGCTCCTTTACTAAATAGACTAATAAGTAGCAAAACATTGGTAACAAATATTGGAGGGGGGGAAGAGGAGGAGGAGAAGAAATTTTAATATGTAAATTTTTATTTTCTTCTCTCTCCAAAGCCAAAAACATCTTTTGTAAAAAATTTCTTGTTCGAGTGCTAGATTTCAAACAAATATTTGATTTATGTACGAAGTTAGTCTCTGCTCCATCTATATAATAGCAGCTAGACAATGTTTCCATGTAAGGAATATCGATTCTGTTGAAATTATGCAATTCCATTCATTCCCTCAAATCTGGCAAAAATCAGCTGTCTTCCAGATTAATATTAAAAAAAAGTAAAAAGTACATTAATAATGATATAACCCTGACAATGCTATAAGAGGAGAGCCTTGTTTATTTCAAGTTTTAATAGGAAAAAAGTAAAATAAGTTCTGGATAAACAGAAAGTCAAAGCAACTAAATTAATATATTAATTCTTCCCAAAAGGTATTATAATAACAGAAGTTAAATATTTGAAAGATTTTTCTTTGAAAGAAGACATTCACTTCATACAAGGATTTAACTGCAAGATTAGGATCTAAATTCTATTCCCTTCCTTCCAATGCATCTAAAACAAGACAGGCCAGAGTCTTTTCAACTTAATGTAGGATTTCATACTTAACTCATGTAAAATAAAATTAAAACAGAAATACATTTTCAAAACAAAGACCAGTAGTTAAATTATATGCTACTAGAAGACTGCAGACATTTATAAACTGACTCTCCCACTGAATTCAATATGTCTACTCATATCCATGAAGATGTGCACAAGTGTTTTCAAGATAGTTAGGGTTTTGGCTTTTGCAAATGTAGACTATGTGCTCAAGCTTTCTTCCCTGAAGCCAGTGGTAAGCCTTAATGTCCCCAACAATGCAATACCAGTCCTTTGACAACTTTGCTACTTATGTAGGTTTCTGGCACTTCATATAAGTCTGCTATAATCTGAATTAAAAACACACATATATATTGAAAATTAGCCACTGAACACACAATTTACAGAGTAATGACAACATTGATCACTATATACTCAATTATTTAAGGGGTCAGCAACCTATGGCCTACGGGCCAGATCCAGAGCATGAGGTCACTGCAGCCACACTACACCAATGTAGTGAGAAGCAGTTGGGTCCTAGCACTGAACTGCCTGAAACCACATTCCAGCCACCAGGAAAAGTTGCTGACCTTTGATTTAACTAATACTGTTAAATTCTGCATATGCTGTATACTGTATTGAACATAAAAAGCACAGGATGAATCCAGGGAGTACAGCAGCATGGACCTCCCACCCTTTCAGTGAACTGTGCCACAAGAACAGTGGCCAGGGACTTTTTGTTTGTTTTGTAAGTCCCTTAAGCAAGTAAGAATCCCCCCTCCATGCTCAGGGCACCTTCCACTCCCCATCAACTGCTGTAACCAACTGCCCTGGGAGAGGCCAGGGCAGGAGGAGATCCAAAGTCACTCTTGCCTGTTCCAGCTGGGCTCCACGTGGAACTGGGCTCAGTCAAGGACAGTAGCAGCAATAGATGGGTCCCTCCTCCCTGCCCAGTGCCCTCTGATGTTTCCTGACAGCTGGAGAGTAGGTGCAGGGAAGGGAATCTGCCTGCTGCCACACTTGTCTCTAGCCAAGTCTGGCTCCATATGCAACCCAGCTACAGTAAGTCAGGAGCAGCCCTCCCAAGCCATCTGGGGACAGAGGTGGCATGAAGTGTGCGTGTGGGGAGGGGAAGGAACAGGAAGGAAGATGTGAGTGAGGGAAGGAAGATTCTTACCAACCTGAGGGACTTTAAAATAAAATGTTTTTAAGTCTTCCACTACTGCGCCTGCTGTTGGGGCGGGGGGGCTGCAGGGGTTGGCAGGTGAAGTTTAGCCACCCCCTGCAGTACAGGCTGCTGCTCCTGCATCCTTTGCAGAATCCTGGATCCACCCATAGAAGAATATGCTCGTATGAAAAAGTAGTTACAGTACACACCGTGTATATATTCTAGGATACATTTTCAAGGGTTTGTGCAGGTAGGTAGTTACTCTGCTTTCACAGATGTTAACAAAAGTCAAAGCTAAATCATTCCGCCATATTATTTTGAAAAATTTAACTCCGAAACCCTAGTTTTAGAAAAAGGAAAAAAGTTATCTATGACCTTTCCTGCTTCATTAGGACATGTAGGATGCCAAAAAATGTGTTTCACAGCTTTAGAAGAGTAGCAGAAGATTGTTTTTACATATGTTAGAACACAGAACTAGAATGAGAGATTACTTGCCATAACTGATCATTACTTCTCCTTTCCCCAAACATGACAAAACAGGGAATGACAGAATTACTTTATATGAAAAGTAATATCATATATCATATTAATCTTGGTAAGTGTTGAATAAAGAGCTTCATTTTTTTAAAAGTTCACTGAATATAGTGAATATGCCAACAGATTTTCAACTGCAGTAATATGAATATGGACCAATACTCAAAAGGTACACACACACACACACACACACACAGACTTAATTCCTAGTCATCCAAAACAAAGACAACTGAAATGCGTTTTATAATCAGTTACAGAACATAAAATACATCATAACCTGCTTCAGAGTGTATACCCAGAAATTACTTTAACACAATCTCAAAAATAGCAAACAAAAAATATGGAAGGAAAAAAAAGGAAGACAGGAATAGATTGCTTGAATCTTCCAAAAGGTGCTACGTTAATTTTTAAAATATTAACAAATATTCATTCAACTTCAACGTATGACTGAGAATTATACAGGCCTCGTATGCCCCACATTCCTGGCCCATAACCTAAATCGGAGCAGGATACATCTAGAGTGCAGAGGAGTGGCAGGTACATAATGCAGTTGGCAAGTTTGGAGGTGTGGGCAGACTCTTGCACATATGCTGCCTTTGGCAGGAGAAACTCAAGAGAGTAAACACTACTTTTCAACAACCCCAAAAGTCAACCTACCCACAGGAACTAGGGTGGCTCAAGAACCCTCCAGCATTACATAACTCCTCCAAACACTTTACTCACAAGCCCAAAACATTGCCCTCTAAAGCAGTTCTGACAATGCCACACAATACTAGTCAATAAATCATGATTCTATAATTCACTTGTCCATACCTTATATTTTATATATACAAAACACATTATTTGTTAAGGTGTTTGTCTCCTTACAACCATAAGCAAGTAAGAGTGACTGTAACGGGCAAATCTCTTGGGAACAGATGTTGTCGGCAAAATGCACCCATTTCATTGGCTTGCCTTTATATGCACACATTAGGAGATGGGCTTTTCAAGGGGTTTATGATTTTCCACTCATTTTTTCATCCAAGCTCTAGTGCTTCAGTGCATCACTCCAAGCTCCACCTGGGAAATGCTGCAAGCAAGATTCCACAGCCGTGTATCCATGTTGTTGTTCTCCATGGCACATTGGCTCTATTCTATTCTGTTCTGTCCCCTCCCAGTTTCATTGCTGCTACAACACACTGAACAGATACAAATCAATGCTGTTTCACTCTCTAAAGACTATTCATTATTTCAGCTCCTGTTATCCAACTACATCAAATTAAAAAAAAAAAAAAA
>JAGPOW010003648.1:124890090-124904511 GCA_030014935.1 Caiman crocodilus | reverse complement strand
TGCTGGGGGTTGCTTCTCCCCAGATGCATCACCCTACACTTGTCCACATTGAATCCCATCCTGTTCTTGTCTGCCCACTCATGCAGTCGGCCCAGATCCCGCTGCAGCCTCTCCCTCTCCTCTGGTGTCCTCAACTTACGACTTTTCTGGTTACAACGAATGGCACTTAGGACATTTATAAATTCACACCCTGTTTCAACATTCTGACCAGTGGCGGCCGGTCAATAGGGGGAACTCGAGTGCCACCCCACTGGTTTCAGAACGACATGATCAATGTCATGATCGTGATTATGCTCATGCACTAAGCATGCACAACAAAAAGTTGAGTATGCGCAGTAAGCACAATGGTGATCTCCTTACCACCTGAGTAGCGCATGGGAGGTAGAAACACTTCAGCTGTTAGAATAGATGGCAATAACCACTTTGTGGAGTGCAGCCCTGCAGACAGGGGCGGATTGGGCAGCAGGGCACCTGTACTGACACCCCAGACTGGGTAAAAATTTCTTGGTAGGAAGGCGAAAAAACAGGGGGCGCCACATGCAGAGAGATGCACTGGCCCCAGGCAGCCTGCAGAGCAGGTCCAGCAGGTAAGTGGGGGAAAGGGAGATTGAGGCCCCTGTAGGGAGGAAGCTGAGCAGGGTTGGGGAGCTGCTGCCCAGCCAGATGGGGCTTGGGGCTGGGGCCAGAACGCATGTACCTGGGCCAAGCACAGGCTGCGGGTTCAAGCTCCTGTCCTGCTTCCCTCCTCCGGGGCTTCCAGAGCCCAGTGGGCGCAACCCGGCGCAACTTGGGACAGTGGGGCCACGTGACGTTTCCTTGTTGCTGCAAACTGCACCCCCCCCCCCCCCCGCTGTCCTGGCAATGCATCCCCTGTGCCTGCTGTTGCTTTGAGGATCCCTGTGCCACTGCCCCCAATGCAGCCACATACAAAGGGGCAATGCAGGGCAAGAAGCATCGAGGAGGAAGTCTTCTGTATGGGTCCTCTGCTCCATGCAGCAGTCACGGTGAGAGGGAGGGGAAGTAAGGCAGCAATGAACAGTGGAGAGCAAGGGACCTGCTGTTCCCTGCCACCTTGCTTCTCCCCACAATGCCCAACGCTGCAGGGAACAGAGGAGCTGCACAGTAAACCTCTTCACTGCTTCTTGCCCTGCGCTGCCCCAGCAATCCGCCCCTGTCTGCAGGGCTGCACTCCACAAAGCAGTAGCAGTCACAGGGGGTGCATCGCCAGAACGGGGTTGGGGGGCAGCTCATAGAAGTGAGGAATCCCCACACCGCCCCACTGTCCCCAACTGCACAGGGTCGCTCCTGGTGTGAGGCTCAACCCACTCTACTCGCTCCATCTGTCTCACAGGTCACCAGCTGTGCCCGGTTCTGATGTGGGTTTCAACTTTACAATGCTGGATACAGCTGCATCCAACTGGTAAGTCTTTTGTGATGAAAGAGAGTGGGGAGGGAAGCTGTGTGGAGGTGCAGATCAATGGCTCTGCGATGAGGGGGGAGGAAGTGAGACTGGGGCTGGGACAGGGGATGGGGCAGGTCCTGCCCAGCCAGAGCAAGGTGGATGTGGGTTGGAACCGTGGCTCAATCCAAGGGACGGGGGGGGAAGGGGGCAGCTCCCACCTCTGTATGCCACTGGTCTGGGAGCTGCTTGTTTAGTGGCTTGACCAGCAGCTCCTGCTGCTGCTCCTGCCGCTTCTCCGGGAGGCCATGTCCCCAATCAGAGCGGGGTGGAGTGGGCTGTGCTCAAGGTGGGCGGTGGAGTGCAGCCACCTGAAAATTCACCATAGCCCCCCTATAGCCCCCACCGCCCACCCAGAGCACAGCCTGGTGTGGCCCTGGCACCACCACACACAGATCCTGGAGCACATGTCCCCCCATGCCCTCATGGACGAATGTCAGGAGCAGTGGTGGGAGCCGCCGGACAAACCACTAGACAAGCCACTCCTGGACCAATGATGAGCAGCAACGGGAGGTGCTCCCCACTCCCCACACCCCCATGACAAGCCATGGCTCCATCCCATCCATGCCTGTCCCACCCTGGCTGGGCAGTGTTTGCCCCAGCCCCAGCCCCAGCCTCGCTCCCTCCCTTCCTTACCCTGGAGGGCATTGAGCTGCAACCTCTCGCCCCTTCCCCCCCTGCTCCTCTTCCACTACAACAGACTTCCCAGCTGGACACAGCTGTATCAAGAATCAAAAAGGAACCAATCCCCCATTTATAACATTGTTCCTGTGGGAAAAGTGGTTTCAAGTTGCAATGTTTTGACTTAAGACGTGGTTTTCAGGAACCAAGTGTATCATAAGTCCGAGGACCACCTGTATAGCACATGAGATAGGTTAGATGCCTCAGAGTGATCCAAAGCAGCCAGCATGCTGAGCAAGAATTGCCAAAAGGCAGTGTATTCAGTTTACTGTTGACTACAGATAGCCAATAAAGGTATGCTGACACAAGGGTGAATTTTAAATCCCACTGCTGGATGCATCTCTGTACATTCAGAATCTATTGCCAAAAATCTTCTCCTGGAAGTAGGTCTCCATGATTGTTTTTACAAAGAACTGAGCTGGGCTCACTCTTTTCTTTTGAAACAAGAGCACCAGGGAAGGAGGTGCTTTCCTTACCCTTTTGTATACTAGCCCATAGTGTTTAAAATAAAAAAGAAAGTCACAGCCACCATTACATTTTACAGGGAGTCTGATCCTGTTACTGCATGTTTTGTTTTGTTTTGTTTGTTGCAAGCATATTCTGCATCCACCATCTGGTTAAGCCCCTCCGGAAAGAGGAATGGCAATGCCAGAATCCTAACTGGACTTATAGAACTAGACTGAGCAGCCCAGCCCTGTCAAGACTGGAGTAATTTGGTCCCCTGCAGAAGCTCATCTCTAGGTATTTCAGAAACTTTAAAGTAAAAAAGTAAAGTGCTGATGGAGTCAAGGTATTTCCAAGGTTGGGCAGTATCATAGTATCTAGGGTCAGAAGGGGCCTAGAGCAGGCCATCTAGTCTGACCCCCTGACAATGGCAGGAACGAGTGCCAGGGTCACAGGACCCCAGCCAAGTACCTATCTAATGTGTTAGGCAGTGTTGAGTAAGGATTTTCAGAATTCCAATTTTAGATAAAGATGGCTAAATTCCACTTAAATTCTACATCAATTGCTTCTTTTGCTGGATTTGATATGTAGGTCCTATAAACACCCTTCCAAACATCTTTCTGGAAAGTTAGGAAGCCAGAATAAACAAATCATTAAAAAGGCCTTGTATCTCTCTTCAGCTAGCTGATATGTGGCTTTCACAATGCCAATGAAAAAAATTACTCTAATAAGCAACGCCCAGGTGTTTCTTTTTAAATATAAAAAAATATACACATACCAATATGTCTTTTAAACTATATATCACCCAGGTATCCTTTGCATTTGAGTCTAAGGGCGACCATATAAAATAAAATAATATATAATTTATCTACAATTTCTCTTCAACTGGGAAGACGCAATCAACTCATAGTGGAAATTTAACAAAAAATATTTTTACCCATCTTAACCTCAACATCTGGAAACAGTTTGTGTCAGTTTGTTTGTTTTGTTAGTGTATGGTAGGGGCGGGCAATTATTTTGGATGGAGGGCCATTTATGGAGTTTTGGCAATCTGTCAAGGGCCACATGGGTAGCCCTGCCCTTTA
Source organism: Caiman crocodilus (assembly GCA_030014935.1). Lineage (NCBI taxonomy): Eukaryota > Metazoa > Chordata > Crocodylia > Alligatoridae > Caiman > Caiman crocodilus. The sequence continues at coordinate 124,900,842 of JAGPOW010003648.1, read as the reverse complement.
AGAGGGGTGCCCCACGCCCTGGTCATCATCTTATGACCAGAAGTTCCACCTCCTAACCCCTGACCTTTGCCACCAGAAGTCCCTCCTCTTGCCCCTGGAAATACTCCTTTCAGCAAGGTGTTTTGCCATCTCAGAACCAGAAAAATACCAAATTATATTCTAAAAATTGAACATCTACAACATTAATTAATTTGATTTAAAAAAATATTTTTGTCCTGATTTACATGATTTTGTGTAGTGTACACAGAGGTGATTGTACAATAGCTAAAAAAAAAAAAATTAAGTCTTACTCTTGTATATTGTGGGAGGTGGGTATAGGTTTGTAGAGGGCTGTGGGTTTGTGGGTATGTGGGGTTTGGGATCAGCATGTGGGTGTGTCTGTGGGAGGTGGATGTGCGTGTGGATATGTGAGGTGTGGGTGGGTGTGGGTCTTGTGGGGAAGGTGTGTGGGAGAGGCTGACTGAAGTGTGAGAAGGGGTGTGAGTGCGGGGATCTGAGTGCATGGCAGTGTGAGGGCGAGGTGTGCATGTGGGACTCACCCTACAAACACATACATACTCTGTCCCTCCCTCCCTCATTGCACACACACAGTTTGTCCCTAGGTCCCCCATTGCGCGTGTGCGCGCGCGCGCGCACACACACACACAGAGCCCTTCCACCCCTGGCCTCAGGGCACTGGCGTGGGCCCCGTGCTCCCACTGTCCGGCCATGTAGCTGGGGGCCATGTGGTGAAGGAATGGCCAGGGGTGGGCAGGAAAGCAGTGAAAACAGTGGTGGAGAGGAGGGGGGAGTGGGTTTTCTGGGTGTCTGTGTATGCCTCCCCCCCACACACACACACTTTCCTGCTGTAGCGGGCTGAACTTCCTGCTGGGTCCTGCCAGCTTTTCCTGGGTCCTACTGTCCCTGGTTCTTGTCATCTTTGACAGGCAGCCAGAAGCAGATAAATATAAATTTTCTAATTAATTCTAAATTAGGGACCCTGCAGGCTGAATAGAATGACTTAGTGGCATGGATCCACCCAGCAGGCCATATTTTGCCTGCCCCTGGTGTATGGCAATACAATGATCACACAGCAAGGAAAAACATATTCACAATTTCATGTCCAAATTTTACAACCAGCTTTTTGCTTCAGGTGTAGTACTGTGCAAATCTAATAGAGTTCCAATAAACGCATTCAGAGGTCACGTGGTTCAAAGTTTGAAAAGGGGCACCACACTTGCAGTTTGGTTAGGTAGTCCAGCCCCATCTGTATAACAGAAATCCACATCTGCATTGTGTCAGTTATGACGTTTGATGCATAACTCAAAAGAACTTTTATTTTTTTAGCTTACTGAGAAAATCGTCTTTTGAGTTCCCAGCATATGCACAACTATATCTGTGCTCCCTTATATTTTTGCATAAATCTAAACAGAGTACATAAATAAACTGTCACATCTTGTCTCTTCTCAAAGTAGTGTCTGGAAGGGACCTCATGAGATCATAGGGTCCAGCACTTGGGCAGGAAAGACTGCTGGGATCAGATGACCCCAGCAAGTGCACATCAAGTCATTTTTTAAAGATCTCCAGGATAGGTGATTGTACTGATGGAACAGCACTAGTATGCAGTTCTCAGCAGCTTGGTTTCAAAAACTGAGTCTACTCAGAAATCAACACAGAGGGCAAATTCTCTTTCTTTTCTTTTTTTTTCTTGCTTGCATTGTTCCATCTCCCCAGACCCTTGTATAACCAAATACTAAAAACTTGCTTGCACTCTAAGAAAAAGAATGTTGAGGCCCATGTGTAGTAGAACAGCTTGGTGACACCTACCATGACATATTAAACATAGAAAATTAAACACTCCTGGTGGCAATAGTAAGCAAATAATAGCCGATCTGAGTTCCCTCACCCCGCAGATGAGAGGGAAGAATCGCATAGCCGTATCTCAGGTTAAAGCAAATATTTGGTCAAAAGATGAGCCTTGCACTGCATTCTGAAGGTCAGTAATTTTAGACTCTGGCAAGCATTCAGAAGTAATTAATTCCATAGCCAGAGACCCTCCACAGTGGAGACCTTGCCTTCTGTTCTCAAGAGATTTTCAACAAGAAAAACAGTACATTAAACAACTAGGTGAGATAAAAGTTTTCATGTGATACACTCTACCATTTATTTTGGTAGCAGAAAACAAGTATTATACTTGACCAACTCCCTCCTCCCCATTTCTCCCTCCATATATCTTATAATGCTCTCTCATATTCTTGCTAGATAGGGAGATTAGTTAAGAAAACCTGTAGATAAAAAGAATTATTTAAAATATCACCAAAATGCAGCAGTCCTATTGTGGAATGCCATACCCATTTTACAAAGCTCCCATTATTAAGCAGTAGTAAAAAAGTAAAAGAAAAAGACAACTGTGGCCAATTAAATTGCTGTGGGAGTTTAGGGAACTGGAAGATATTTATGCAGACCCTAACTTGGCAGGAACACGAGGCTTAATGCACTCTAGAAAAAGGTACACGTGCTCAAAATAATGCATCTGAAATAAAGAACCACCAGCAACAGAACTTTCAAAACTAGCAGAAAGGAACAAGCATTAAGTACAGTGGTCACAACCAACATCCTTATAATTGTACTAGCAAAGTGCCTGTCAAGAATGACAGGCGGGCAACAAGGACAGAGCACCACCACTCACTGTAATGCATTGCCACCACTCCTCATCCAGCTGCACCCCTCTACTCTATGTCCAGCCCTGTGTGCCCCCCCATACCTGACACACCCACCCACACCCACCCAGCTACACACACACCCAGCCAGCCAACCAGCAAGTCACATGCCATACACCCACCCACCCACACATCACACACACACACAAATACACAGCCACACGCCACGCATACATACCCATCCATACACACACACACAGCCACATGCTATCACACACACCCACTCACAACCAACCAACCAACCACACACATCCACACACACACCCAACCACAAGCCACACGCCACACACACACACAACCCCACACATACACATCCAACCACCCATCCTGCCACACACACACACATACCCACTCACACAGCCAAATGCCACACACTCACCCAGCCCCACACACACCCAATTACACCCACTCACACTCCACACCCACACCCACCTGCAGCCATGCATCAGGACCCGCCACATGCCACACACCCCTGCAGGGCTGCAAGTCATGCCCCTAGCCTCCCTTCCCCCCTGCATTGTGGAGCACATCCTGGTCCCCACCACCTCTGCCTTTACCTCTGCCTCACCTGCGTGTTTGTCTATCAATAAGGCTCCAAGCGGAGCATGTGCAGTTGGCCCAGAGCATTATGGACAGACACACACACAGCCAGAAGTGCTACAGCTTTTATTATATTAGAATTTTTTTTTTGTTAAAGTTACATAAGTATTCACAGTATTTTTATTTTTGTTTTAGATAATGTATGCAATTCCTGGGAAACAGCATTTGTAAATGAAGATCACTATATTGCTTTCTCAACATCACTCTCAAGAGCACCCAAGATTCCATGGGGCCTCCTCTATACATGCACTTTACTGCAGAGTAGACTCATTAGCTGCAGAGTAAAGCATCACCATCTGCACATACAATGATATTAGACTTTAGTAAACTAATCAACACTGCCATAAGATAATACTGTTGGGGACAGTGGAGTAATTAAGTATGATTAATTGTACATGTAGACGCTGACTGCGGGCATAAATTGTGCCCAGTCAGACCAGCCAGCAGGGGGTCAGACTCCTGCCTGTTGCCTAGCCACACAGCTCTGCTCTTTCAGCACCCTTGTACCCCAGCCAGCTACTCCACCACTTGATGTTGCTACCGAGAGCCTGGGGCAGAGAAGAACAGGAGTGGCCCTGATGTAAAATGCTCTGCACTGGCTCAAATTGCTGCTGTCCCAGGCATACATGTAGGCATTGCACCCAGGTATAGTTTACTCTGGCTCAAACTGCTCCAGAATTTATTGCTATGAATTAATTGCATGTGTAGACATACCCTGATAGTCTTCCATTCAACTACAAGCAAGGCAAAAAAACTAGTTTTAGTTGTGGGATTTTACATGATCAGAGCTCAGGCTAAGTGGCTGCACATGGTAAAGAGAATTGTGCTTATTTGGGGAGGTAAAAGCCTGGCTTTACACAATTTTCATCAGTTATGATGTAGCTATTCATTTGACATGCATTCAAAAGTAATCTTAACAATTTAGTTTAGGCATAATAACTGTGTTTCTGAATAAAGATAAATATATATTGGAACTATCTCAGACCTGCATTTTTACTTTGTATATATCCATTAATGAAAAATGTTGACAGCTTTTCTTTTGCAGTGTATATATTCACATTAAAAAAGAACACCGAATTCTGGAATATCAGAGACAATTGGCTCAGGTTCTGTACATATCTCTAATTTGTATAGTAACTTACTCCTGGACCAAAAGGGTATAGGAGACTACTGAATCAAAATTAGCATAATTTTGGGCACATATGTTGCAAATTGTTCAAGGACTTCAGTAAGCCAATGCTACCTAGATATCATAGCCAGAGCTTTACAATCATCCTGGACAATGAATTCTTACAGAATACTATAGATTCCAATACATTAATAGGAAAATCAATTAAATAAATAAGACTAAGGCTGACTGTTCAGAAGATTTAATGTGAAGTATGGTTGGAAAGGACAAGGTTTTGGTTTAATTCCATTTCTTTCTGTCAAATGTACTATAACTTTTACCTATGATGGAATAAATGGTGTTTACTGTAACAGATGAAATAGCCCCATGTAGCACAATGTATTCCATTAATGAGTGTTAAGGGAATGCCATACTCTTTTCAGTTCTGTAATGAATTAGTAAACATTTTCTTAATTCTTTCCCCAATAAACAAGAAGAGGACAGTAGTCTGTATAATTATTCTTTTCCTTAACTGAACAGTGACACTGGTTATTTTTTTTTTATCTTATTGCAAGAGGAAACAGTACAGTGGTTCCTACTGGAAATAAACCAGTTACAAAAGACTATTTCCTACATCTATGTGTTATAGACCCTAAACTTGAACCCACTGAACTCCCAATCAAAATTTTGCCACTGAGTTCAGAAGAAGACGAGTAATACATTTAATGAATGATTAAAATAAGCAAGTGTGGCAGCCATGTGCCTCCACAGGCACGAGAAGAGGCGAGGGAGGTCTGCGGGGCACACAAAACCCTGAAGCATAACCCCGGAGGGGGAAACTTACCTCCGGAAAATGTGGCGGTGCTGGAGCTGGGACCGCAGTGGTGGCTACAGCTGCAGCTACAGTCACGCAAGCCAGTATTACACTGGTTATTTAAGCAGCTGTTCCCTGTGAGGGAGGCAGCTGGGCCAATCACAGCAGCAGACATGATCGCTGCGGGAAAGTTAAAAACCCCCAACAGTACCCGCGGGGAGGAGAAGCCAGAGAGAGGGAGAGACCGCAGGCAGCATGCCTAGCGTGCTGAGGCTCCTGCTGGGAAGAGGTGCAAGATAGACTGTGCCATACCGGTGTGAGAAGCAGGGTAAGCCTCTAAGCCTCTGGTGGAGGCAAGAAAGGGGAAATCCCCTAGCTCTCAGCAGAAAGTGAACAAGGAGAGACCAAAACTCCCCTTGGGAGACGGGGAACAAGAGGAACGCCAAAGCTCCCTGCTGCTACCAGGACTTCCCCTAGGAGAAATAGAGCAGAGGACGGGTGCAGAGTCCCCTGGAAGTCACTGGGGAAGGGAAGGCAGCTCTGTGACCCTCTCTGCCCCAGGAGAATACTATTTCTAAAGAAGATAGGTAGGAAAGACATGAAGAAATACAGGGAGAACCGAAAGATAAAGAGAGAAAAGGGGACAGGCTAGCTAAGTGATGCAGCTGAACTCGTGTCTCTTCATTTTTTTTTTGAGTCTGACAGCGGGACAAGCCCGCAGAGGACCGAAGATTAACATCCAACCAGCACAGGATCAGTTGGCGAGTGGACAGGGTGTAGGGGTGGCGGAGCCCCATGGAACAAGATGCATAACAACTGTGAGTATACCCGTGTTGGGGAACCTCTCTGAGAAGATCTCCACTAGAACCTGTCATAAGAATTTACCAGCAAAGTCATGGCAGGAAAGATGAGGGGAGGGGCTAATTTACCAACAGGTGACACCATACATAAGACCACCGTCATCACAGCAAGGCTTGCAATTTTTTGAATTACAGCAATAAAACATTATGTGCCCCCTCTTACAGAGCAGTCAGCACTTCCTGCAAGGGGCTATGTTCCTTCAACTTCCAGGAAAGTCAGATGGAAGACACTTGTCAGGCACAATTACACAACCCAACTTAAGGTGCATTAAGGGTGCAGGTCTACATGGGGACACCCTTAACGTGCCTTAAAAATGGCAATTTTAGGCTATTTGCACCAAATTTATGTGGAAACAGCTAAAGTGCCTTAGCACATGTGTAAATGTGCTAAGGCACATTAACGCTGTGAATGTCAATTGATTTGGGACTAACTTTAGTCCCAAGTTTGTCCACACACTGTATTAATGCACCTAGGATGTGCACATGTAGTTGTGTACCTAAATCACCTTAATGTGCATTAGACAAATGCACAGTAAGTTTAGATGCATGTAGACACACCTGCCATATTGCAAAACTTGGCTATATAGCAAGAGAAAAGGAGGTATTTTGTTGCTAGAAAATGCTTTTCAGAGAATACAGATTATGGAAGATTACTTTTTTTTCCATGCAATAAGAAACATACTTAATTCCAGATCTTAGATCTAGTAGTCACCCAGTTTGACACAAGAACATTCTTAAAGCACTTTTCTTATCTCCAGCAGAATCTCCTGACTGCTACATTGTCCCAGGAGTACTTCATTATCATGAAGCCACAACAAAGCTTTTAGTCCTTTTTTCATGACATTCCTAAACTCTGCACTCCACCCTGATTCATTTTAGGAAATGGGTAAGACAGCTGTGAAAATACAGTGTGTAAAATACTCTTCCATTATAAGCCAGCTGCCAGTACCTATCCCACTCCTACCCCCTTCCCCGCCTTGAATAATGCTGTTCATTCCATTTCAAAAAGACATATGGACTAAGATGTATCCTTTTCCTAATTAACCTGAGTTAGGTTAGGTGTGCATTGTGGCTTGAAAAATCAGCCAAGTAGCTGTTTTTTAAATATGTGTTGGCTATACTCTAAATATTTTCTAATTGTATTATGAAAATATTTGAAACAGCTAAATTTAAATTATGTGAGTTTCCCAGGTCTATCCAAAGATAATGCCATTAACACTGTTCTTATTCAGTATTTACCGTTACCATTAATACAGTTCTCATCTGAGGGGTTCATATCGCAAGGTGGTATGGCTACAAATCTATAGAAGCATATACAATAACACTGAATGCAGTAATTCAATATTTACTAATGTGCAAGTACATTTTATAAAACTGCAGCTATTTTGCCTGTATTGCAATTACATCAGTTCTCATAAACTGACCAGAGTCAAACCAGACCAATACTTACTTGGTTCATTGTTTGGGAAGTTTTCCAAAGAAAGCATTGGGGTTGCAGGGAACAGGGATAACTCAACAGACAGCACCCTTCTTCGGAATCAGAATGGAAGTCAGTGTTCCTGAATTATGTTAGTTAACAGTGCCTATGTAACTGGAGGTGTAACTTTTTCATGCACACACAAAACTTTGTCCTGGCCACGTCTCATCACTAAAGATTTCATGACAAATCTGGCAGGACTAGGGATTTCAGAGGCAGGGTGAGAACCAAAATTCAGTCCAGCTATTACGTTCTGTTCCTTTCCATTCTTTCTGAAGTTTTAACTGGATCTATTACTTGTTACTCTGCTCCAACACCTGGCTTATATTCCTATGTATTGCTGCTCTGCAGTGTCCAAACCTTGCTGTGTTTCCCCCTAGAGATGACTGCATTTTAGCAGTAGATTTCTTTTTTGGGTGTATAGATTATCACTTTGTAGAAGAGGCTTATGAATTAAAATCTTCAGGAAAAATGACATGAAAGATGTTACCTTATATTTGGAAGTCCAAATCAATGTTTCAATGTTAAAAGTTATACTGTTGGTGCCACATTTGTAATTTTCTTTGTCTTTCTGTGGTTGGTCATAGCTGTCTGTTAGCAGCCATTATCTCAGCCTTTGCATCCTTCCTGTGCCTTGTTCTCTGTGTTGATATTTAATGAGCCTATGTAGGAAACAATAATTTCTTTCTGCAGCTCCACCTGTGAGGTTTGCGGCCTTTATTAGAACTACAGTGACTGAGAAATATAGGATTAGCTTATGGGTTTGCAATTCAAAGGAACAATTTTGAAATCAACCAATTGTATTTGCTACTACTATGCAGTTTATGTACAGAGGTATAAATGTTTCCTGAAGTGTGTAGGACTTAAGATGTTGCACTGCAGTGGCTAGAGATGGCTGGGCAGGACAGCCTTATGCCACAGGTTTGATTCTTTTTAAGTTACTACAGTTTTAGCCATTGGCAATATGTATGGGAGGCATAGGGGGGCACATGCCCCCCCGAGATTGGCCGCTGCTGTTGCTGCAACCGGTATCTGCAAGCAGTTGCTGCTTGTCACTCCCACTCTTGCCGCTGACACCATTGTGGCCAGCTGTGGGCAGTCACCACTGGACCTGCCCTCGCTGCCAATGTCAGAGCAGCCGCCTGCAGGCGGTCCCTGCTCAGTCTGCCCTCGCTGCTGATGTCACCGCAGCCTCCTGTGGGGTCCCCGCTTGGCCTGCCCTCACCGCCAACATCACCGTGGCTGCCTGCAGGCAGTCTCTGCTTACCACTGCCATGCCCTCACTGCTACCACTGCTGCTACCATCTGCAGGCAGTCACTGTGCCCCCCCAACCTCAGGAGGCACGAGTTGTTCATGGTTTTAGCCAAACACTATGTTAGTAAATCATATTACTTCTGCCACTAGTACATCTAATGTGACCCTAACACTTGGGAGTACTATATTATCAGCTCTATCTTGCCTTCCGGGGAGTCCAGGAGAGGGCTCAGTTGATTTTGAAGGGCAAAGTTTAATGGCAGAAAAGGTGAAGGCTCTCCACAGTATTATTCTCTATTCTACTTCCATGCATAAACCCATTGGGACCATCACTCCTTGCAGTGGAGTCCTTTTTACAGCTATTGCTGAACAAGAAGTATCAGCCAGTGACAGCATAGCTCCTTCATTGTATGTTCAGTGTAGCATTACAAAAGAGTTCCTGTCCCTGCCTAATAATTCCTTCCGTAGATGATCTGAGAGTTCTTTCCTCTGGATCCCCTGCATACCGGAGGGCCTCACTTTCTGCCAGTTTCAAAGACTTTTCACTCCCCTCCTATCAAAGTAATCTCTAACAAGGAAACTCCATAAGAGGTATTATGCTGAGCTGTCTTGTTTCTCATATGCTTTTTTTCCTCTGGGAAAGGGTACTCTGGGGTGGTGTGTTTTTTCTCTTTTATTCATAGTCTGTATGCTCACGCTCTCAGTATTCCATACCAGATTGAAGCCCAGATTCATAGATTGTTAGGGACTGGAAGGGACTTTGCAAATCATTGGGTCCAGCCCCCTTGCTCTAGACAGGAAGACAACTGAGGTCAAGTGACCCCAGCAAGGTGACTGTCTTGAAAACCTCCAGGGTAGGTGACTGCACCACCTCTGGAGGGAGTATTTCACACCCTGACTGTGAAGGAGTTTTTCCTGGTATTAAGCCTGAAGTGGTCTTCCAGGAGTTTATATCCAGTGGTCCTGGTTTTCCCCAGGGGTGCCCTAGTGAACAGTTTTTCTCTGAGCTCTTGATGCACTTCTCTGATATAGTGGTAAGCTGCTTTCAATTCCCTTCTCAACCTTCTCTTCTTTAGGCTAGAGGGGCCCAAGTTCCTCAGCCTTTCTTCATATGGTGTGCCTTGCAAGTCCCTGATCATATGGATGCCTCTTCTCTGGACCCTCTCAAGTTTTTCCACATCCTTATTGAAGTGTGGCGCCCAGAACTGGATGCAGTACTCCAACTGCGGTCTCACCAGCACTGAGTACAGCAGGAATATCACTTCCTTAGTTTTACACAGGATGCATCAGTCGATGCATGCCAGGGTGTCATTTGCCTTGCTGGCCACCACATTGTACTGACAGCTCATGTTCATGCGCATGTTCATTACCTTTCAGCCATGGTGCAGGTCAGGCTGTCACCTCCCAACCTGTATGTATGTTAAGGGTTATTTGCACCCAGATGGAGCACTTGATATTTGCAAGTGTTAAATTTCATCTGGTTCCAATCTGCACAACTCTCTAGCCTGGCCAGGTATGCCTGTATCAGCAACCTATCTTCTGGTGTGGCCACACTGTCCCATAACTTGGTGTCATCCATGAGCATGGCCAACAAGCTTTTTACTCCCCCATCCAAATCATTGATAAAGATGTTGAAAAGCACCAGCGCAAGCACAGACCCCTAAGGGACACCATTAGGCACTTTACGCCAAGATGACACAGATCCATTCACAAGAACTCTCTGGGCCCTACCCTGAAGCCAGTTTCCCACCCACTGAACCATTGAGCAGCTGAGCCCACAATCTTCCAGTTTTCCTACAAAAATATCGTGGGATACTAGATCAAAAGTCTTTTGGAAGTCTACAAAAAACTAGAACTCTTGGTTCCAAAATGATACCTTTTATTAGACCAACTGGAAAATGGCAAGGAAATTGTCCTTTTCTGCAAGCTTTCAGGATCA
>JAGPOW010003648.1:124879659-124889990 GCA_030014935.1 Caiman crocodilus | reverse complement strand
CTAGAACTCTTGGTTCCAAAATGATACCTTTTATTAGACCAACTGGAAAATGGCAAGGAAATTGTCCTTTTCTGCAAGCTTTCAGGATCAAAGTCCCTTTGTCAGGCTCTGGGATAAGTGTAGATGGTACAGGATGGTAAAAAGTCCCCATAGGTAGGAAATAAACTTCATTTTTGCACAGAGGGAGCTGAAGATGGAAGTCTGTCCCTCTGGGTCCATGAAAGTGTCTTTGTGAGCTGTGTCGAGTAGCTCTTTGATGTGTTGATCAGGTAGAATTCCTTCCCTGAAGGTGTCAGATGAGAAGCAAGGAGGTAAAAAAAAGTCCTTGCAGTTCTGCAATGAAATTTAAAATCCAAAACCGGCTGAAATTCAGCATCTTCCATGTTTCAAGGGTGTACTTGGTAGCTGTGTTGGTCTGAGACAAAAGGACATACAAAAAACTAGAACTCTTAATTCCAAAATGATATCTTTTATTAGACCAAGTGGAAAATGGCAAGAAAATTGTCCTTTTCTGCAAGCTTTCAGGACTTTTGGAAGCCTAGGTATATAATGTTTACCTTGTCTCCCATGTCTAGGTGGTGAGAGACCTGGTCATAGAAGGAGATGAGATTGGTAAGACAAGACCTACCCATGACAAAGCCACGTTGGCTGTTGTTCAGAATCCTACCTTTCACAAGCGTATCTCACACAGATTCTTTAATGAGTTTTTCCAGGATTTTCTCTGGGATAGAGGTTAGGCTGACTGGTTTATAGTTGTCGGGAGCCTCCATCTTCCCCTTCTTAAAGATGGGCACAATGTTGGCCTTCTTTCAATCCTCAGGAATTTCCCGTGTGCCACAAATTCTGAAAGAGCTTTGCCAGGGGTTCCATGATGACCTCAGCCAGCTCCTTCAGCACTCGCAGATGAAGTCCATCTGGTCCTGCTGACTTATAAATGTCTAGCTTTTCTAATTGGTATTGCACCCAATAATTGAGACCATTGCTTGAGTCTAACTTTTCGCATTTTAATTTTATTTTAGGACATTTTTTCATAATATAAAATGCCCAACAGTTAAAAAAATAGGGAGAAGTCATGTTTGAACAGAATAAAAAATAAGCAAGTGTTAAAATATCTTCAGTGCTCAGGATGTTCCAAACACCCACAGATACTGTATCCAGTATTCAAATTATTTTCATGCAGCTCAATACATCTTTCTAGCCATTTACTTTTAATTTATGCCTAATAGGGACTTGTCCTGATGAGCCAAGTAAAGTACATCAATCAAACTAGTGCAAATGTTAAAACTAAAATGAAACTGTCAGCTTCAGGCATTTGGTACTGATACTACTACTCTGATCTTGAGAAAGTTGTTGTATATATGTGGTAATGACAGGAGTCTCAAAAAGCATCTAAACAATTCACAGTATAGTTGTAAACAGCAAGATAACCAGAAGTGCTGGAGGTCAGGTAACTGTGCAGTTGAAGTTTGTGTGATACTTAACAACTGCTATCCCATTTGGCAGTTCTTTGATATCACTGTTCCAATCAAAATGCTGTGTAAAGGGGGAAAAGGCAGTGTTTGCTCAATAGAATAAAGTATCCATGACACTGTTAGGTAGTATAATAAGTATTTGTACATTTGGGGAATAAAAGTGGCAGCTTGATGCATGTTAAAGGAAGCATATGATTCACCTGAAGGCATGTTGCTCATCACAATTCATTCTCAAGCCTGAAAAATAATAGTTAAACACATTTCTAGTGTCAGAGAATATCACTTTATCCCTAGCAAGTGCCACCTGCAAAATGGATGTATTGTAGGTATTTAAAAAAAGAGGCTTCATGTAAACCAGGATGGAAATATGAAGGAAAAGCCAATCACAAAAGAACATAAACAAACAATTAAATCATTATATCGGAAGGATGTCTTTGCAGTTATACCTGTGGGGACACCTGCTGTTTCACCAGTTGGACCTGACACAGCAGGAGCTGCTGTTTTGCTAGAGATCTTCTTAATAATCTTCTTTATCTCTGTGCTGCAATAAGCCAGTTTAAATTCACAACAGTATGCAAAATACAATATATTTTTAGACAAAATCTTAATACACTGTTTCATCAGGAACTTTTCTCAGCAACTTATTTATTAGCTAAAGAAAAGGCATGAGAGTTTTCAGGAACCCTAAAACTACTGAATAATGAATCTTTTAGCTTCTTTGCAGAAACTGTATAAGAAGAGCTGGATGGGAGACAGATGCAGCAGTTGTGAATAAGAATATTCTGCTTGTAGTCACTGTAGGGCTAATGGATCAAACATACAATTTTTTTCTAGCTACATGAGATCTTCTTGCTTTGGGGTAAATATTGTATTCCAGGACCAGAAACCTGGAGTTCTTGGCTGGAGGGTTTTGATGTTCCACGCAGGGTCACATCAACTATCAAATCTGGGGTGAAGAAGGAATTGTTGCCCTAGATCAGGCTGCCATGGATTGGGGAGGTTTTTTGCCTTCTTTTGTAGTGTGGGGCATGGTCCTTTTCCCAAGATCTTCTTAGCATACATTATCCAACTACTGGTATATCCCTGTGATGGCATTGGTACTGATCTCCTCTCATCTGCATGGGTGACTGGTGCCTCCTGATCCTGGGGGGCACCAAGGGCCAATCACTAGCTGGGCGGTGGGGGAGGAATCCACCAGCAGCCAATCACTGACCAGGGGGGAGCCCCCCCACCCCTGTGGGCTGGATCTGGCCCACCAGATGATTCTATCTGGCCTGCAGGACCCCCCAGATGTTTAGAAAATTGTTATCTGCCTGTGGCTGCCTGTCTAAAGCACCAGTGGTAGCAGGACCCAGGAGCCAGCAGGAGGAGACAGCGGCAGGACTCAGGGGCAACAGGACCCAGCACCTGCAGCAGCAAGGCCCACCTAGCCCTACCTTACCCCCAGCCTTCCCCACACCAGCCCCCAATCAGAAGACTCTGTCTAGCAGAGGATTTTGGCCTAGTGACTCCGGGGCTGTTCCCTGCCCTCCCTCCATCCAGAAGTGCCAACTCAGCTAAGAATGGGGTCAGGGGAAAGACTGCTGCTGATTGCCCCAGTCCTTAAGGCCAGGTCTGGCTGGCTTCTGCTCTGTCCTGAGGTTCCAGTCATGCATCCAGGAAACATGTGGTGCCAGAGCGGCAGATGGGCAGAGGGTGGGGAGAAATGGCAGCTGCAGGTGAGAAGGTGGGGAAATGGCTGTGACAGCAGCAGCAGGTAAGGTAGGGAAGTGGCAGTGAGCAGGCAAGCAGGATAGCAATGATAGCTGAGTGGGAGTGCAGGGCTCATGCTGGTGCCCTAAGACCAGGGCTGGTGGGGGCCCAGCATGAGGCATTAGAAGCACAGAGCCTGGGCTGGCACTGGATCAATAGAGCTGGGCTGGCTCCCCTATCTCTCTGCTGGTGCAGCTCAGCTCAGCTCCATAGAGCTCTTGCTAGCCTAGGCCCCATGCTCCTGCCACCCCACCCTGAGCCCCCACTAGCCCTGGGGCACTGGCATGGGCCCTGCGTTCCACCTAGCTATCTCTGTACTCCTACCCACCCACTAGCTGCCACTTCCCCCTGCCACCTGTCACTGCTGCAACCACCACTTTCCCACCTTCTGACCCATTGCCGCTTCTCTCCACCCCCCACCCACCTGCCTGCCACTCTGGCACCATGTGGTTGCCAACTGCATGGTAGGCACTGCAGAACGCAGTATGAGTCATCATGGCCTGGCCTGGCCCCCACAATTCCTGGTTGGGCCGAGCTGGCTCCTGCTTCATTCTGTAGTCCCAGCCATGCAGCCAGGAACCATGTGGTGCCAGAGCAGTAGATAGGGTGGGGAAGGGTAGTGGCGGCAGCAGGCAGGAAGGCAGGGAAGTGGCAGAAGGGCAGCAGTGGCAGGGGTGGGGGGCAGTGGCAGCAAGCATGGGGCCCATGCTGGTGCCAGTGTCTTGGGGCCATAGGCAGAAGGAGCATGGAACCCAGGCTGACAGGGGCTCTGCCTTGCCACATGATCTCCCTCAGGTCTCACAGCCTACTGCTACTGCTGGCAGCAGGGTCTGAGGGCACATGTGTGGGAGGGGCGTGCTTGTAGGAGGACTCCCACAAGCACACCCCATTGTACATATGTACCTACACACCCCTATGCACACCCTACACTCACACCCCTTCACACATCCCAGCCACTCTCCCTCTACACATGCCACAACCCCCCAGCCACCCACCCCCGCACACTCACAGGTCCCCACAAATCCCATACCCACCCACATCCCACATATCTATACACCCACCCACATGCTCCCTCACCCCATGCACATACACATCCACACCCCTCCAAATTCCATACCCACCCACACCTATCCACCCCCACAAACCTCACAGACATCCACACACACACACCCACACCCTCCCTCACACCCCCACACACATAGTCACACCCACAACCCCCCCAACCTATACCCACCCACCCATACCCACCACATCCCTCCACACTCACCCGCCATATACAAAAGTAAGACTTCATTTTAAGCTACAATCACCTCTGTGTATACTACACACACATGTATATCAGGACAAAAATATTTTTTGACATCAAATGAATAAATATTGTAGTAGATGATTGATTTTTAGAAAATAATTTGGATTTTTTTCTGGTTCTGAGATAGCAAATCCCCTTGCTGAAAGGAGTACTGGCGGCAAGGGGAGTCATTTCTGGTGGCAAAGGTCAGGGACTAGGGGGCAGAACTTCTGGTCCCAAGATGGCAATCAGGAAGTGGGGTGCCTGTCAAGGGGCAGGACTATCCACGAGGTGCTCGACAACTTGTCAAAACTCGCTACGCAGCCCTCCAGCCAAAATAATTGTCTGCCTTTGTTTTAGGGGTTTGGATATTATGCCTTGTAGTTGTGTGTATGGTGGGGGGTGTGGCAGGAAGCCAGCTTTGTTTCTCTCCCAAAAACTCTGCTCTGTGACAATTCGTTAAGGTTGGGCCAAGCAGAGAGACACATCCTTACCCTATCTCTTTAGGTAATCTGAGCTGGATACATTCCTGAGGGAGGGGGAAACCTGCTCCCTCTGCCTACATGACTGGCATCACATACCTGGGTGAGGGGCTTCCTTCCTGGTGGGCTGGAGTCTGCTCAGCAATTAATGATGTATTTCAAATTGGTTGGCCAATTTGTCAGCCAACATGTGCTGGCCTCCCTTGGACAAGGTAAATGATGTCACAAGGGCTATATAAGTTAGGGACTGCTCAGGAGGAGGGAGCCAGCAGCCATGAAAGATACTCAGGAACAAAGAAGAGCTGTACCATCTGAAACTTGCCCTCTCTCAAAACTCATGATCAAGGAACTGCTTGCCTCCAGAGGGATTCTCCAACAACCTCTGGATGATACTTGTGAGTAAGCTACCTGAGATCCAACTAGCTATATAGCGTGCAGTAACTCAGATGTGAGATCAAAGGCTACCCCAGCAACAGGAGTTTACTCTATGGGATTTCTCTGATAGTGCTCTACCCTATTCTAACCCTACCCTTTGTAACCAATAAAGTCCTTTGTGACTGGTGCAGGAGACTTATTGAGGGGTGGGTTTAATTATGCCTAGGAGGCCCCTTGGGTCTGTGGACTAAGGGAGACTATACTTTTTTGGCCCCTGACTTGTTTTTGTATTGGTGCCCCAAGTTTTTGTATTGGGTTGGGTACCCATAGGACTATTAGGCCTGTGTTTCCCCGAGGACACAGGACCCAGACAGTCTCATCTCGGGATAGTGGCACCACACGTTACCCCCGGACTCTGCGGTGGGGCTCGTAAGGGGGTCTGCCAGGGCTTAGGTGCCCCTGGAGAGACATGTGGAGCCTGGAAGGTGGATAGGCATAGTGAGGTGGGAGGCTCAATGCAGGAGCTACCCCTACTGGCCTGCCACAGGGGGATGCAATGATGATTTTGGGGTTTGCTTCAGTTGATAGTAATAACTGTCTACAAATATATGGGACTAGACTTGCTGGCCCAAGAGTCTCCTTCTAGTCCTATGTTCCATGTTTCTAAGCAAGCTAAGAACTAAAAATCTCAGGAGGAATACCAGTGGCCTGAAAGCATGGCTTGGGTTTTGTAGTTTTTTTGTGCTGTTTTGTGTAACCAGAAGATTGTTTGTAGAGGATTTTGAAATGAATCTCTCTGTAAAGAAAGTAATACATTTCCACTTTCTGAAATTAAAAAGTATCTAAGCTGCAGCATTCTGGACTTTCAGAAATGTAGAGGATAAATGTATTAATACCACTATAATAGCAAGAATACATTAATCAAAATGAGAAGACATGGAGGATGTGATACAGAGGGGGAAGTTAGGTGAAAGAACGCAGTATAATTAGAATTAAGTTTCAGTTCTGCGATAATAGAAAAAATATACAAAACAATTTCTGCCCTTGAAAGAACCTGTGGTCAGAGGGCAAAGACCAACCCTTTCCCCTGCTGTTTCAAGCAAAATAAAAAGACATTCCCAAGCCAAGACCCATGTATAAAATGTCAAAGAAACATGGTTTTTTCACTTGGAATTCCGACAGAAAAGACAAGCTACCTTTAGCCAGTTTACTCTAGCTAGAATCAATAGAGAGGGAGTAAAAAAGTGCATTCTGGTTTTCTGTAGATTCACTTTCCTTTCATTTTCCTCAGCACTGAGCATGTCCACACATGTATTTATTGTTCATTAAAGTTACTGCACAGTAACTTACTGGGCAGTAAGCAGAAATAGGGCTGGCATTTACACATGTAGCCAACCTGCAGCTAGATTTAGTCCTAAGTCAGCGCAGCCTACCATGTGCCCCTGTGGCCACCAGGGGGAACTCCAGGTTCCAGTCACATGGCTGCCAGCACTTGCCAGCCATGTTGAGGCCAGAGGCAGCTGCCAGCACTTGGTGGCCATCTTAAAAACACACCCCTCCCTCTGATCCTTGCCCAGCCCCTCCTGTACCTGGGACCTGCATGCCCAGTGCAGGGACAGCACACAGCAGCTCCCTTTCTGCCCCCCTACCTCCCCACGCCATGGTTGCTCCAGCCTCTGCCCCTGCCCTTGCACTGCCAGCAGTGCCCAGTATCCCACTGCTCCAGCCTGGACCCTACCAGTAATGACCAGAACCCTGTGCTGCTGCTTGCCATGGTGCTGGCCCTGCTGGCTCCCCCCAGACCCCAAAACAGCTGGGCCCAGGGCATCAGCTGCAGGAGGCTCTGGCTGACCCCCTCCTCCTGCATTTCCTGCTCCAGCCCACCTGCCCTGCCTCCCACACACCACCAACCCCCTGCCCAACCCCAGGATCACTCCAGGGCACACATGTACGTCAAACAGTACAAACTTTATTAATACAACTCCCCGTCCTTCCTCCCTCCCCCCTCAATGAACACAGCCCCCATCCCTCTCCCCCCACACACAGTGCCCCTCCACCACACACCCCACCCACCAACAATAAAAACCCCATTCCCCAAACATGAAAGACACTTTCCATGTTGGACCTTATCCCTGAGTCCATGTGCAACCAGTGTCTCTGGGCAGCTCTAGCAGTGGGTGGCAGCAAGCCTGCAGCGGTGGTCCTGGGGGCCCCTGCAGCCTCTCCCCCACATCCAGATGTTGGTCTTTCAGAGACAAGAGACAGAAGGCTTTTGCAAGAGCTTGCAACATTTGAAAGATAAGATGCTCTGCTCCAGGGGCCCTGTGCTGCCTGGCCTCGGATTGGAGGCTGGCTGTGTGTGGGTGCTCAGAGACCATGGTAATCTAGCTAGGCAGGCCTGGGCCCAGGTGAGTGCCACCCAAGTCCCCCCATCCCCAGTTGCTCCCTGGGGTCTGGCCACAGGCTGCTTGCCTCCTCTGTCCCCTTTCCAGGGTGGACCAGGCCAGGCTGCTGGCCATGGCTCCAGTCCCCACTGACCCGGCCACCCTCACCTCTGCAGGCCCACTGCTTTGCTGCACTGCTTCCCAGCCCCCAGAACCCAGGATCAGGGCATGCAGGGCTCCTGGACAAATGGGGTGAGGAGCAGACCACACCCCTGGCCTCCCTGCTGGGAGCCTCTCCAAGGAAGCACCCCAAGGCTGACCCCCTATGTTGCCCCTACACTCCCAGCATGCCCCTGCTCTGTGTGCTGTGTGTAATGGGTTGTTTATACAGGTGGAGGGTTGCCCGGGCCACTACATCCTGCTGTTGCTGATCTTGTTGGTGCCCTGGGCACACCTGTAGTCCTGGATTAGGACCCTGAGCTATAATGGTTTAGGGGGCAAGCCTGGCCTGCCCCAAAACCTCTGCTACTGCCTGGAGGGCTATTTGTTGCAGCACTACACATTTCGACCCCTGGCTGATGAGCAGAGGATCACCACTGGGATTGATGCCTTCCTCAGTGTGTGACAGACTCATGCCTGGCCAGCCATAGGGATATGGGCTACTCAATAAAGGGATGACCTGTGCCCCACCTCTCTGCATGCTGTGGAGGGAAGCCTGGGGCCAGGGGAGTGCAAGCAGGCCAGGCAAGGATGGGGGGCCAGGGCCAGGGCCACGGTTGTGGCCAGGGGCGGGGGCAGGGGCAGGGGCGGGGACTGGGGCTGGGAGGGCTCATCCCCGCCCCCTGGTCTGGGACTTACCATGGGTCTGGGGCTGGCAAGGCATGGCTTGGCATGGGGCTTTCTGTGCCAGGTGCCATGACTGAAAGAGACTTGGAGGTCCTGATTAACCATAAGATGAATATGAGTCACCAATGCGATGCTGTGGCTGGCAAAGCAAACCAAACTCTGGCATGCATCCACCAGTGCATCACAAGCAAAACCAGGAATGTCATCCTCCCACTTTACTCGGCCTTGGTGAGGCTATAGCTGGAGTACTGCATCCAGTTTTGGGCCCCCCACTTCGAGAGGGATGTGGAAAAGCTTGACAGAGTCCAGAGGAGAGCCACTTGTATGATCCAAGGCCTAGAGGCTAAGCTATATTAGCAGAAGCTGAGGGATTTGGGCCTCTTCAGTTTGGAAGAGACAAGGGTCAGGGGGAACTTGATAGCAGCCTACAAATATATAAATATATAAGAAGGGTACATCAGGACATGGGAGAACAGCTCTTCACCAGAGCTCCCCAAGGGATAACAAGGTCTAACAGCCATGAACTCTAGGAAGACCAATTTAGACTAGACATAAGAAAAATGTTCTTTATAGTTCGAGTGTCCAGGGTCTGGAACAGACTCCCCCCCCCAGTGGTGCAAGCCCCTACTCTGGACTCTTTCAAAAGACATCTGGATATTTTTCTTGCTGGGATCACTTGATCCCAGCTGACCTCCTGGCTATGCAAGTAGGGCTAGAGTTGATGATCTCATGAAGTTCCTTCCAGCCCCTAATGTCTATGAATCTATAAATCTAAGATGCAGGATTGCCAAGACATGGGGGAACACACACTCATCATTGGTGAAGACTTCATGAAGGGACACCTTGAGAGTCTGGACACCCACAATCAGCTGGTCTGGATGGAACGCATCCAAGAGTGCTAAAAGAACTGGCAGACATCATAGCGCGACCATTGGTGAGGATATTTGAGAACTCGTGGAGCTCAGATGAGGTTCCTGAGGGTTGGAAGAGGGCCAATGTGGGGTCCATCTTCAAGAAAGGGAGGAAGGAAGATCCAAAGACCTACAAGCCAATCAGTTTGACCTCAATCCCTGGAAAGATATTGGAAAAAAATCATCAAAGAAACCATTAACAAGAGGCTAATGGAATACAATATCCTGAAAAATAGTCAACATGGCTTCATTGTGGGTAGGTGTCACAGTACTAGTTATGGAGCCCCCCAAAATTTTTGCTCCTCCAACCCTGCCCTCAGTCTCTGGGTAGAAGTTGTTACCTCCCCTTTTTGTTTTTCTCAGTCAGTCTCTGACCAGCCTATTGTTTTCTCTTTCTATAAAGACGTGTATATATATTTTGTTTATATAACCATAGTACCTCAGCCTGCTGGCTGACGTCAGTGATGAGTCCCAACTAGAGGTCCACACACCCATGTCCTCACCTGCCGTGACTTAGTGTTTAAAGGAGTAGAATTCTGTATCTGGGCGTGTAGTTCCAGTCAGTCATCGTTCACCGCCTTATGTTCGTGAGGGCTCCACCATACCCTACACCCTCACCTGTTCCACCGGTTTTTGAATCGTCTTCTCATCACTGGTCCAGCCGGTGGGTTCTCACTCGGGCCTCTGTCTTTATATTACACAAAAAACCCCCAAGTGCTCCTTGTGGCAGAAAAGCCACCTTGGGTGCCCCTCTCCAAAAACCTCTCCCTGTGCCAGCCTGAGAGGCTGCTGGTAAACCCCCCAGGGCAGGGATTTCAACC
>JAGPOW010003648.1:124856144-124878250 GCA_030014935.1 Caiman crocodilus | reverse complement strand
CCACCCCACCCCCCACCACCCCCCCGCCCCCCCGCCCCCCCCCCCCCCCCCCCCCCCCCCCCCACCCCACCCCCCCACCCCACCCCCCCCCCACCCCCCCCCCCCCCCCACCCCCCCCCCACCACCCCCACCCCCCCCCCACCCCCCACCCAACCCCCCCCCCCCCCCCCCCCCCCCCCCCCCCCCAAATCCACATTACACCTATAGACTCAGCAGTGTTATACTTGCTAGCCACAGTTGGAGTACCGCATCCAGTTCTGGGCTCCACACTTTAGGAAGGATGTGGAGAAGCTTGAGAGAGGCCAGAGGAGAGCCATGCACATGATCAGACGACAAGAGAACAAGTTTTACAAGGAAAGGCTGAGAGACATGGGACTCTTCAGCCTGGAAAAGTGAAGGCTCAGGGGGGACTTGGTGGCAACCTATTAATATATTAGGAGTGTGCACAAGGAACTGGGAGAATGTCTGGTTACCAGGGCAGCCTAAGAGAAGACAAGGTCTAATGGTCACAAATGGCTGGAAAACCATTTTAGACTGGACATAAGGAAAAACTTCTTTACCATCCGAGTTCCCAAAGTCTGGAACAGATTCCCCCCAGAAGTGGCACAAGCACCTACTCTGGATGCCTTTAAGCCACATTTGGATGCTTATCTTTCTAGGATCCTTTGAACCCAGCTGACTTCCTGCCCCTTGGACAGGGGGCTGGACTCAATGATCTTGCAAGGCCTGTTCCAGTCCTAATGTCTATGAAATCTATGAAATCTATTAAATTAGACTCCTTGTGAGAAACTGAAGAAAAGCTAGATGATTTCCAAATCTCTTAGTGTAGCCGCATTTAAATTTAGCTCAGGTTTAAACAAAAAACGTTTGGGGTTGACAATGAACATCCAACAGGATGGATTAACTAGACAATAAAATAGTCTGTTTTCCTGGGAGTACTGAAGCCAGAATGCCCAAAGTGGTGCAGTTTTGTTATTATTGGGGGGGGGAAGGGAATGTTGGTTTTATTTATTCATTTATTTATTTATTTATTTGTGTTTATTTTATAGTGAAGAAAAACAGCCAATGGCTTGGCTTTGGGATTATGGACTGCCAGAGAGGATAAAGAAGCTTCTGGATGGAAAATATGCTGACTTTCAAGCCAAATTTAACACTGGCACAAGGGAGCACAACTCCACTGGTTTTAGAGGACATGCACCAGCTGGCATGTCCTTAAGGAAAGTTACATTTTCCTTAAGACTCCTAGCAGTGATTTTATACAATGTAAATCTTTAACAATAAAGGACAAGATATTATCTGAAGCAGAAGGTACTGTGTCTTTGGAGCCTGATCTTACAATTTTGCAACACCTTCAATGGGATTGATGTGCCCAAAAGATTGGATCCACGCCATTAATTCTAATACTGGTCTCTTACTCTTTGCTTCTCAGAAAAAGGTAGAGAGACGTCTCAATTCTGAAACAAGAAATGCATGGTTTGGGATTTAAATTAATGGGTCAAGCTTCACTTCTGAAGTCAATAGTTATAAAATATGAAAGAGGTAAGAATTTCGTGGATGTATATTACAGTCATCAAAACCAAGGGATACAGACATGCATTTTGAACCCAGAGAAAGCAGAGATATGCATCCATTAAAAGAAACTAAGGCATAGATGCTACTCTGGCTACCTACATCTAAACATCTAAACCTACAAGGTCACTTGACCAAAAAATGCCTTGCCTTCAGGAGAGCAATGGTACTCTGCCTTGAGGAGGTGCTTTCCTTAGCCATCATCTTAGTGGACAACCTAATGAATCTCCAAAGCATACAGCAAGTTAGCTACAGACAAACAATATGACATGTTAGACATGGGAAGAGTGAACTCTTGCCCCCCAGGCACCTGACTCAGTGCTGTACAGTGCATGCCTACTGGAGGGTTAGGAGAAAAATCCACCCAACTTCTGCCCAACAGCCTAGTGGTTAAGATACTTGTCCAGGAAGTGGGAGATGAGGTCATGGGGTTTGAATCTACAACTTCTACTGTTCAGGGAAGTGCCTTAACTAAAGAACTATAGCCTGCAAGGAGCTGAAAGTACCCTCTAGCCCACTGAGTAGACAGGAGGACACGATTCTTGGGTCAAAAAGGAAAGCAGATAGGGTGGCTGACACTTGCACAGTGAAGTGGATGCTCTTTTGGAATGGAGGAAGTCCTGGATTCTATTTCCTGCTGACAATCCTGTACATGCATTTTATCAAGTGATTGCTTAATGCAAAATGCATAAACAATTGCTACCTCAGGTCTCCTAAATTCTCAGGTAAGTGCCCTGACTATATTAGTGGGCAAATATGAGCCCTTTCCACTTTTTTCACCCACTCCTTTGTGACTTAGAAGACTTAAAGCAAAGATAAAGGCGGGTTACAAAAGTAGATAGGTTAATGCATAATGCAGGTGTTTTCAACCTTTTTTAATAAGTGTACCCTGGTGGCTAGACACAGAGCGGGGGCTGGGAGGGGGAGTGGCATTCAGCTAGTCATGGAGCCAGGAGAGGGTGGTGCGCAGCTGGATGCGAAGGGCTGGGAGTGGCGCATGGCCGAATGCAGAGCAGTGGTGAGCTCTCCATGGGGTGGTGAGCTCTCCATCCCCACACACCCATGCGTACCCCCAAGGGACTTCCCAAGTACTTCTGGGGGTCCACGTACCCCCAGTTGACAACCCCTGCATTAATGGTGTTCAGGGACTCAAGTAATATAGAATAGGATCACACTTAAAAACTTAGGCTACATCTACATGGTAAATGTATTGTTCTTGATGATGGTGCCCTCAGACATGCTGTCCTACTACATTCACATCAGCTGCCTCCTAAACTGAAAGCAATGTCCGTGCAAATGGGTGAATTGCTTGATGCAGACTACTTGGCATTGTCACTCAGCAAGGCTAATTAGCCAACCCTGGCACTGTGCATAAGTTTGGGAGATAGCTTACTCCGGGGCATAGTGCTAAGGCATTGCTGCTGGGGGCAATGAGCATATATTGTGGAGACAGCCATAGATACCTAAACGTTGCCTAAATGCCACAGAGATATCTTAAAGATGGGGCAGGACTGATCTGGGTGCAAATATCTGGAATGTATTCTGAGGACTTTTATTGGACAATTCAGTTTTCAAATGGCCTGCTATGCACCAGTGTTTTATAAAATGTTTTAATCTGCTTCTCTTACACTTGGCACCTTGTGCAAAGTGGTTGAAATATTTTACCAGACATGGATGGTAGCACTTTATATTCTCTTCACATAAATATAAAAGTGAGAGAGATCAAGGACAACGATGTACACACTTAAGACCAAAAGCTTTCCTCATCATTGATTTGTCTCTACTTTCTCAGTTTCCCTGTTTAGAAATTCTGCATAAACATGTACCTTTTGATGAATCATCTTGTGTGATTGTTGTATAATGATATTGATGTTGTCATGGAGAACTAGCACTGCTACGTGCATACCTGCAACCAAAAACATTGCCCCTCATTGACTTGTCTCTTTTTTCTCATTTTTCCTGTTGAAAATTTCTGCATAAACACATGTACTTTCTACATGAGTCATCTTGTGTGATTGCTGTATAATGATATTGATGTTGTCATGGCAGAATGTAAATGAGTATCTTCTCACTAAGAAGTCACCTTACAATAATTCATTTTATTTTCCCCCATTTTCTGCTCTTTTTGCTCCTCTTTAAGTAAAAGCTACCAGCAAAGTTGATCCTCAGAGGAAGACAGAATTTATTGGCGGCGCCTCCTTGAGCTGATTAGTAAGGCCACCATGGGATAGCTGATCATTAACATTCAGGGGCAGATTCAAAGGGGATGCAGTGGCATGGTTACACCCCCACATTCCACAATATAGCTCAGAGGCTCCAGTTCCCTGCAGTCCCAGGTTCCTGGGTCCCTGTGGAATTTGGACCACGTTACAGAAACAGCAGCTGAGGACTGATGTGAATTCCCTGAAGCAGGTAAGAACCACCCACCTTGCCACCCCCTCTCTTCTCCCCTGTGCTCCCTTCCCATTCTCCCCCTCTCTACTTATGCTTCTGGGTGCAGGAAGGAGAGACCCACCCACTTCTACTGCTCTCCCTGACTGATCTGGCAGCCAGGGAAGCCCCAGAGCTGCTCCTGCCTTGCTCCAGGTCAGGTTGTGGGAAGCAGCTCTTTGGGAAGGTGGGATCAGCTGGGGACAGTGGCAATAGGGTGGCAGGCATGTTCCCCTTCCCTGCCTGGTCCCTGTGGGTGTTTCCTGCCAGCCTGGGAGCAAACACATGGAGGGGAACCAGCCTGCTGCTGCCAGACCCAGTTCCCCATGCAGACACTCCCTGCTGCCATAGCTGAAGTGGGGCCAGGGTGGCCAGGACAGTGGCAGTGGCAGGCAAGTTTCTCCTTTCTGCTTCCAGAAGCATCAGTAATAGAGAGAGTGAGAGGGGAATGGGAGGAGAGAGGAGAAGGGATGCCACTGAGCATGGAGGGGAGGGAGGGGAATCCCAGAGTAGGGAGAGAGATTCTTACTTGGCTGCTGCTCCTGTGGTGCAATCTACACACTCTAGTTAGGGAAGGAAGCTGGGAGTAAGGGATACAGCCACCTTTGTATCACTGGTTGCTGCTCCTAACCTTCCCTTTCAAAATCCAGGAACTACTATGCTGACATTTTAAGGTATCTTTAATGTTAATGATTTGAATGGAGAGGATAGTTCAGCTACAGTCTTAAATTTAAAAGTATTAAGGGTCTGAGTAACTTCTATAGCTGCTGACAGTATATAGCACAATTCAGCAAAAGCCTCTGGGGCTGAGTTGACTGCACTTCCTTTCTGGTATGTCAAAATCCTTAGTATGGGTACATAGTAGGGGTGCGCAAAGAAGGCCATATTGAATTCAGATTCAGATTCAGCCTGATTCGGGGGGCAGTGATTCAATTAGTTGATTTGGATCACTGTCCTGATTCAATTCAGCTGAATCTGAAGAGTCAATGCTGATTCGGTAAATCAGTGATTCAGCCATAGACACAGCTTTAAATGTTTTTTCTACATACCTCAAGGTACTAGGTATGGTTTGTGAATGCTGAGACGGTGGGGTGGATGGAGCATCCCACAGTAGCATGGGTGGCTCTCCCCCTGTGTGCTCAATGACAGGCCCAGAAGTGGACTGGAAGTACTCCGGGTCCCCTGCTGAGTGGGGGGAAGGGGGACACCCCTGTCCCTCCTCAGTTCGGTGATTGGCCTTGAGGGGGATGCTGAGTGCCCCGCTAGACCCAGGAGGCACCAGTTGCTGAACCGGAAGGTGGGGGTCCATTGCACGCTCCACAGTGGACCTGGAAGTGGACCAGAAGTGCTTTTGGTCCACTTCTGGGTCCACTGCTCAGCACGCTGGGGACCCCCCTGCACTTTTGTGGGGTGCTTCAGCTGACCCAGCATCTCAGCATTCATGAACCACATGGTACCTTGAGGTATGTAGAAAAACATTTAAAACTGTGTCTATGTCTGAATCATCAAATCTCTACAAACTGATTCAGAGTGTTCTGCTTCAGTTTGGAGAGATTAAAGGGTAACTCCTGATTTGATTCAGATTCAGAGATTCAGCCCCCAAATCAGGCTGAATATCTGCTGAATCGAATCAGTGACCAAAGCTTCACAAAGCCCTACTGACTAGCATTTCTTACTTTCTGTCTCTGCTTGGAAGTTCCATTTACCTTTTGGGGCCTCAGTCAGAGTCCATCAAATCAGTTAGGAGTAAGGGTGTGCGAAGATTCAGTTGCCAATTTGATTTGGAGAAGATTCAGCTCTATTCAGAGGCCAAATTACTGAATCCAAACAGAACTGGGAGACAAAATCCCCCTTCCAAATTGATTCAGAGCCTCTGAATCAGGAGCAGGCAATTATTTCTGGCAGAAAGCTGCTTACTGAGTTTTGACAAGCCATCGAGGGCCACATGACAGGCAGCCAGGGGCAGATAAATCTTAATTTTCTAAATTTTTAGGGGCCTCATGCACCGGACATAACGGCCTGGCGGGCCGCATCTGGCCCGCAGACTGCATTTTGCCCACTCCTGATCTGAATCAATGCAGAAAAAATTTGGAAAAAGATTCCAAGATTCAGTCTTGTAGGGAAACAGAAACGGGGGGGGGCAGAGGAGAGGGACACTGACATCTGTAGCTGGCTGGTGACTCTGATCTTTCCTTGTGTCCCTTTCCAATCACAGTGCACTGGGGGAGGGACATAGAAACAGTATATAAGCTCTGTCTGCAGCTTTTTTATCTTTTTTGTGAGCTGTTTCCACCTGAGCAACAGCATCTGAAAGGTACTACTGGACTGGCTTGGCTTCCTAGTCATCTCCTACCAGTTTATCTTCTTGGAAAGTATTTGATACAGCTTACTAATTACCCTTGTCTAGAATCCCTCTACTTATCCCTATCCTGGCCATTTCTTTCAACTTATTCTTCCCCCCAAAAAACCTCTTATTTGTTCTTGTTATTTTTTTCCTCATACTTTTTTAAAGGAAAGCTGTGTTTTTACTGCCTGACAGTGTGTGATCCATCACTGTGCAAGAATGCACATACATTACATACACTCACACACAAATAGTTAACAGAGAGAAGAAAAGATATTAGTTACACACACATTCAGTAAACAAAGAGACGAAGAGATATTAGTTACACGCACATATAGTAAAAAGAGAGAGGAAGAGATATTACAGTTATGCACACACACACACTTTTCAGCACAGCAAATATGATGAAGCATGCTGGAAAGGTGGGTGCCAGGTCTTCTGGCAGGGGAAGGAGAGGGCCTAGAGAGGGTATGGGGAGAGCTGCAAGGCCCCTCTCCCAAGCATAGATGCATCCTCTTTCCTGGCAGTGATGAGTCTTCTGCTGCCAGTAGGAGCAACAAGGTGGGAGTAGTACCTGTCCCTGCATCTGCACCACCTCATCTAACACCAGAAATAGCCACTAGCACCAGCATGACAGTCTCCTTCACCCCAATTTCATCTTCCAGTGTGAGCCTCCCATTGCCAGAGGAGGAGCTGGATCTGGAAGCAGGGGACCTGAGCACTCCAGCAAAAGAAATTCTGGGAAACAAAAAGTCTGGGGGGGAAGTAGTGTAATGTGGTATCATTCTGAGGTGGAAGATGATCCCAAGTATGTTATCTGCCAGCACTGCCAAAGGCAGATCAGCCAGGCAAGGAGATGAAACACTTCACCAGCATGGCGATGATTCTGCATCTCAGGAGGCAGCACCCCCTTGCCCTTGTTCCTCCTTAGACTGACACCAGTGGGAGTATGCCCACAAAGAAGTCCCCCATCCCTAAAAAGCAGGGGAAGGTCACCCTGGAGTGGTGGGGGAAAGCTGCAGAGAAAGGGAGGCACTTTCCAAAGGCGAGCGAGGTCACCCAGAACATTGGGGAGATGTTTGCTCTGGATGGTCAGCCCTTCTCCTTAGTTAAGCATCCAGGGTTCGGGTGGTTCATGGAACTCACGGCCCCATACTACCAAGTGCCTGCATGCACCACCTTATACAGGGAGTATTTGAGGGAGGAGCTGCACAAGGCAGGTCTGCAGGTAGCCTTGCACTTCCCTTGGACATCTGGAGCAGCCAGGATGGAGATCATGCCTACCTCTCCCTCACAGGGCACTGGTGCAATCAGTCAGGTGGTCAGTGGGCTCTCCTTCAAGCAGAGGTGATGGATGAGTCCCACACAGAAAGGGAGATCATGGTGGCAACAAACCATATGTTGCAGGAGTGGCTCGCTGGGCAGGGCGAGCTCACCCACAGGTTCATGGTCACTGACAATGGGGCCAATACGGTCAAGGCAGTGCATGACACCAATTTTATTTGGCATCTCCTGTGTGGTATACAAGTTCCACCTCATAGTCAGGGATGCCTTGTAGGGGTATAGTGCTGCCAGTGATGGTGCCGTTATTACCATCCAGCTGATTTAAAATGCAGGAAGGTGGTGGGCTACTTCCACCACAACATCAAGGGGAGCAAGACACTGCAGGACAAACAGGCAGAGCTCTGCATTCCACAGAACAAAATCATTCAGGATGTGGACACTCAGTGGAACTCCACATATCTGATGCTGGAAAGACTGATGAAGTAACAGAAGACCATCCATGAGATGGCTTTGCTCGGGGAGATTGGGATCAGTGGTCCCTTTAACAAAGTAAAGTGGGATATCATCTCCTAGATCTTGGTGGTCCTCAAGCCATTCCTTGAGGCCACTGAGACTCTCAGCGCTGGCAATGCCCTCTTTAGCCAGATGATCCCCATAGTCAGGGAGCTTGAGAACCAAATGGAGAAGTTCCAGGGGATCAGTGTTCCTGGCAGGGGCAAGCCGCTTTCACCAGAGGTGCAGGCACTGATGAAGCAGCTCCAGAGGTGCAGGCACTGATGAAGCAGCTGAAGGAGGGCATAAACAAACCGCTGGATCCCTTGTGGTCCAGTACAGTCCGCATGCTGGTGGGCATGTGCAACCCAAGAGTGAAGGGGAGCATGTGCAGCACCAAAACCTTTGATAACTAGACAGAGGTACTGGTGAACAAAGTCAGGGAGGCAGAAGGGAAGAGGTGGGGGGATGTGGAAGAGGGGGTCCACTTTCCCATGCCACCACTCCGAGCACCAACCAGACTTCTCCATGCCAGCTGCCGCCAATGTGGGCTAAGGGCATGGCTTCAATGGTGGGGTCCAGATGCAGGAGACCCCAGCCTTGGGTAAGTAGCACCGAGGCTTTGGTGGCTACCTATCTTGCCAAGGATGTGGACCCACTGGACCCACTTGGCCTACTGGGTAACCCACAGCCAGATGTGGCAGGATCTGGCCACGGTTGCCTGCCCAGGAACAACTGTCCTGTCCACTGGCCAGTGTTCCAAGCGAGACGGTGTTCAGCATTGCTGGGAATATTTTGACACCCCACTGCACCTCCTTGGATCCTGGTTTGGTGGAGCAGCTGGTGTTTGTGAAGGTGAACCTCCTGCTGCTAGGGTTCCCCAAGCTCCACCTGCAGACAGAGTAAGTGCCACCCTCCTCACTCTGTCTGCACCTATTTCCTTTTAAAAAAACCCAAACCTTTAATACCCTGCTCTCAGAGTTGGAGGCGGCACTCACTGCATCACCTGCCAGCAGGGGAAGAACATCTTCCTGCTGAGTTCCCATGCCAGGACGAACCTGAAGGTATGGCCTGGGGCTATGGGGAAGCTGGGGGCCCTGGGTCTTGGATATGACCTGAAACTGCACCTTGCTAGGGTCAGGAGGCCTGGTGGGACTGCTGATGGCATGGCAGCCCCCAAGAAATGCCAGGACTGCAAGCCTCCATGGTGAAAGGTGGGTAGAAGGTGCCTTATAACATTCAGCACCACATGCATGCACAGTCCTGACTAAGGAAAGCCCAGACCTGTACAATCTTTGAGAGGCCTAAGGCTTGCTTGTTGCAGTGGAGTTTTGAGGCTCCAGGTGAGCTTAGCTGCCTGGGATGCTATCTGCAAGGCATGGGCCACAGTGTAGGGGGAAGTACAGAGCTGCAGAATGGATGTCACCCCTAGACATCAGGGGCCTAAATGGGCAGCCTTCCACCTAGGTAACATCTGAATCAATTTTCCATCAAGGTGTGGCAGGTGGCTGGCCCAGAAACAGGTGGGTGGACCAAGATCTCACTCACACTGGGAAAGCCCCCATCTACAGGCTACCATCCCTGCTGGTTTCATCCCACTCTGCCTTACACACACAAGGCAGACAAGGGTCTTTGGCTCAATCTGGTATCTTAATCAACCTCCTAGGTACAGAAACTCATGGACTCAATATAGACATTGGATTTATGACATATTACAGCTTGCCGGATATCTGACTCCACAGGTACCTCTCCACTTTTACCTGCGTTGCTACATCCTCCTTCCCCACCATCCCAGCCTGTCCCTCACCCCCTGATGCCTCCATTTCCATTTTCATTGACTGGCTTTCTTGCCTGCATTACATGCCAGCCTATGGCTTCTTTACTATTCATTCCATCCAGGAAGAGCACACACACACCAACTGCAGATGCTTCCTCAGCCTGACAAAGGGTTTTAAACCTGAAAGCTTGCTAAGATATAGTTCTCTAACTATTCAGTTGGTCTAATAAAAGATATCAGAGATACCCTTGACTAGTCCATGCTGGGGCCAGGACCCAAAGGTGGGGGGTCAAAGGCCAAGGGGGCCACTGCGAGGAATGCCCAGAGCAAGAGGCTTGGGATTCCAACTGGCCTGAAGGTGGGGCCAGGGCCTAAGGGGGAGCCAAAGGTCCCAGAGAGGGGACCACAGCTGAAGGGGGTGGAGGATGCAATCTGTGAAGCATGGGCTACAATTTAAGGGGAGGTATGGAGCTGCGGAATGGATGTCACCCCAAGACACCTAAATGGGCAGCCTTACTCCTGGGAAATATCTGAATCAGTTTTCCATCAAGTCATGGCAGGAAAAAGAGGAGCAGGCAGCTGGCCTAGAAATAGGTGGGGGGGCAGAGGTCTAACTGGGACCAGGAAGGCCCCCTGTTACAGGCTACCATCCCTGTTGGTTTCATCCTGCTGTGGCTTAACACACATGCAAAGTCACACGTCACGAGATTTGCTTTCAGAAGCTTGAGGTACAGTTTCCCAGAAATCCCTGTACCTATCTCCTTGAAACATGGCAGGTTTAATGGCCTCAGAAGAGGTTACCATCCCTGTGGTTTTCACCCAAATCTGTTAAAAAAAACAAAGTTATGGGTATTTCAGTGATTCCCCTTTGTAGTCTATGGCCAAATCACCAAAACTCTTTGAATCAGTGCCAAATCTTCCAAAGCCAATTCAGTCAAATCCATTTGGGATAGTGATACAAATCTCTGAATCAAATCACTGTCCTCTGAATCGGCTGAATCTGAATTGAATATTTCCCTATTCTCACACCCCTAGTTAGCAGTGGCTTTTGAACACCCTCCAAGAAGACAGACACCTTCCTGGCTCCCTTCCTGCTCCATATTACAGCTTCACAGCTGGTCTACTCTAAGCTGCAGAATTTGATAATGCTACACTATTCTAAAGTCTGTACTATTTTACTAAGCTATTCTGAAGTCCTAGGGAAGGGAAAAGTATACATAATAGATATAAATTAAAATCCATTAATGTGCATTTTTCTTTAAATAGTTATAAATGTAAATGCTAATAGTTAATATTTCATAAACATAATTAGATAAAAATCTTAAAAGAAATATAACCAGGCAATTCAAAGATAAACACATTCTTCAAACAGTTTGTAAAGTCCACCACAAAAGAAGCATTACATAATAAATAGACACAGGCACAGAAATTGTAAAGCTTCACATTCCACTACAGAAATGCTAATTATTCAAGAACCTTAAAATTAATAGGTAACAAGAAAATAATGTATTGAGTGCAATATTTGAAAAAGATCTCACTGAGGAAAAGGTTAACTAGGGGAAAAGCACATGTGAAACCAAAAAAGCAACCAAAAATCATAAACTTCAGCTCTAAGTGAAGAATAGGGAGCATCAGGTTTTCTTAAGAAATAAAGACCCTTTTTTTTTCTACTTTTCCTTTTTTGTGGATCAATAGAAACTGCTGTGCTTTGTCAAAGTCATAATGAATACACTTTCAAGTTTTAAAAAGTATTTGTGTTATAACCAAGAACAGAACAGTAACATTTGGATCCATATAGAAACAGAGAAAAATAGAGCTAGAAGGGACCTCAGGAGGTCAGCTAGTGAATGCAACCTTCTGCTCAAGGTAGGATCATCCCTGATGATCTGGTTTAAACTAATATAGTAAAGTATTTGTCTAACACTCCTTATGATTCTTTTTCAATTAAATTAACTTTTCTCTGAGCTTGTGTAACTCTGGCCAAATGAGATCGGTATACCACAACCTCCTCTAGTGCCAGCATTGGAAAACTCAAAGCTAAAAATATATTTAAAAAGTTGAGTGATCACCCAAGTCCAATGGTTCCTAAGCCAAGCCCTGTTTTACCTGTTTGCATCTTATTCTCCCATTTTTCTCCCTCTAGGTTTGAAATCATGGATAAACTACATAATTTTCAAATACATGGCAAAATACCTGTTGACTTCAAGAAGACCAAGATTTCATGGTAAGAAACAAAGAAACATTTTTTAAATTGTCTATTTTGTCTCAGTTAGTTTGTCTGTTGTTAGGTTTCTGTCTCTGCTTAACAACACTAGTCATGGGCTTCTGGCTGCATTTCTGTGACTTCTGGTCAGAGTTTCATGACCTAGATGCAGGCACACATCTAGAATGGGCAAGCATACATAGCTGCATACCTGCCTGGCCAGTGTGTAGTTTAATGCAGTGGTTCTCAACCTTTTTTGTACCAGGACCCATTTGTAAACATTGATGGCCAGTCCCAACACATTGCCCCTCACTCCTGACGCACTGCCCCCCATTCGCAGGCTCCAGCCTCAGTGTGTGGGGTGGGGAGCGGGGTGTGTGGGGTATGGGGGCCCCCAAGCAGCCCCTTGAAGATTGGAACTGAACTCTGTGAGTCTGTAAGCGAAAAGCCACAGTTTCCCATCTTTTTTTTCTCCTTTAAAGGAGAATCCATTTTTAAAGTTTGTTGATCCGTTTTTAAGGTTGTTGATTCTCCCTATGCCTGAAGGAGGGTGTTTGTACTCAAAAGTTTGTTAAGAACAATTTTTCCAACTATTTAGTTGTTCTAATAAATGATATCACATCTACCAAAGAATCCTATCTATTTCTGTAGACCAACAGAGTTACAACCAACAACACCTGATCCATTTTTAAGTTTGTTCCTACCCTTTCATATATTCTTGCAACCCACTTTTGGGTTGTGACCCGTGGGTTGAGAAATGCTGGTTTAAGGCACATGCTCAGTCTATGCATGCATCCTTGTGTCCATGCTCCAGAGGAAGCAGAATCATAACCTGTAAGTGGCAAAAATGCAATTTTGTACAGCTAGAAAACTGCCTTTAAGATGCACACAAGGAAGTAGAATTCCTCCCCAAGCACACAACATGGAAGTACTCTGTAACTGGCATCTTATCAATGGATTAAATAGTAAACTATTTTTTTTACAAGCAAGCTTTTTCCTAAAGCACCTAGCAGTGGTTCTCGATCATTTTAGACTTAAGTTATCTCATTAAACTCAAGGCCCCCCCTCAAAAAATGCCAGCTCTTAGGT
Organism: Caiman crocodilus; assembly: GCA_030014935.1. NCBI lineage: Eukaryota > Metazoa > Chordata > Crocodylia > Alligatoridae > Caiman > Caiman crocodilus. The sequence continues at coordinate 124,865,062 of JAGPOW010003648.1, read as the reverse complement.
TTCACTCATTTTTTGACTGCAGAAAAATAACAGAGTAATTCTTCTATTGTGATCTTTCCGAGTTCTTCCCAACAGGTCAGAATGTTTTTGACAGTATGGATTGCTATTTAAAAACTCTGGGTTCATCCTGTGAATCATATTATAGGTGTTTTCACATGTAGTATTGTGTAGCACCCTGCAGCACCCTAAAGGCTCTCAAGGCACCCCAAAATGATATGGTACCTGTGACAGGCTCACAACCACTGGGCCAGTTGATGGGTGTGCCCTGATACTTTGAGCTGTGTAGCATCTGGGTCTATTCCCCACCATGACTTGCTGTTTACTGGGTTTTACCACTGGAGGTGGCGCTCAGTGGATTCTGTAGGGCCCAAGGCAACTCAGTTGGAGCATCTTCTGTGGGGCTCCTTCTCCTCTACATCCCACCCCTTTCCACTTGGTTGTTTATGATCAGCCTGGGTGAAGTTCCGATGTGGTAATGGGGTCTTCTTCTTCTACGCTGGAGCCTAGTGAAGATGATGGCTACAGAGGGTCCTGTTGCTGCCCTGTAGACCCTGAGAATTACAATATAACTGAAAATCTAACAAATATTCTGGGCAGCATGGTGTGCAGGACAATAATGCCCCTGTGCCAAGTGCTTTCCTTAAGTGCATAGGTGTCCTAGTGCCCAAGGCAATCTTCTCTTACCCATCTCTATGTTTGCTGGTACCTCCTGGTGGGTCATCTTCTGGATCTAGGTTCTGATTGCCCAACTTCCCTATCAGGTATGGTAATGTTGTGTGGCATGCTTTACCATGCCTGCACAAAGATCATGGTGCTACCACTCCCTCATCAGTGCAGTTTGGGCCTGCAGACCTTATACCAAGGTGTGCAGTGCAGGTTTTCCCTCCAGTGGGTACCTGCAGTGCCCAGTGGGCCACCGTCTCCCAGCCCCACCTGATCTGGGTATTCCTGTATGGGTTGACATGGGTGTTGGATAGCAGTGTTGAGCCTCGCCTGTGCAGCCCACCTGCTGCATTGATTCTCCTGGCACTTGGGTGGGTGCCTAGTGCCCCACTGGTGGCTGAGGCTTCCTGGATTTGTCTGGGGAACTCAGCCCAGGGAGAGCAACCGGCTTCCCATCAGTCACAAAGTGAGCATCTGGGATCCCCTTGGATGATTTGGCAGTGGGATGTGTATCTGCTGCCCCTCCCAGCTACCTAGCCCTGGAAGCAAGAGCCGGGTCTCGTCCAGTCACAGGGACAGTGTCCAACTCCATTTCTGGTACTTCAACATGCTCTCTCCCAGGTTCCATCTCCATGCTGGCTTTAACCCTGGGGGCTCTGGACCAACTGGTGGAGTTTCTTCCAGCCATGTGGTGCAGGTCAGCTTGCCCACAGGCTGGCCACATAGACTTTGCACCATGGTGAGTAGGATGGGAGCCTGTCACAGTACACTAGCTGAGGATCATTGTCCTGGAAAAATCTGAAAACTTATGCCTACCAATTGACATTAAGTGATGACATTTTCTAAAAAGCAACTCTTTCACTTTTTAAAGTTCCTTTTCCATTAAAGCAAAATCTATAACCTGCAGGAAAAATCTGATAGATGTTGATATTGTCATGTTAATCTGTTCTTATTTGCAGTTCCAGAAAATGATTAGTATTGACAGGTCCATTCTCTTGTGGATGCCACCACATTAGATATTCATTCATCCAGCACTACTTCAACTTAGCTTGTTTATTCAGTTGCTGTTTTGTTCAGCATTACATTCCTACCATTCCCAGTAAAATCTTCCATTTAGTTTAATTCACTGCACTGACACCTACAGGTGAGGATGGAGCCAATTAACTTTGTGGTAATTAACTGTCAGTCACCACCAGTAACTGCAGCTGTCTGTATGCATTTATGGCAAAATTAATTATTTTATGAGCATTCCCTTTCTAGTTTCCACTGGCCCCATTAACAGTGGAAGGGCTAAAACAGATCCAAACACATGAGTGTTGTTGAGTTATTGGGGCAATTTTTTGAGGAGAGATGTTGTCAATGCAATATAATTTTTGCCTTGCAAGCTTATTCAAATACAATATATGGACCTCTTCTTTCTTGCTTCCAACTGGCCTTCCAGATCCATTTTCATTAAGTGTTCATGACAAATATATTCACCATTGCAAAAACAACAAAGGTTCTTTACACAGTATTTTAGTTATGTCTGCTCTGGCTCCACTAAATATAACACAGTTCCACTGTTAAAGTGTTTGACAGCACTGTGTAAACATACAACTGAAGGCAAACATTATAGCTATAAGGAAGAGATTACAATCAGATTGCATGGGGCCCCAGTTCTCTGTTTCACTTTATCTTGGATAGTTATTTTTCCTATTGTAAAGTGAGCTTTCAATTTCACCAAAGCAGATTGGTACCACATTACATACACTTTTTATCAGTATATGAAACTATAGATGGTTTGTTGCAAAAAGACTATTTATGCAGATGTGGTGAATACGATTTAATGGAAAGTCTTAATTATGGCATTTCTTAACTTGATTTTGCAAGTTTGATTTTCTACCTTTTAAGGGAAATTTTTCTTCAAGGAAAAAGCAAATTTACTTAGTTAAAACTATACTCCTTGTCTGTTATGGCTGTGCAATGCTTTGGTCCCTGATATGATTTGGTGGAGATTCAGCCCGATTCAGTGGCTGAATCTCTGAATCTGAATTGAATCAGAGGACCTTCAATCTCTCTGAATTGAATCTGAACCCTCTGAATTGATTCGGAGACATTCAGAAAGATTCAGTGATTCGGACATAGACATAACTTTAAATGTTTTTACTCCATACCTCTAGGTACCAGGCAGTTTGTGAATGTTGCAATAGTGGGGCACATGGAGTATTCCACAGAAGCACAGGGAGCTCCCCAGCATGCTTGGCAGCAGACCCATAAGTGAGCCAGAAGCACTTCTCGTCCACTTCTGGGTCTGCCAGGGAACATGCGGTGGTGTCCCCCCCGTGCCCTCCCAGCTCAGTGACTGGTACCTCCTGGGTCTGGGGAAGTGGACCAGAAGTAATTCTGGTCCACTTCCAGGTTTGCCACCAAGCATGTGGAGGCTGCCCCTCCCCCCGCATCCCTGTGGGATGCTCCATGCGCCCCAGCAGTGCAGCGTTCACAAACCATGCTGGTACCTCGAGGTACGTAGAAAAAACATTTAAAGCTGTGTCTATGTCCGAATCGCTGAGTCTCTGAATCAGCATCAAATCTTCAGATTCAGATTTAGCCCAATCAAATCAGGGACAGTGATACAAATCAATTAATTGAATCACTGTCTCTGATTCGGGCCAAATCCAAATCAAATAGTGCCTGCTTTGCACACCCCTACTGTCCACTATACATCATGCTCATGATAATAATTAGAATTGGTTAGCACATTTCTTGTAAAAAATAGGATTCTGTTAAAATTCAAATTTTACAAAGAAACATTTGTTTAAATTATCTTTTCTAATTTCTAATTTTTTCACAATTTAATTTTTAAATTTCTCCCCCTGACACATGCTATATTATTTTTCCAACTGTTTTCTTGGTGGACTACAATAAGAAATTGTGGGAAGTACTTTCAACTGAACTGTTTCAGAAGGAAAATACTACTTCCACCTTAACCCCCCCCCCCACGTTTTCAACAGTTAATACCTGTTAAGTATTGAAAGAGTTACTTTTTAGAAATGAAAATTATATTTGTATTGTCTCCACTTCAGTTTTGTAGAGATAGCCATTTAAGTATAAAAACATGCCCTTTTTCAGTGAAGACCACACTGAGGGGGAAGAAAAAGACTGAGTGGTTAGGTAAGTGAGATTTGGATGCACAATGCTAAAGATTTGAAATTATTCCCAGATTGTGTAACATCTCCATGTAGTGTGAGGTTTTGCTCAACTGTAAGGGTTATGAAGAGCACAAAATTATCATCAGGAGGCAGTAGAAGGGTCTAAAACTCATAGTCCTTTGAATGCTACTCTAGTACCCTTCTGGAGACCAGGGGTCACCAACCTTTTACATCAGATGACTACTGCTTGCACCCTGGCTGCTGCTCCTCCCAACTGCCATGGGCTACTATTCCCCTTTGCAATGTCCCTTTCCACAATGCCCAGGCTGTCTACTGCCACTTCCACCATGTGCTACCACCTCTGCCACATGCCACCAATCTCTGTCTCCAGTGGCTATGGAAGCTGGAAAAGTCAAATTTGCCAGTACTTATGACTTGCATGTGTCATAGGGGAAGAGGAATTGGGAGTGCTGCAGGAGGGAGGGTTGGTGGCATGGTGGGATGGAGAGGGGGACACAACAAGTTGAGCTGTGTGTCACCAGTCCCTCATGTCATTGCAGACTGTACTTCATGGGCCAGATCCAGCCCATTGGCCATAGGTGGCCCTACCATCAACAGTATTTTAACAGGAGGAGGGAGAAGGTTAATTCATTTTGCCTGAGTCCTGACCAAAAATTCTAGTGTGTGGCTGTGCAAGCATCATATTAATGGGATCTTGAGGGATTTCAGCATCAAGACTACACAAAATCTAGTGAAGCGCAGGTGGAAAATTGTAAGTTTTAACAATTTATAACTTGGTTGTACCTGACTAGAATTTCATTGGGATAATAACAAAAGAACCTTTTTGACTCCAGGACTATCTTACAGCTGGATTGCAGACTCCTGTTCCAAATAAACACTTGGCCAATGCTTCTACAAGGGAAGGTGTTAGACAACATAACCTAGGGGCAGCTGTCACTCCCTGTGTAATGCCCAGTTCTGCAGCACTTACTAGCAGAAGTGGGACCAAGCAACTAAACAGTTGCAAGACTCAATTTTTTTAAGTTGTTATGATTTAAACTGTGAACTCTCTTTAGAAGCGAATATAATAATAAAACAATCCCTTTTTTGTTAATTGAGCATTAAGTGCAGGAGTGCAAGTGATGATCAGAAAGCAAAAACTTCTGTAGTTTCTGTGGATTATTTCATAGATTCATAGATGTTAGGGTCGAAAGGGACCTCAATAGATCATCAAGTCCAGCCCCCTGCAAAGGCAGGAAAGAGTGCTGGGTTCAGATGACCCCAGCCAGATGCCCATCTAATCTCCTCTTGAAGTCCCCCAGGGTAGGGGAGAGCTACACCTCCCTTGGGAGCCTGTTCCAGATTTTGGCCACTCTAACTGTGAAGAAGTTCCTCCTAAAGTCCAGTCTAGCTTATGGCCATTATTTCTTGTGACACCCAGGGGTGCCCTGGTGACTAGACCCTCACCAATTCCCTTCTGCACCCTCATGGTGAATTTACAGGCAGTCACAAGGTTGCCTCTCAACCTTCTCTTGTGGAGGCTGAAGAGGTCCAGGTCCCTAGCCTCTCCTCGTAGGGCTTGGCCTGCAAACCCTTAATCATACGAGTGGCCCTTGTCTGGACCCTCTCCAGGTTATCCACATCCCTCTTGAAGTGTGGCACCCAAAACTGGACGCACTATTCCAACTTTGTTATTATGCAAACTTGCAATAAAAATGGGAATTCTACGCGCATTTTGTAAACTATAGTTATCTTTCCAAAACAACTTGTAAATATCTGCAGAGGAAGCAGCATCTCTGGAAAAAAAATGAATCAAAACTTTTTTTCCTCCTTGACATGCAGAAAACAAAAGTGGACAACAGGGGAAGTGGCCATGTAATCATCTTCCTTCATGTCTGTAGAAGGCAAGTTTTAAGTCACAAAGAAAAGGAATCTTCTAACAAAACATCATGGAAATATCTGCGTTGTTTTTCTTAGATGAAGGGCCCTCATTTCCAGTCACTTGCTCTTTGTGTGTCTTGGCTTTTGATGTAGTGTTTCTCTAGCTCAAAATTAATTAAATCAGCATTCTCTCATGTAAAGATTCCCACATATCCTGAATTGCATTCAGATTACTCAAAGGGGATGACCATCAAACAAAAGGAGCAGGATATGTAAATATAATTTAATCAAATAAGCATGTTCTCACTAGACTGAAAGCTGAATTCTACAATTGCTCATGCTGAATAGCATGTATGAACAGACCTATAGAAATTATTTGAATAATTTGCATTATAAATTTAAACCAAACCTTTAAAAGGTCAGAAGCTCCTGTTATAACACTTATGGAAAAATATTCAAAACTAGCAAAGTGCCCGTTAAGAATGACGGGTGGGTGTCAGGAACAGAGTACCACCACCCACTGCCCTGTGCAGCCACTGCTCTGCATCTGACTGTATGCAAACCCGGCCCCTCCCCCGGCTTTGTGTTCGGCCCCATGCACCCCCCCCACTACCTGACAAACACCCAGCCAACCATCAAGCCACATGCCACACACCCCCCACCCCAGCTGCACACACCCACCCAGCCACAAACCACATACACCCAACCACACGCCACACCCACCCACTCAGCCATACGCCACACACCCCCCCCAGCCATACACACACAGAAAGCCACATGCCACACCCACCCAACCACATACCACAACCACCCACCCACATGCCATATACACATGCCTGCCCACCCACCTATCCAGCCACACACCACACACACACACAGACACACACATGCTACACACTGACCCATCCACATGCCACACACACACACCCATACACCCAGCCACACGCCACACACACACACCCACACACCACACCTCCACCCGCCCAGCCACACACCCACCCAGCCACATGCCACACACCCACCCAGCCACACACACAGCCACATGCCACCTCCACACCCAGCCCCACACCACACACGTCTTGCTGTTTGGCCCTGCCTCACTTGTGGCAGGACCCACATGGCACCGTGCCACTGTCAAACCAGGGGTAGTAAGGCAGGGAGCAGAGGCAGAGCAGAGGCTACAGCTGCAGCCATCCCTGCCCCATGCACAGACTGGGGGCCATGTGCTCCCCTGGCTCCCTGGCATCACCTCTGGAAGAGCCACTGGGCTCTGAATGTCTCACAGCCCAGCCTGGCCAGGGCCACATTCAGCGTGACTGGGGTCTCATCCAGACCAGATTGTGGGGCCATCGCAGCCCAGCAGCTCATGCAGGGCAGGGTGTGGCACTGAGAAGCAAAGGGGGCGGTGTGGGCCCTCCTCCTCCAGCTCCACCGTGGTGTGCTCAGTGGTGGGAGCCACCCAGCCCTGGCCCTGGAGGAGCTGCCAGGCCCCCATAGCCCCACAGCCTGGTCTAGCTGGAGCGCAGTCCAGATCAACCTCAAGCCTAGTGTTCTCCAGACCTTCCAGCAGTGGTGGTGATGGTGGCAGCGTGCCGCCACGACCCCCCTCCCCTTCCTGCTGCAGCCAGTGGGTGCTGCCTGTGTACCCTGCAGCCATGTGCCAGGCCCCACTACGTACCATCTCCCCCCCCCCCCGGGCCGCAAACCACAACCCTTGCATCTCCTTCCCCTGCACGGCAGCGCACACCCTGGTCCCCACCACTTTTGCCTCGCCTGTGGCTCCCAATGGCACATGTGCAGTTGGCCCTGAGCATTATGGATGGACAGACACAGCCAGAAATGCTACAGCTTATATTATATTAGAATTGCTCAGGTCTCACTGTGTATGTGATATGCCAGACACCTTAGAAAATATGGCTATTACTATTTGGTGTAAGGATGGCAGCACTGGACAATGAGAACTCTTCCACCAGTTGCAAATATATACCATTGCCAGGCCTCACTGACTCTGAAGTATTGTTAAGCTAATTTTATAAACAGTAAAAATAATAAATAATTACACTGTGTGAATAGAGGACCATTTGAACACAGACTATATTTACATACTCTTATTTCAGTCTTCTTTTCTTTAACACGCATCATGTAGAGCAGGTCTGGGTATAAAATTGCAGAGTTTGTTCCTGTAGATCAGAGGTGAGCAAAATAAAGCCCATGCACTGGATCCGGCCTGTCAACTGACTGGATCCAGCCCATAGCAGGGCACCTGCCGATTAACTGTAGCCAGCTCACAGCTACTCCTGTGGTGCTCTGCATGGGGCTGAACCCTGTCTGCTCCCATCTGCACTTGCCAATAGCCCCAGCCAGCATGCACAACTTCCTGGTGGAGCTGTATCCAGTGTGGCTGCAGCTGCCTGGGTACTGCTTAGCCTTCCCTGCTTTCAGTGGCTCCTCTTCCTCCTATTCCTGCTGCTGCTGCACTGTTTTGAGATGCAACAGTGGCCATGAGGATGCATGGCAGGCATCACATGCCCAGCCAAGATAGGGAGAAGCTGCAGCTAGCTACCTCCTGCCCCAGAGTACAGGACTCCAGCTCCCACTCCAGCTGCCTTCCACCCAGTCAGCCATGCACAGGAGGCTGCTCATTGTGTTGGGCGAGTGGAATAGGTGGAAAGTGTCCAGGAGCCGATGCCCTGCATACTGGGGCAGAACCTGCCTGGCTGCAGCTTCTCCACATCTCACTGGGCATGCTGCCTGCCATGCTTCCTCACAGCTTCCCTGCATTACCTGTTGCCCAGAGCAGCACAGCAGGGAGAGGAGGAGCTGCTGGAAGTTGGGGGAGATGAGTAATACTAAAGCAGCCAGGGTTAGAGTCCTGCCAGGAAGCTGTGCATGCTGGCTGGGACAGGGGCTGAGGTGATGCTGTCTGGCAGGCATGGGATCAGTGTGGATGGGAGTAAATGGAGCTCAGCCCCATGTGGTGCACTGTAGGGGCAGTTGCAGGCCAGATGGGGAGGAAACCACATGAGCACTGCACAGACAAGCTCTGCTGCATTTTTCCCCTGCCTCCCCCACCACTCCCAGCCAGCTCCCAGAACCTAATGTGTGGGCAGCCCCTGCCACATGTGTACCCCCCCAAACCTGCCAAATGCCCACTCATTAGGTTCTGGGAGCTGGCTGGGAGTGGTGGGGGAGGCAGGGGAAAAATGCAGCAGAGCTTGTCTGTGCAGTGCTCATGTGGTTTCCTCC
>JAGPOW010003648.1:124805260-124856044 GCA_030014935.1 Caiman crocodilus | reverse complement strand
CCCCCCCCCCCAATCCCATACATGAGTAAGACTTTATTTTGAGTTACTATGCAGTCACCTCTATATATACACACACACACTACTAAAAAAAGAAAAGAAATCAGGACAAATATTTTGATTTTATTTTAAAAAAAAGTGTTATAGTAGATGATTGATTTTTAGTATATGATTTGTTTTTTTATCCATAATTTGTTAAAATAATATCTTGTGAAAGATTTTGTGTGTGAATCCTTTGATAGCTCACCAAAACTTGATAAGTGGCCCTTGAGCTGAAGCAGTTGCTTACCCCTGCTGTAGATGGTAGCTGAAGCCAGTCAGGTTCCCACAGGAAGGACGAAGAACGCTGTACAGGCAAGCCACAACATTGCAACTATGTTGTTACAAAGGGTTAGTCATAATTTGTCAATCAAATTTATCTGACTTGCACTTTACAAGTAATCTTAGTGCAGAATCAGATTGTGTGCACATGCATGATTATGATTGTAGGTAGGCATACATCTATATTTGGATATAAGAGGATGACACCCAAGGGCTGCCATAATGCCCTGTAGCGGTCCTCCTGATTCTGCCTGGGTCTCACTTCAGTTTCCCAGGTTCTCTTCCTGCTTTCTTTCCCGCTATTCCTTGATGTTAGAAGATAATTAGGCAAGGCTGCCCTCAGAGGCTGGTGAGCCCAAGGTACTGTCTCTCTCTCAGTACTCATTTCCTCAGGCTTTACTTAAGGGCTTAATTCATGACCTCCTTCCACCCCTGCAGCCATGCCCATACCTCTCAGATACCACTAGGTCCACAGTCCAGTCCTTATGTAGAGGCCTCAGCCCCACTGGCTTTTCTCTGGCTGCAGGCCTGGCCCACTGATTTGGGCCCGGATCCATCAGCCTCAGGCCTCTCTGCATCTCCAGGCCTGTGCAAAGTGGCTAGTATTCACTTTGGATTCAGATTCATTCATTCAGTTCAGGGGACAGCGATTCAATTTGGTCATTTGAATCACTATCCCAAATCAATTTGGCTGAATCCGATTCTGAGGTTCGGCTGTTGCTGAATCTCCAAATCAATCAGACCCATCCCCTCCCAGCCTGACAATGGCTGCCCCAACCCTTTAAAAAAAAGGCCTGATCAGCAGGTACTGCCAGGCAGGGGGGCAATCCCTGCTGCACCCCGCTGCGTGGGGGGCTTTGCACAAGCCCCCCAACCTCCCCATGGCTGCCCTGCCCATCCCAGCTCTGGCTCTTTAAGGAAAAAAAAAAAACAAAAAAACAAAAAAACCAAGAAAAACCCCAGACTCATCATTCCTGCCAGGGTGGGGGGGCAATCCCCGCTACGCTGTGCCATGTGGGGGGTTCTGCACAAGTCCCCCAGAGCTCCAAGGCTGCTGCAGGAGCAGTGAGTCCCAGGGTTTTTCTCCATTTTTTTTTTTTTTTTTTTCTTAAAAGGCCAGAGCTGGCCCAGGCGGGGCACCCATACTGGGGCTGGGGGAGTGAGGGAGAGGTTGGGGGGGGCTTGTGCAGAGCCCACCATGCAGTGGGGGGGCACCAGGGAATCCCCCACTCCCTGCCCATCAGCACCTGGTGTGCACTGGGGCTTTTTTTTAAAGTAGCTAGAGCTGGGGTGGGCAGGGAGGGGTTGGGAGGCTGGCAGGAGTTCTCCCATGGTCCCCTTCCCCAGCCCCCCCACTTACCAGCCCAGCTCCAAGTCTGGCTGCAGCTCCCTGCTACGAAGACTTCCCAAATCATCAGAGTTCTCCGAATCTTTTCCGACTTTTTAATTGGTCCCCGATTCAATTCACATTCAGAGATTTGGCCACCAAATCAGGCCAAATCTCCTCCAAATCGAATCCACCCAAAGCTTCACATAGAGTTGAGGGGCCTGAATACTAGGGCTATCTTGCACCTTGTCCCAGTCCCCCTGGTGTCCCTGACACAGGGCAAGGCTTTGTATTGGGTGGCCCTGCAGCACCCCTGTGGCCTCCTCTTCACCCATTACATCTACTCCTGGTCTGCCAGTTCAAGCTTAAATCACAACACAAATGCCAGCCACTGATTCCCAACTAAAAATCTACTCAGCTCTGGATCATTATCTCACTACAGGCCCTAACCTCCCTTTAGCTCTCTTGGCAGCTCCAGGAAGCAGCTCAGGTACCTGCCAGTCAGTCTGTTGCAGAAATCTCACTCAGGAGCTCCTCTCCCTGAAGCATGCAGAGCCAGACTATCTGCTTTAGCTCAAGCCCTGGGTTTATATGCCTCAAAGCCATGCCCCCTTTTCTGTCACATGCCTTCCCCCAGCTTTGCACAGGTGTTCTCTCTTTGTTAAGGGCAAGCCTATACTTCTGCAGCTGCAGCCCCATGCAGCCAGCTTAGCCTGCTGCATTCTCTTATACTGGCAGGAGCCCCTAGCTCTCTGTTACAGTCACCGCTCTTCCCCTTCCCTTATATCAGAGTAATAGGTTTTGGGTCCCTTGCTACAGGATACCATTTAACTTACTACACAGATGCTATCTTCGTATCTCATAATTCTACTAAACAGTTGGTACTATTTTGATTTATCCATTGGTTCTCAAGTCATAACTCATCCCATTTACTTTGGTCTTGACCATGAAGTGGCATTCTATTTTCCAGTTGTATTGTGTTATCCGATGTCTCATATTGTCTTCCTAGATTGCAACTGGTGTTGGAGATTTAGGCATAACAATGCAGTCACAATTTTCATGAAAGTGTTGTACAAAAGACATTGGTCTCACTTTTTTCCATATGATTCAGCATGACTAAAATAGCCTGTAGGACAGCATAATCAAGATGTAGCCACCTGTCTTTAAAAAGTAGTTCTATTGCTAGTACTTATGAGTGCTTGTACATGTGATGGGGATTTAATCCTCAAATTTTATTTTATGGCCCCTAAATTGAAATGGTGGGTTTTTAAATGAAACCTGTTGTTTCAAATTGTTTTTGTCAGAGCCAGAGACTGCCCATGGCCAGGGGCAAGCTGGAGGCAGGTTGAGCAGCCTCTGAGCTGTGGGACCCCTGGTCCTTCCCTCCATGGCAGTGGCATCCCCCAGCACTGCTCAGGAAGGCTGCTAGTGGGTGGATGATACTCCAGTTCAGAGACAGCACCTGGCCCAAAACTTCCAGTACCCTCTACACAATCCCTACCACCTTCCCACTGTCTGTGACCGCCCAGGAATGGGCTGGCTTGCCCCTGAGGCAGTGCAGGAGGGTGGCTGGGTTTGCTGGCAGCTGGAGAAGGCAGTGGGGATGGTGCACAGGACACTGGAAACCTGCTCAGTCTGAGCTTCCTGGAGCTCGCCCAGGCTTCCAACACCCTGTGCACTGTCTCTGGCCACCAGCAAATCCAGCCACTCTCCTGCACTGCCCCAAGGGCAAGACAGCCAATTCTTGGACAGTCCCAGGCAGTGGGAAGTTGGCAGGGACAGTAAATGGGGTGCTGAATGTACTGGAAGGCTTAGGGAAGAGTTGGATCCAGCTGGGTACTGCCTGCGAGCTGAGGCAGTGCATGGCAGGCTAGCAGCCCACCTCAGCAGTCCTGGGGGGTGCCACCAACACAGAGGGAAGGACCAGGGCCACCTACAACTCAGAGGCTACTCAGCATGCCGGCAATTCAACCCCTGGTTGTGGGAGAGGTGGGCAGGCTCTGTCGGAAAAAAAGGAGGGATTGGGCCCCTCAACTGATGATGGGTCTGATCCTTTCTTCCTTCAGAGCCTGCCCACCTCTTCTGCAGCAGTGGAGGGAGGAGGGTTGGCTGACTGCTGCATCATTGCAGTTTGTAACAATGCAAAGTCATTTAAAACCCCCAAAAGTGGTACATGTGCAATGTGTGATGCCATTAAGCCACACAAATGACATTTTTGTCATGTGTACATCACAAGAACCATCACATGTACAAGCACCCTACAGTCCTAGCCTTTGTGTGATCAAGTATTTAGAGGGCAACCAAGGAATTGAATTTAGCCCTTAATTTACTGCCACCACTGCATTTTAGCATCTATAAATAAATTACATAGTAGAATCCCTTGAAAGCACACACAAGGATAAACTTTAACTTGGATTGGCAGAAATGATCATTCATAGACAGTAAATATCCACCTGTACTATACCTGAACTGTGGATAAATAGAAAATTGTTACCTTCAGGGCTGTCAGTTCCTCACCTGACAGCCACTACCACAGATTAAAGAACAAGTTACAGCTGACAGCATACTTACTCGACTGAAATGGTATGAAGGCTTCTATACAAAGATTTATAGAGTCTTGTTTACTTCAATGAAGGCTGTGATATAGACACCTAATGAATATGACTGTGGTCAGTTATTTCAAAGGCATTGATGTCTGCACTCGCATACCAGTAATGCAAAAGAACAAAGATCTATTTTCACAACTTACTAAATAGATGGGATGCGAAATGACTTCTACTGACAATAAGCATTCCCAAGGGGCATGGGAAATGCACAGCACACTGTTACAGAACATTTGAAATAGTCAAAGTAAATGAAGCATTTATTGATGTCAAATTATGTTAATGCTGTCACATGAGACAGAAAAATCACAGTAAAATTAATGCTGGTGTAAAGTTTGCCATTTCATTAAGGATTGCACTAAATATCACTGTGAGTTGATGCAATTATAGCCTTAAAGAAAACACTGGTGTAAAGCATGAAGCGCCAAATTTGCAGTTAGTGTAAGTCAGTGTAACCCTACTAGAGTCAATATAACTATGCCAGTTTAAAATCACCTGAGAATCCACAATGCAGTAAGCAAACATATCACATATCAGCACCAAAATAATATTTATGGGAAAAATCATGTTCTTACTAAAGTCATTGGCAGTTTTGCCACTGACTTCAATGAGGTGAGGCTTCTGGCTTACTTGTTTGGAGAATCTGTATCTGGAATGAAACTCTTCAACAAAATCCTCCAGCACACAGTACATCTTTCTGAGAACATGACTGTTAATGTGAACAGGAATTGTAAGACTGTTTCTTGAGTGAAAATGGGAACAGATAATTTCATGATCAAGAAAGTCCAGAGAAGAGCCGTGCACATGATCAGAGGTCAGGAAAACAGACCTTATGGTGAGAGGCTGAGAGCTACGGGACTCTTCAGCCTGGAAAAGCACAGGCTCAGGGGTGATCTGATGGCCACCTATAAGTTTATCAGGGGTGACCACTAGGATCTGGGGGAATGTTTGTTCACCAGCGCTCCCCAAGGGATGATGAGGTTGAAGGATTATAAACCCCTACAAGACCGTTTCAGGCTGGACATAAGAAATAACTTCTTTACTGTCTGAGCCCCCAAAATCTGGAATAGCCTGCCGCTGGAGGTGGTTCAAGCATCTTCAAGAGAAATCGGAATGTTTTTCTTGCTGGGATCCTATGACCTCAACTGACTTCCTGGCCCTGGGGCTGGGGGCTGGACTCGATGATCTTCTGAGGTCCCTTCCAGCTCTAATCTCTATGAAATCTATGAAGAATAAAATTTGGTGCTGTTCAAATACAGATACGTATAAATAAGCCTAATGCTCTAGGATGCAAGATGGATACTGGGAGAATCAGAAAGAATCCTTCCTGTGTGCACGTTATATAACTGACTAGAGGCATTAGTTTGTTTTTCTTTACCAACCTTTTCTTCAGTATCAGATGCTGACCACTGCCAGAGGCAGCAAAACAGTGCTGAGAGATCCCTGGCAAATCCTAGGTTTCCTTGAAAACTAGATCTGTTCTTTATGACGAACAATATGTTTTGTGACAGTTTATACCTTGGGTTCTATGTGTTTCCCTTTTAATTCCCCATGTTGTTTTCTAAAATGTACTAGATGGTAGTAGTCTGGGCTCAGGAAGTTAGGAGTTGTGGACTCTGCTACTGACTCTCTGTTTGACAATCAACCACCTAATTTTTCCCTACCTCAATTTCCTCACCTGGAAAATGGGGATAACATCCACCCCTGGGAAAGAAAAGTTTAAAGCTTAATTACTTAGCATTTGCAACATGCTTTTGAGATTGAATGAGAGATGCTGCAGATGTACAATTGCAGTCCTTGACCAAGCTAGTTACTAGCCAGATTCATCCTACTTGTAACCAGTATGTGCAGTGTTTACGGAGGCAGAGAAAGACTGGCTGAATGCCCATAAGTTTCCAAGTACAGCAGGAGAAAGGTTCTTTTTCCTCTTAAAGTAGAGGTCAGGACTTGTAAACTGACTTCTGCAATCACACTTACCATTTTTGTTTCAAAATGTATGTATGCAAATGGCTCAGTGGTTTGGTGGAATATGTTATCGTGATAGTCTTTAGCAAGTTGCTTTGTTGTTAATATCCCATGCTTTAGGACACAGTTGAGAATATATATTTAACTGAATATATGTGGAGTAGTTGCAAAGGGTATGAGTTAACGTATGTTTTTGCCTCCGCATATGTATATAAAATGATATATGCACGTGGAGGAAAAATATAAAATATGTATGTGGAGGCTTGATGTAAAATTCCCAGGACCTCCAGTGTACCAGTTCTGGAGACAAACATAATCTTGCTCTGACGAGTGCAGCAGATCCCAGTGAAAGTGGAGACATATGACCTCCTTCTCCCTCTATTTCAGAGGAGAATGCTGGATATACCTATGATGCAGGTGTAATAAGAGGTACTTGCGCTTATTCTTAGTAAGCAGGAAGTATTGCACCATTCAAAGGCATCTAGCATCTAGCTACATGCACTGTCACAGGCATCTTCACTCGGTCTCCAGCACAGCTCAACCTTACAAGAAATCTAAATAAGTCTGTTTTTCCTTATATTTTTACTCACTTCCTGCTAAAGATATATCTCTTTTCTCAGTCCTGAGAAGCACTGAGTTGAAATGCATGTAATAGTACTTCTTTCTTAGTGTTGTGGACAAGGTGCAATAAAAATTAAAAGCTAGTTACAATGGCTCAAGCAGTTTTTCTGAAGAGTACATAGAAGAAAGTGTATCTTCTTTTTCCTTATTTTATTCATAGCAATGTATCCAATATTTTGAGAAGACAAGGCAAAAGACTGACTTCTGCTTAACTTATGTGGGGTCAGGAAATTGAGCCCCAGAGAAAGATACTCCCTGTGTTGTTCTACTCACTATGTGGATTCGTACTAAATGAGCTGTGTGCATGTCTACACATGCAATTAATGAGGCTGAATAAACTCTGGCACATGTTGCACATATGCCTGAGACTGCAGCACATTTTGCGGAAGCAGAGCAGCTATGGCTGGCAATACCCTGGGGGTCAGCCTACTGGCCCAGGGATGCTCTGACCCAGCTCAACATGGTGTGGAGGAACTGGCTTGGGTACAAGGGCAGCACCTGCTCTGAAGCATCCTTGTGCCCCCAACAGCCCTGTCAGTGTCTGCACATGTATTGTGGCAAAGTAAATAACTCCATTGTAGGATAATACTTGTGTCTTGCATACCATCCTATGGTGGAGTTAATTAGTTTACTCTGTCCTAGCATTGCATGTGTAGATGGTGACATTTTACAGAGGAGCTAATTAGTCAGCTCTGCAGTAAACGTCTTGTGTAGATGCGCCCTGTGATATCTAAGCACACAGTGAATTGCTACACTGCTCTTCTTAGTAAAGCACTTATCTTTGCATGTTACAGGAATGAAGCTTTCCAGATTCTATTCACTCATTGCATATGTAATGTAGAGGAATGTATTTTTCTTTGTAAAAAGGAGGATGTGAGCATGGTATGTAGTCAGCTTTCTGCCTGGTGTTTAAAGCTGCCTCAATATGAGATGCTGACAGACTATCACTGGGGATAGTGTATTGTGTTCCTTCCTTCCCTCCTACTGCTGGTGATAAAAAGCAGTAAAAACCATAAGAAAATACACTAAGTTTTTCTAATAACAGTAAATTAGCTTGATTCAAATTTAACCTCATGGAGTTTTCTGCCTATTTCTCTGTCATGTATAAGATACCATATCCTCTCTCTCTCTCTGGGAGGGGTGTGTGTGCGCGCGCGTGCATGTGTGCGTGCATGCACGCACACACACACATGACTCCATTTGTCACACTGAAGAAGCCAATATTTCACCTCTTCAGATAGAAGAAATATCTGTGAAACATCTTCTGATTCCTGTCTACTGTCTTGACTTGTTAGGTCCCACCCACCCTTTGACAAAGCTCCAATATAACAAAGCTAACTTCAAACAAATAAGCAGTCTTCTTTGGTTTTCAGAGCACTAGTAATGTATCTGGAGTCCAGTCCATGCATAACAGGTATGCTGTCCTGAATCAAAATCACTGACTGTAAAATTTTCAGGACATGGACTAGGTCTTCATATGTTTATTTGTATAGCATCTAGTACACAAGGGGCGCAGCTACATGTGCCTCTACGGCACCATTGTTACTGCACTGTCATTTAGTACTTCCTTTGTTACTGCACTGTGCCGGTGGTGCATGGTTATTTTTAGCCCCTACATCACTATAGCAATGCACTATATCAAGGGAGCACATCACTATGGTGACATAGCTGTAGTGTCACGGGTTGTGCCCGTGGATACTATGTCGCCATAGCCCAAGGTGGGCAATTATTTTGGGCAGAGGTCTGCTTACCGAGTTTTGGCAAGCTGTCAAGGGCTACATGGGTAGCCCCACCCCTTGACAGGTGCCCCACCATCTGGTTGCAATCTTGGGACAAGATGTCCCACCCCTAGCCTCTGACCTTCGCCACCCGAAGTCTCTCCTCTTGCCCCTGGAAGTACTCTTTTGGGGAAGAGCCTTTTCCATCTTAGGGAAAAAAAAACAAATTACATACTAAAAATCAAACACCCATAATAATATATTTTAATTTTATTGTTAAAATATATTTTTTCCTGATCTGTGTGCATTTGTGCTGTATATGCAGAAGTGATTGCATAATAGTGCAAGATGCAGTCTTATTCTTGTAAATTGTGGGGTGTGCAGAGGTGTTGTGGGGTATGGGTGGGTAGGCATGGGCTTTGCAGGGAGTTGTGGGTGGGTAGGTATGGGGGTTTGTGAGGATGTGTGTATGTTTGTGTGTGTGGGCATGGATGTGCTCATGGGATCCATGTAGTGCAGAGTGGCCAGCAGGCGGGCATGAAAGTGGGGAAATGGCTGGCAGGGGGAGGGGCGTGGGAGCTGAATTGAGTGGGAGTGTGGGTCCTGCACCAATGTCTTGGGGCCAGCGCTGGTGGGGCCCAGAGCAGGGCAGTAGGAGCTCTGGGCATGGGCTGCCAGGGGTCTGTGGAGCCAAGCTGGGCTGTGCCAGCAGGAAGAGTGGGGAGCTGGCTCCATAGAGCCCCTGCTGGCCAGGACCCTGTGCTTCTGCCATCCTACTCTGGGCACTACTGGCGCTGGCCCAGGGACACTGGTCCAGGCCCCGCGCTCCTGCCCGGCTGCTGCTGGTTCCCCTGTGCCCACTCACTCCCAGTCCCCCTGCCCCAACCCCATGGTACAGGTAGGGACAGGCACACAGCCCCAGTGTGGCATGCCACGCACTGCCCGTTTGGGCTGAGTAGTGGCAGTGGGCAACAGACTGGTGCTCGACATGGGAAAAAGGTGGACCCCCTTGTAAGCTGCCCTGTGGACATTGGTGCAGGCCCCGTGCTCCTGCTTGCTTCCACTCCCCCTCCACCCCATGTCACTTTCCCCACTTTCCTGTCCGCCTTCTTGCCAGCCACTCTGCAGTACGTGGCTCCTGGCTCCATGGCTGGATTGTGGGATGCAGCAGGACCCAGCTGGGCCCCAAGAACTGGGGCAATCCCTGTGGTCCTGCCCTGCTACCCCCCTCTCCCTTCTTACCTAAATTTCCTGCTCCTGTGCCAGTGCAGGCATGAACAGTCCCAGGGTCCCAGGCCAGAAGCCCCTGCTAGGCTAGGCAGGGGCTTCTGGCTGGGGGAGGCAGGGTCAGGCCTGCTATTGCAGCAGCCTGCTGTGGCTTCCCCTGGGTCCTACTGCCCCTGGCTCCTGTCATCTTTGACAGGAGCCAGGGGCAGGGAAATATTAAATTTTCTAAATGACCTGGTAGGCTGGATCTGGCCTATGGGCCATATTTTGCCCACCCCTGCCATAGCTCATTGCTACAGTGACATAACGTCACGTGTAGATGCATCCAAGGATCCTGCCTCTTCTTGGTGCCTTTGGGCAAGTTATGAGTGAAATGTAAATATTTACTAAAAAAGTCATCATTTTAATTTCAGCATAAATATTTAGAATCATCTGTTGAAATTAACTAAATGCTATCCCTATCAGTGGAATTGGTTGTTCCCATATTTCTATTGTAAAGGTATAAGGATAAGGCCATAGATGGAGTCAAAATCAGAGCAGAAATTAGAAGCATCACTTAAAAGGGTTTGGTCATCTACAAATTGGGAGGCTTGTACAGAAACACAAAGGCTGATCAGCTGTAAACCTGGGGACCTGACAATATATCTCTTCTTACACAGTGCAGATGGCACCACTTTAATTACCAGCCAGCATCACATATGGAATAGAACATTCTGACTTTTTTTTTTTATAGCTGGACTGTTGTGTCTGCCTTCCTTTCAATCATAAAGTGAGAAGATACAGGGAAAATAACAAAGCAAGACAGCAACCTTTCTTCAGCCTTAACACATACTAATTATTTTATACTAAAAAGACAAAAGTCGACAGAATGGAACATATGATCAAAATGACGGGCTCTATTAAAAAGCACTTTGCACTGGCTGCATTTCCTAGTTACCACAGCATGGAAACAGGTTGCTAGGTAACAGATTCCGCAGGCTCTAGTTCCGGCCATGCTGGATTCGGAACTCAGTCATAAAAGGAATTCTATACCATTTCATGGTTGCCATAGTGATCATATATAAGTGATGGATCCCAAGTTAGAGGCACAGCTTAAGCAAGAATATGTTTCTCCTTGTTTTAACACTTTCTAGTCCATAAATATAGTGAACCTGAAAATGCAAAGACAATTTTTAGACAGCCAAATATATCATGGGAACCAGTTAGTCAGCAATCATACCACAGGGATGCCTACAACATTCTCTGCACTTCCAGCAAGGCTGACTATTTTTATTTTAATGTTCATATTTTATGAAGCTTCATATCCATGTTCCCTCTCTGTCATGCACATGCACACACACACACACACACACACACACACAATTAGCAAGGAAAAATTGTTATAAATGAAGCATCAGATTGCAAAAGCATGTCAAACAACAGGGGAAGCTGAACAGTGCATATTTAACTGAATTCCTGCAGGGAGTTAAAAATAGTAAAGAGAAACAAATATACCAGGCAAAGAGATAAAGGATTTACCTTGTTCCCATATTGATGCAGCCCAGGAAGATCAGATGACCTAGTGAGCAGCCTAGTGAGCAGCACAGGGCAGTTGGGTCAGGCCTCCTCAGTTTTACTGAATCTACCACCAAATAAATGTGTGAATACGAACACCTTCTCTGTGCCTTCATTTATACAAACAGAAAATGAGTATAATGATTGCCTATCTCACAGAGAGACACAGAAAATATAATTAATCTTTTTAAAATACTTTTAGATCCTTGGATAAAAGATGCCATAGCAAACAAAATAGTATGTTGGAGTGATGTTGTCCCCCATAGTAAAGTCATTAATTTGGGGAAAACTTAAAAGAATACCATGCATCAGTAACTGCTAATACATAGGGGTATATTTGTTCTATCAGTCCTAAGAGCTGTGTGCAATTGGGGCATGTCAGCTTGAACTCCTAGCACATTATGTCCAGTTTCTTTCTATGTAGCTGCTGTCTTCCCCTACTTCTCATTTATACATAGTGATTATGTTGTTAAACCAGACATGTGCCTTGATGGAGGACTTCACTTTTCAGAGCCAATCAATGCCAGCTGTTAGAAATGTCAAGCCCACGTTCATCTCGCTATGCCCCTGACAGTAGCTGGATCCTAAGGCGTATACTATTTGAAGATGATGAGGAAAGGCAAAATAACATCCTTTGCAGTTGCAGTGACATCCCTATGAAGGGTACCTGAATAAGGGGGCCATTTGCAGTGAATGAACTCATTTTTCCAATGGAACGGCCAAAAATGGCTCTATGAATTGAAATTATAAAGTAATTATACTCAGTCTTGAATTGAACACAAAAAGGTTATTCACTACAAAACTCTAGTAAGCAACTTGCTCTGAAAAAAGAAAGAAAGCATATTGTCAAAGTGGTAATGAAAATGACACACAACTATCAATTTCATATCTATTTTTCCAAAGTCTAATAATAGGCAGTAATTCCTTTCAAAGCATTGAGTCTTTTTCCCTAATTCCGATCCAGGGATATTAAAGGATTTTTTCATTCCCTAGCTGTGTCTTTAAGTAGGATAATGTCCACTTTATTCCTTAATTAAAAATATTAAATCTTTTTTAGGAAAATACCTGAGTCCATAAAGGATCTATAAAAGTGCTACAGTGAGCCTGAAGGGTTTAGTGGGATTAGCATGGCATATCTGAGCATACAGACAAACCTCATCTGTGGCTCTTCATGAACTGAGTTTGGTGGCCTCAGGACAGTGCTTTGCTTCACAAAGTCACCTTGTACAGTTAAAATGGTTTCTGCATAGGAGAAAATGAGACCTGAGCTGGACTTGTTCCTTCTGTAGCAACTCAGGGGTAAAGCTGTTGCTGTTTTCACTCTATTTAACAGGAGATGTACAAGGAATTCTACCACCACCATTTTTTCTGCTGTTTTAAGAGGTCAAGTATATCACCAAGTAGACAGAAATCAGAAAATAATAGCAAAAGCAGTGAGGATTAGGAATAGCTTCTATAATTGGACAGCAACATAATGTTACTGCATAATGCAAATGGAATTCAAACCCAGAGGCAGGGAGGGAATGCTATGCAGTCTGCAAGATCAGCCACTTGGGAGACAGAACTGCCTCAAAACATTGACCCAATGACTAGCTCAGGATTGACATTAACAGGTCTGCTAGTCTCTTGCAACCTCAGTTGTAAGGAGGGGTAGCTAGCATGTAAGCTCTTGTGTGTGTAGAATTAAATTGGGATGGACAAGGGCTCAAAAACAAAGAAAAATACGAACTACAACGTGATGTTTTTGTGCACAGAATCTGATTTTCTACAATAATAGATGACTAATACTGTATTTATCTTAATCAGCCCTGAATTTAAGACCCCCCAATTATTAGATATGGAAATTTATAAATTTGTTTTAATTTTCCATGTCTAGACTCTAGTTATTGGAGGGTTCCCTTAAGTTTACCGCCTCCCTCCCCCACAAGAAAAGTAGTGGCAAGGAAAGCAGTAACTACCCCATGCCCCTTATCTCCCTGCTTGACACTTGCCTCCACTGTGCCTTCCCCACTGCCACCTGTCCCATCCCCTTCTGGTGCCTGCTCCGACTCCCCCACCCTTAACTTTGCAGCTGCTCCGGCTCTGGGTCCTCTGGGGGAACAAAACACCTGTCTGGGCCAGACAACAGCAGTAGCTTTGGCTCCAGGCTGGGACATGGTCAGAGTTGCAGCAGCTCCTCCTGCCACTCCATGCATCTTTTTCCTTTTCTCCCCCCAGCACCCTCTTCCCCCACACTGCCCCCTGCTCCATGCACCCCGTACCTGCTGCATGAGACATCCTGGCCCTGTCCAGAACTGCAGCAGCATCTTGTCTGGCTTCTACTTGAATCTAAGACGAGGGGTTTCCCCCCATGCTGAGTGAGGGGAAAAGAAAATTTCAACTTAGATTTGAGTAAATATGATACTTTGCAAGAATATCTTGCTGTTTTTGAAGAGTATGAACCTGGGAAGAAGATGAATATTGTCAGCTTCAATTTCTAGCTGGGGAAGCAAAGAAGGTCATATTGGTAAAGCAGTGACATAGCTAGGAATAGAATCCAGGGTCCAGGACAACACAAGAAAAAAACATAAGGGGAAAACTGTAGTCTTGAAAATTGTGGTGTTAGGGTATTATTTATCTACACTCAGAAGCTTCTCTAAGTTGCCATGTGTGTGCTACTAACAGTCAATATGAACTGGTTATTTACTGGCTTCTCTTTGTGCCTGATCCACAAAGGATGAGTTAGGATGAATTCAGGACCCAGTTACAAATCCTAGCTCTTCAGCTAAAGCTATAGAGGACCATGGATTGAGAGGTGGAAGTCCTTTATCCAGTCCTCTGCTTCAGCCAGGAAAGTGGCTGTTACATAAATGACAGCCTGGGTTTAGGCTGCTGTAGTTTCAACCAAGCTTCAACATTCAGAACAAGCTTCCTCTTTCCATAGGACTTATACAACCCACTTGGTAGCATTCAACAGTTCCTGGATCATTACCCTCTGTTGCAGTGGTTCATGTTTACCTTGGGAGTTTCCCTGGACAAAACATTGGTGCAGGCTAAGATGTCAGCTATCACATTGGTTTCAGTCTTCTGAATCTGTATCATCCTTGCTTGGCTCAGCACAGTTCAGGCTGCTTTTTTCACAGCTACATAAAGAAGGGCAACTGGGCATATGGAAGATATGCAAAGTTAGATTTTTACCTGTAGTTTTGTTCATACTGAAAGACCATGGACTCAGCTACATGAGACTTTACTGGGGAATTACCTAATTAGCTCAGCAGTAGATACCTTGGCATCTACATGTGTAGCCCTATTAGGCCACAGTAAATGAATAAACTTCACAAGAGGTTAGTACTTATAAATATGTGCCAGAGTTTGTTGCTTTGCATTAATATTCGTGTGTAGACGTGCCCTGTATACAATTCCCTATTAAGATCTGTTTTTCCAAGGGGTAAAATCCTGGGCCCTATGAAGTCAAAGGCAACTTAGCAATTTCAACAAGGCCAGCATTTTCCTCCGTAACTTTCTGACCCTGTATTCTATTCCTTCCTTTTGCAAAGCACATTGGAAAAATGCAGGCATCATTGCAAAGGGTTCTTACAATGGATATATGTTTTTTTATCACAGCTTTTCTTCATTATAGATTTTTTTCTGGTCTACAATATGCTAAGCAAATGCTTTGTCTTGGTTCACTTGTTTAAAATGTGGTTACACCAGTGCACACTACAATACAAGGGTATATTCATAGTTTTATCGTTTCTAGGGTCCTGAACAGATCGCCAAGTCCGACCCCCTGCCTTGGGCAGGAACGAGTGCTGGGATCATAATACCCCAACCAGATATCTATCCAACCTCCTCTTGAAGACCCCCAAGGTACGGGAGAGCACCACCTCCCTTGGGAACCCTAATCGTAAAGTAACGCCTCCTGATATCAAGCTTGAACCTGCTCTCAATCAATTTGTGGCCGTTATTCCTTGTTATCCCAGGCAGTGCCTGGGAGAACAAAGCCTCACATATTTTCTGCTGCTCTGCCCTGCTGTAGTTTCAACCGTTCAGAACAAGCTTCCTCTTTCCATAGGACATATACAATCCACTTGATGGTGTTCATTGGTTCCTGGATCATTATCCTCCTGTTGCAGTGATTTACGTTTTTACCTTGGGAGTTTTCCACGGTATATTATGAAATTTTCTGCAAAATAAAACAAAATAATATACTTATAGAATCATACAAAATTAGGGTTGGGAGGAACCTCAGGAGGTCATCTAATCCAACCCCCTGCTCAAAGCTGGACCATCATCCTCAACTATATCATCCTAGCTGATTATTACAATTACCAATTATTATACTTATTATGGGCACTGACAGATGTGGAGGAAAAAACCCCCAAAACCTAGTGCTTTACAAGAAGAGGAATTGCATCAGTCTGGGGTGAGGTTGCAAGGATTGGATCAGGTTGGAGCACCACAACTGTGGGCACCGGGGGACCCTGCAGGGGGGAAGGCTGTGCAGACAGTGTCCTGAGGACACCCAGCTGGGACTGCCTGGGAAGAAGGAGCTCTGCTGCCTTCCCTAGGAGCAAACAGGGGAGATGCCTCCCCACTCTCTGCCCCAGACACTCCCCGCCCACATCCCTCTGCTCCCAGCTGGGGGCAGGCTGTGGGGGGAAGGGGGTTCTTCCTGGTCTGGTGCGGGCCCTGGTACCTGCTGCATGGGCAGTGCCTCACCAGGCACAGCCATGGTAGTGGGCATGGGATGGGGTGCACAGAGCTGGCTGCCTCCCTCCTGGGGCTGCCTTGCCACCCAGCTTTAACCCCGTACATGACTGCTGGTGGCCCAGCAGCCAACCCTTTGTGGCCCAGTAACGGGCTGCAGCCCAGTGGTTGGGAACCTCTGCTTTACAGAATGGAATAAGCAAGCAACTTATGAATGCTATACAGTATGTCCTGTCTACTTGTATACATTCTCAATAAATTGCTAAGTGTAACTACAGAGTGATATTTAAGAACATTTTTTTCATTATTGCAGGCTAGTCTAATAAGGTCTTTGGCACTGTAATCCTGATTGGGAGGCCCTTTATGGGCGTTCAGTCATCAAGTTGATGACATTGGTTGTACTTTAGCATGTAACAAGGAAGACCACGAGAAGGTCGTTATCATTTTTATGAGAAGTTCCCAAAATATCTTGGCATAACTCTTGATTGGAGCTTTACCTTTTGTGAACATCTATGGAATATTGCTAAAAAAGCAAAAGCACAAGTTAACCTTGTGCATAAACTGGCTGGAATGACATGGGGAGCAAATGCAACCAGGCTTCAAACAGCCACTCTAGCACTTGTTTTCTCTGCAGCAGAATAGTACTCCAGAGCAGAATATTGCTCCATATTGGAACAAAATATACACACAAAGATTATTGATACGCAGTTAAATGCAGCTATGTGGATTATATCAGGAAAGCTAAAAAGTACATCATTGCCATGGTTTCCAGTCCTAGTGAACATTGTTCTCCCACAGCTCTGCTGCAATGCCACATGTGTGAAGGAATACCATAAGGCCATTGGTAACCCAAACCTCCAAATCAACAGGGACATCACTATGCCACCATCGGATAGGCTTAAATCTAGAAAACCCTTCTGGAAATACGCCTATGAGCACTTCGTGGAAAATGTGGACACTTACTCCATAAATGAAGAATCAAAGAGGGTCCAGGTTGTGATTGTGGTGTGATTTTTCAGATGGTGCAATACATTGTGAACAACTGCCCAATTACGTCATTTAATGGCACTCTAAAACCAATCCATGCAGCTACCCCTGAAGGAGTCACAATGGTTATCAAATTTAGATATTAATCCATGAATGTTTGTAGCAGAGCCAGTAAAGAAAAGAAAAGACCCTGTTTGCACCCCCACATGAATCCTGTGAATGCTCAGGACTTATCTGGATGCTCGGACTGGCACAGAGTTGGCGGAGCTGGGGTGAGGACCTTCTTCAGCCCTGGCTGAACTGGGAAGCCTCTCAGGCAGCGAGGCTGACACCGGAGCCCCATGCCGATGTGAGTCAGCATTCAGAGAGGGGGCAAGGCCAGAACCCTGCACCAGCTCTGCGACTGAGCCAGGAGCCAGCTGATTAAGGTTAGGCTGTTTCCCCTGCAGGGATCATGAGCTTCAGCAGTGCAGCCGAGATCACACCTGAGTGGAACAAAGAGCCAGAAGGAGTACCCAAGCCACAAGTGTGCTTTTCACTCCCACCCCACAATTGATGTAGATGTTGAAAAGCACTGGTTCAAGTACCAAACCCTGGGGGAACCCACTGGCTACCTTCCACCAGGTAAACACAGATGCATCTATTAGTACTCTCTGGGTCTGACCCCGCAGCCAGTTTCCCACCTATCTGGCCATTGAATTGTTGAGCACATAGTCCCCTAATTTTACCTTGAGAGCCTCATGGGACACCAAGTCAAAGGCCTTCCTAATTAAAGTCCAAATAAATTACATCGACCTCATCTCCCTTATCCAGGTAGTGAGTAACTTTTTGTCATAGAAGAAGATGAGGTTAGTTGGACATGCCTACCTGTGACAAAACCATGCTGGCTGTTGTTC
Organism: Caiman crocodilus; assembly: GCA_030014935.1. Lineage (NCBI taxonomy): Eukaryota > Metazoa > Chordata > Crocodylia > Alligatoridae > Caiman > Caiman crocodilus. Next base: position 124,838,139 of record JAGPOW010003648.1, on the reverse strand, counting down.
AGAATTTTTCCTTTTACTAGCTTATTGTATATGGACTCCTTGAGAAATTTTTTGAGGATTTTTCCTGGGATTGAGGTTAAGCTAATCAACCTGTAATTCTCTGGGTCCTCTCTCTTCTCTCCTCCCCTTCTCAAGAGGATGGGCACAACATTGGCCCTTTTGCAGTCTTCTGGGAAGTGGCGGTGCAGCACATGGAGGAGGTCTGGCAGTGGGAGCACCAGCTGTGGTGGCAATGGCAGCGATAGATCCCTCCCACTGAGGTCCCAGGAGAGCTGCACATCCACCACTGGGGGTCAGGGCACTGGGTGCAGGAATCTCTGGCAGACCACCTTCTGGCATGTATCCAAAGAACACATTTTTATTTCCCTCAGAATTCACTCCCTGCAAACCCCTGCCTCTCCCTCCCCAAAACACAGAGCTCCCTCCCCAACAAACAGAGCCCCTCCACCACCCAGCCTACCTACCAACAATAAAAAACCCACTTCTCAGTTTGAAAACTATATACAAAGTGGGTTTTTTTGGTGTCCCAGTGTGGGGGGCATGGGGCAAGGCACCTAGGGGGCAGAGCCCTGAGGCAGGCAGCCAGCACTCCAGCCTTGGGCTGTTCCCCCATAGGTCTGGGGACCATGGCAACCACAGTGGGGAGGAGGGGGCTGCTTCAGGGGTGATGGCAGCCAGTGCTGCTATGGTGCGGGCAGCTCCCCCTCTGGCTGGCAGAGTCCGGGTCCACCAGAGCCAGCGTCCAGTTCTGGCACTGCTCCAGGCACGCACCTCCAGCTTCATGCCCATGTGGAGCCATAGCGAGTGGTGGGATTGGGCCCAGGCAGGTGGTGGTGGACCCAGGCCAGGGGCTTCTGTGGGTGGGAGGCAGCAGATGACTTCCTCCCAGGCCCAGATAGAGGTCTGCTGTGGGGCAGCAGGCAGCTGCTAGGGTGCCTACAGGGCTAGGCCTGGGGGCTGGGCAGTGGTGGACACACACAAGACTGCCAGGCCCAGGATGGTGTCCAAGGTCTGGCGGTCATCATCCATGGCATCCATGGCCCAGCCCAGGACATTATTTTGGGCCCACAGGATCTGGAGGCACTCCCACTCCAGGGCCAGGAGCTCAGGCTGGTGCTCATGCTCTGCCTAGTCCTATGCCTCCTTCTTGACAGTCTCCCAGGTGATATCCACCTGCTGCCACCTCTCTTCCTGGGTCAGGCCATCCTGCCTTCAGGCCTGGGTATCATCCACCTTCTCCTTCATCACTGCCACCAGCTGGAGGTGGCACCTCTGGTGCAGCTGGTGCATCCACAGGACTCCAATGGTAGGTGGTGGCATTCCTGATCCTTGCTTGGCCCTGCAGCCTCTCCCTGTGTCCAGATGCTGGCCCTGCAGAGGCAAGAGACAGACACCTTTTGTGAGAGTTTGCAACATTTCAGAGATAACATGTCCTGCACCAGGGGTCATGCACTACCCGGCCTCAATTCAGGGGCCAAACATGCACAGTTGCCCAGGGACTATGGTAAGTTGGGTAGCTGAGCCCCCAAACTCTTTGTGCTCCCCTAGGGGTGGTGTTCTGAAGAGTGCTGGCCGCACACTGCCTCCTTTCCCTGTCTCCTTCCCAGGGCAGGACAGGCCAGGCTGCTGGCAACATCTGTTGCCATGGCTCCAGACCCTGCTCCCCACCCTCTCCTCCTGCTGTGCTGTACTGCCTCCCATCCCACAGCACCAAGGCTTGGGGCGTGTGGGGCCCCTGCACAACTGGGGTGAGGAGCTGGCTATGCCCCTGTCATCTCCACAGGGAACCTCTCTGAGGAGGCGCCCCAGGGCCAGCTCCCTGCTGTGCCGCTGCTACGCTCTGAGCACTTCCCTGAGCCCCAAGCATGCCTGCTGTGCATGCCCCAGGCAGTGCACAATGATCTGTTTGTACAGGTTGATGGGTGCTCAAGCTACTTCACCCTGCTGCTGCTGATCCTCCTGGCACCCTGGGCATACCTAGGCTCTTGGTTTGGGACTTTGAGCTATGATTGTATGGAGGCAAGCCCAGGTCACCCCACAATCTCTACTGCCACCTGGAGGGCTACCTATGTCAGTGATTCATAACGGGGTACTCTCCGCTGACCTTAGAGTGGTCATGAAACCACCATGGAAAATCTCATTGTCCCCTGGGGTTGAGATGAAGCTGAAGATGTTCCCTGCAGGAGCAAAAACTTACCCAAAGAAATGCCAGCAGTATGGTGTGGGAAATCCCCGGCACCACAGCTGCTGTGCTTCACCAGCTAATGCTGGATCTGGATTGGCTGGTGCACAGCTGAACACACCATAAAGACATGTCCTGCATTGGCTGAGCAGAGGCCAGGGAGCATGGCTGCAGAAGAGCTGGCCGTGACTGGAGAGTGCCCCAGCAGGAGCAAAAGGGGAAGAGCAATGTTTGCTCTCCTGATTTGAGGATCAGAGGAGCCTCCCCAGTGTGGGACTAGCAGGATTGCACTGGGGAATCATTGACCTGGCGTGGGGGTGCTGAGAGACAACAGATGTTTCACTGGATGAATCAAGGTAATGAACTATCAATTCATTCCATTGGGTGTAGGCCCCTAGGGATGTATCAGCAAGGGGGCAAAGTGATGCCCAACAGAGAAAAGTAAGAATTTAAGGGACTAATCCTGATGGGCATAATGAATTTAGGGCTGTGTGTAATGGGCCCTATTCGATTCAGATTTGACCCAAATCGGGGACAGTAATTCGATTCATTGATTCAGATCACTGACCCTGATTCAATCTGGCCGAATCTAAATCTGAAGCTTCGCTACTGATTCAGCAAATCAGCGATTCGGACACAGACACAGCTTTAAAAGTTTTTTTCTACATACCTTGAGGTAGCAGGGTGACTCACAATCAGTATGGTGCTGGGGTGGATGGAGCATTCCACAAGGGCAGGATTGGGGGCTCTCCAGCATGCTCAGCAGTGAACCTGGAAGTGGACTGGAAGTAGTTCCAGTCCACTTCCAGGTCTGTCAAGGAGCATGCTCTCCCAGCTTGGTGATCAGCTACAGGGGGTCCCAGGTGCTCCCCCAGGCCCAGGAGACACCAGTCACTGAGCCAGGGGGAGTAGGCAGGCCCCCTTGCATGCTCCCCAGTGGACCAGGAAGTGGACCAGAACTGCTTCCAAATTGATTTGGAAAGATTAAAGGGTCCTTTGATCTGATTCATATTTGGAGATTTGGCCACCGAACTGGGCTGAATCTCCGCTGATTCGAATTAGGGACCAAAGTTTTACACAGCCCTAATAATAATGAGAACCCACTGAACTGTGTTAAAGTGGGCTACTGATTTTTGAGAAAAAAAGCAGAGCAACTGTGAAGACAGGGTCATCTCACCATCTGATGGCACTCAATCTGATCAGACTATAAGACCAGGCTGGTGTAAGGATGGTGTGAAAGGGGAGTTGGAGCCCTGAGGAACAACATGATGCAGGGACAGGTGAACACCACCAGGGATTCTCCCTTCTTATTTAAAGATCAAGATGTGGCAGGTGAGATGGAGGGTGTGCCCTGCTAATACAAGCCACTCATGTCAAGCTGTCAGACCCTAAGAGTTGGTTCTTGGAAGATTAGACCACTAAACCTGAACAGCACATTTGGACAAGGCATGGCTGCTTATACAGCGCTACATGTCCCTGGGCTTCGCTGCTGAGGAAGACATCACTGCTGGCATCAACACCTTCCACAGCATGTGAGAGGCCCAAGCTGCAGGGGCATGGGCTGCTCAATAAAGTTTTGTACTGTGTCCCTCCTCTGCCACAGATACAGTCCAGCTCTGGCTCTCAGCCAGGAGGCCTGGGGCTGGCCTCAGGCAGCCCTGTTGACAGGTCACATCTACATGTGCATTACTGTGCAGTAACTAATGGTGATTAAATTTCCTACCTGCAATTGTAGGTAGTAAATGTGATTGTAATTAGCCATTTCTACTGCACAGAATGGGTGCACACGTGTAAACTAGTAAATTAGACAACTGTGCAGTAACATGTATTCTGTAGATGTGCCCAGTAATGAATGATTGTGGAGGGTAAAATTGATTTCATTCTACCCATGATATATTTGGTCAATTTTTTCAAGTAGGGAAATTTAGACACATAATTTGTTGCAAGTGAAACCAAAATTCAAGAGACTTTCTTCAAATCAATCAGAGAGTTAGTTTATATAATACACTTCAGACAAATTATCTAAAATCTCTGTACATCACGAATAAGATTCAGGTTGGCAAAATCGCAGGACTGCTACTATAGATGACCATGTTTTAAAATGCTTTCTGTATGGGGAAGATTCCTAACACAGTCCACGGCTTTATATCTGATCTTTCTTTATGCCTCTGTTACAACTACCGTTCCTCAGGTCCAAAGAGGACTGGTTAGGTAGTGCTTGCAAGTTTAGCAACACTCCTTTTCTACTTTTAAAGACAGCTGTTCAGCAAATTTTTAGACACACCTTTCCCTCTAAAGCTGAGTATATTGTCGGCCAAATACCACTCACACAATATATGCCCCATTCTCAGTTACTCCATTTCAGCAACTGGTGTGGTGAAGGGAACTAAAAGAGAAACTGCCTTTTCAAGCCAACATGTCTTTACCATATTCTGGTGCCATACAAGATCCTTTTCAATACTTGGCATACCTTAGAGGAGTCTGAAAATGAAAGCTCAAGAGAAACTTTACAAAAAGTACTTACACAATGAACTCAAAACCAAAGGAGAACTCTGCTCCTAGAAACAAAGCAGAACTCTGAGCAGAGCCTCAGGAAATGCAGCTCTGTATTTACTTGTGCCAACAGGCCCTGTTCATTTTCATTATTTATCCAGAACTTTAGATGTGTACAGAAATGTACAATGGGTAAAATGTGCCAAACAAATAAGAGTCTGCTCCAAAGATCTACAATCAAAATTCACCACAGGGGCCCAATACTGAACAAAACAAGACAGAAAATGCATGGGATAGAGTGCGGTGTTTGTAGCCAGAATGCATCATGAAACAGGTATGTCTTAAGAAGATTTGTTTTCAGGAGAAGCCAGGGCTTTTGTAAACTCTTCCTAGAAGGCTGTTCCAAGACTTCACAGAGTTTTGGGCTGGAGAAGTGAAGATATGTTAGAAGGGATGGAATTGTATACAACCTTGAGGACATGAATAAGAAGCTTGAAATTGTGTGTGGGACAATGGGAGATATTTTAAAGGACATATCCAACCAGAATTAAAATATACTACCATTCTGGAAGGTCCTGGTAGCGGCTTATAGTTAAGAGTTGCATTATAAAATAGGCAAATGGACATATTCTTCTGTTTCCATCTTGGAGAAGGTTGGCACTGATGTTACATGTCAGCTCGGTATTCTTAGGGACCCTGGCACAGTATGCAGCCTGTCTGACTCTCAAAGGACTCACCCTCTACCCCCACAAACAAGAACTGATTAGAGGAAGGACTTACAGAAGACAATGAAGATGCAGTGGGAGACACCTAAATCCCTCCAGACAAGGGTGATAGGAGTGAAGCAGTTCCCCTCGTCTCATTTACATCAGAGATGGAACTGGATGACAACTCATTTTCATGGGAGATGGGACAGGAATGCACCTTCATTAGCATTCAGGCGTCCAAGAGTCCAAGGCAAGGACCACACTGAATTCTGGGATCAGAGAAGCAGGGGAGCACTGCATAATAGGGGATCCCTGCTTCAAATGCTAATCAACCCACCTCTGCACAGACCCAGCTCAGCATTTATCAGAGCAATTCAAGTAATGGCTCCTTTATTGGTACCCAAAACACTGAATTTGCCTGTCTGTATTGTGAGCTCCATCAGAGTAGTACCACCCATAGCCAGGAGTGATCAGTTCCTATTATCCAGCATATGAGCCACTGTTTACCCATAAACAAACCTAGCCTGCTCCCTTGAACCATTGCTAGTTCTCTACAAAAACCCCTACTCAAGCTCAAGTTTCTGTCCTGGTGCCTGAATCCAAAAGCTGCACCAGTTCCACTCCTTTTCTGCCTGGAATCCCTTCACTGATCATACTCAGGACTCTGTCTTTCTGTAAGCTCCAACGAACACCTGGGAACCTCGACTGGTTCAAGCTTCGCTGAATGATGAGACCCCAACTCTCTCTCTCTCTCTCTCTCTCTCTCCCCATCTCTCTGACTCCAGGAACCTGACTTTTACTCTCTTGTTCCAGGCACAGCTTTCTAAATCTGACTTTTGCTAATCAAACTTGAGCTAGACTTCCTCAAATACCTCACTGAAACTATGTAATATTGTAACTGTTTTATTTGTCTTTCTTGTATGGCTATTACTTCTGGTATCATTGTAAGTTCATATACCTGGCAATAAATAACTTTTATGGTCAATCTGGTTGCTATACTCTCTTCCTTCCCCTTGACCTCTCTATTTGCTCTGCAGCAACATTTTTTTTTACTTAAGCCAAAGATTAAGGAGTATATGCCCAAAACCATGGTGGGGTCTGCTCATCAAGGGAGTTACTACTAAGACCATTGTGACAAGACATTGGGATTGGGACATGCTGAGCTTTGAGGTGCATGGGGGTATCAGCTGAAAGTGCTGATCGGACCCAACCTGCTCAGATGTACCCCGGTAGTGTGTGTGTCTAACTGCATTTATTATTGTCCTGCTGAAATAACAGATGAACTGAGTTCAAGGCAAATGAGGGTGTCAGCCTGTCAACGCTGAATAACCCAGCCTGGCTCAGGAGTGTCCTGTTAAACTGTGTCTATATGTGCGTATATGTTTTTGACTGATTTGGTGGTTGAAGGAACACAGCCCCATTGAACCTGAGTCCTGCAGAATAGCTCCACTGGGGTGAGGACTTGTAGAAGGGAGAAATACAGCTCCATATAGAAATACAAGTAACACAAGCAGCCCATTGATAGAATTAGAGACCTCAGAAACATACCCCTAATAAATGAGCAGACCCCAAAGTGACAGCCAAATCTGGTAACATTAGGTGTATCTACATGTATGCGTGACTATGCAGTTCTTACTGTGCAGTCATTTAGTACTTGCAACCGCCATTACCGCACAGTCCCAGTGGCACATGGGTCATTTCCAACCCAACTGTGCAGTAGCTTGTTGCTGCTGGGCAGTAGCATCAGCATCACAGTTTGTGCCCACTTATGCTACATCGCTGTAGTGATGAGCTACGTTGCTGTAGTTCGCTGCTACAGCAACGTAGTGCCTCATGTAGATGTGCCCAGTTAGTGTGAAATTTCACAGAGGTTTAATTTTCACACTCCTTAAGTTTTTAGAGTAGCTTTTATTTGGTTCCTCTTAATGGAGTTTTAAAAGCAAGTTTTGGATTTAGGTGCTGGATCAAATTTGTCCTTGGTAGTCCTACCTTCCACTGCTGAAGAATATTGCACAGAAAACATTGCTTATCTACACAAAAGCAGGTATAGAAAAGGATCCTCAATAGATCTGATGCAATTTGGTACAACAGCTTTTTTCCCACATAAACATTGGATTTAGAGCAATTTTAGCTATTATTCTTGTGATAAATATGTGCTGCATAGACAAGCCTGCCTGGTGGATACATACAGGAATGACAGGCTGAGTACACACAGTAATCTGATTAGGGTGGGGTGCACACCCCCTTTAATGTGAGATGGACACATTGAAGCACAATCAATGGGAGATGGGCACTTATAAAATCTCCATTAGACCTGTCCTCTTCATGTTATCCTACAACAAAGGGGGCTTGAGCTGCAGCCTTAACAGTAACCCTGGCCATTGTCAGCCTTTTATTGTATCCTCTAACCATCTTTCTGCATATAATCTTTTTCTGAACTACAGTCTTCCAACAATTAGCTTCTAAGGCAAACATCCACAACTATTGCTGCTGGGGAAAATATAATGTGGGAAAGGGGCGTGTGCAGCAGTACAAAGAAGCAACAAAGTGAGGGTTGCAGTGTGTGTGTTTGTAGTGTGCTGTATTTGTGGTTACAGGAAGGCATGCACTTATGTGTGGTGAAGTAGAACTTATGGACTCTTAAGTGGTTAACATTTCATATTGTTGTTTTGTGTTAATTATGTTGTATGTGTGACAGCACAAGCTCCTTCACAGTACTGTTTCTGTCTACTAATTTGATACCATGTAATCATGTATTACAATAGGCATTCCAAGAAATTGCTACTTACACCAGACATTTTTTGGCGCTCCTCTTAGGACTCATTTTTCTAGAGGGAACAAATAGAAGTAATGTGGCAGCAAGATAGGAATCAGGGGGACTGGTGTATGATTTTTTTTCTGGTGAACCTGTGGACCAGGCTCCGGCCCGGCACCCTGTGGGGATCATGCTCTGCATCTTGGAAGGGCATTATTCCAGGGTAGGGCTGAGGAGCACCAACTCCATACATATACTCTTAAATTACCAGTTTAGCAGAATTTACCTTGGTTTCTTAAGCAGGATTTAATGCTTCATAGACATTAGGGCTGGAAGTGACCTTGCGAGATCATCAGGTCCAGCCCCCAAATGCTGATAGAAATGGTATCAATTTGCAAACCACACCTGCCTTTTTCCAAAGAGAGAAGCAGGACACAGATCAAGAGGTACCACCCATTGGCAACACAGAGTCATTCCTTCCAATAAAGAGGCTCTTGAATCTTTAGGGCTAAAACATCCTTTTTAGCTTCTCCTCTCAGCACTCCAATTTTCCATTTTTCTTGTGTTCTTTAGCACACTGTTTCTCAACCTTTTTCAACTCAGTGCTCCTTGTTAGATTCAATACCCCACTTGAAAAATGCCAGCTCTTAGTTTTCATTTTTTCTTTTACTATGAAAACATACTAGAGCAATTCTTTTTTTGCAAAGAACTCACCAAGCCCAAAACAGCAAGAATGGTTTTGGCACTGAATTCCTATGTGAATCTCTGAGGTTCTCTTGTAGACCCTGTGAAGGTGTTTGCACCCAGCAATACCCTTCAAAAAATCTCATGGTATTCCAGGGTGGTGTGGCACCCCATTTGAGAAGCACTATTTTAGGAGCTGTGTCATGGTTGCTTGTATTTACTAGCCATTGGATAAAATAGATAGACACCAGTGAGGACATTTTGGCCTTTGGGGAGTAAAGGTTCAGGGAAGAAAAGCATCCAGTTTACCAAACCACACACCATCTGCCTTGTTGGTGCCATCTGCCTTGTTGTTGTCTCCTAGTCTCATATATCTCCTGCTCTCAACTGCCCAGGGGGCCAGATTCAAGGGTAGTGCTGAAAAAAATGCTGACACAATATCTTACCTGTGCTGTGGAGGTCAGAGTACTATGCAGGAAAATCAGAAAGGTGTAATTCAGATTCCTTATAGCTGAGAAGTCCCAATATCTGGGTTTCTCACTCATTGGGTGAGTAGTTTAACTCCTTAGCTACTGGAGCAGAAACAAGAGAGGGCTCTCCATCTCCACTGGTATCTAATATCACCTAGTGATATTTTTTGTCTGGCTATAATTTCACAATCTGTTCATATACACTTGGCATGAACACATAGCCAGTGCTTAGTCTACTAAGCATGCTTGGTATGTGTGTGTAAAAGCTGGAGTGACAGCAACATGGGATGACAGGTGAACTGAGTATGTAACCCCACAAGCGGGATGGGGATGAAAGAAAAGGGTTGTTTGGTCTGAGAGACTAGAAGTTGCTTGTATGTGAAGTGTGTGATGAGGATATTGTAATGGGTCTGGGTGACCAGAGAGCCTTTGTATGGGTGCACAGATGTGGTTTTTGTAATGGGTTAAGGTTTTCTTTGTAGAGTGATATTCCAAAATTAATACTCATCCACACTGCACAAGTAAAGGAATTGATAACTGTTCATAAGTGCCAAAAGACTACTTATGCAGCTGGACAACTGCCACTTTGGCACACAAAGGGTAAGAAAATTCTGCCCTGCGTGTCACAGGCAGAGGAGTGGGCAAGTGTGAAATCTGGCGGGACACGCATTCTCCACTTGTCTGGCTCCACTAACGTAGTATGTAAATATGCATTTGCATGTACATAGGGACTCATGCACATAACAGCCCCAACTGCACATGAAAAAGTAGATTTCCATGCATGAAGAATGTTGAAGAAACTTGCAAATATTATGGAGCTCAGATTCCTTTAAAATGGCGTAGAAAGTAAGTGAGTAAATATTTGCAGGTTTTGTTGCGTTTGTTGTGCTTGTTACTACTCATGACCTTTCCCAAAATACCAGTATTAACTAAAATTCTGAGAGCCCAATTTTTTACTGAAGGCTTTGTCTGTACAGAGAGTGAGGTTGGGACAAAACAGTAGTGATTTTCCAACAATTCTTTTTATTGAATTGTTGTATAAATGTTATCCCCTCTTTTTAAAAAATGAACAATTCATAATACCAAATCTAACATCAAACAAAAGAACAAAATTTTCTTGATTTTAAAAAAAAAGCCTTATAGGCTTAATTCTTTTTCAGTCAGTTAAGAAAATATACTTAGAAAATTCTTTACTGGTGTGAAAATGGATACAAAGTTTTTTCAGTTTAACCAAGCCAAAGCCATAGGCTCAAAGCCTTTAGATGAGGTAACTTACTTTATTATCAGCCTAGCAACTGTAGCAGCCAGACTCCAAAAAACATCCTCATCCTAAAAGTCATAGGCAGTTTTCTTGATATTGATTGTGTATCCTTAATTGAAATTCATTCCAGACATGTCCTGTAAGAAAGTGAATTTACTATCTCCAATAATAACTTGTGATACGTCATTATAGTGCAAAACAGGAAATCTGTATTGAAGTACCACACACATTCTCTAATCCCACCCCCACCCCCACTATAGTATAGCAAAGTGAAACCATGCAAGAGGCCTTTAGAATCATAGAATAGTAGGTTTGGAAGGGACCTCAGGCAGTTTGCTCAAGACTGACTACTTAACCTACTGACTAAACCATCCCAGTCAAGTGTTTGTCTAACCTGTTCTTGAAAACATTCAAGAATGGAAATTCCACAGACTTTCTAGGTAGCCTGTTCCAACAACCAACCTAATAACCAACCTAAATTTCCATTGTTGCTATTTAAGACCATTGCTTCTTGTCCTATCCCCTGCCACCAGAGAGAATGATCTATTTCCAGCTTCTTTGGAACTCTTCTTCAGGTATTTGAAAACTGTTATGAACCTGCCCTCAGTCTTCTCTTCTCCAGACTAAATGAGGACCTATACAGGGTCTTCATAAAGTCCTTGTGCATGTTTAACCTTTAGTAATGTAGGCTGTAGGTATGATAGAAACAATCTGTAAACAGCGTTTAAAAGCAAATGTGTTAAAGTTTTAGGACAACTAGAGTACACAATGTTAGACTTTATAAATAATAACGAACTTATTCTTAAATAAGATGGAGCTCCGTGCCACTATGTTCTGAATGTATGACAGTTCCTAAATGACGTTTTCCCAGAGAAGTGGATAGGCATAGGTAGACCAATTGCTTGGCCACTTCATTCACCTGACCCATCACTGTTGAACTTCTTTTTATGGGGACATGTTAAAAGTGTAGTTTACTTGTTAAAACCATATTGTTTGGTAGAACTTAGGGCTAGGATCACCAGTGCAATTAGTGCAGTAACTCAGAAGCAACTTGGAAATGTTTTGAAGGAGTTGGAAGACTGGATTCAGCACTGTGTCATGATGGATGGTGGTTATGTTGAAGTCTAGCACTGTGTACTCTAGTTGTCCTAAAAGTTTAATAAATTTGCTTTTAAATGCCATTTACAGATTGTTTCTATCATACCTACAACCCAAGTTATTAAAGTTTAAAAGTGTACAAGGAGTTTATGAAGACCCTGTACATATGACGGACCTCTGCTCTGACACATGCTGATTAACAAGTGTCAGAGCAGACTTGATTAATCGAGTCTGCTGGAGTGTGCTAATTAGCATGCTCCAGCAGCCTCCGTGTCACATGTATTCAGTGTCCTACGTTTCAAAATGGCAGCTGGGGTGCTTTAACTAAAGCTCATCCAAAAAGCTTTAATTACAGCACCTCCACTGCCATTTTGAAGCATGGGACACTGAATACATGTGAAGTTGTGGGCACTTTAATTAGAGTGGCTCTCTGAGCTGCTTTTATTAATGCACTTCCCTACCCCAGAGCATGTGTATAGATGGCCAATAATACTTCTTTCAGCTTGGCCTCTATCCAAGGCCACTAATCATTTCTGTTGCTCTCCATTTAATTATTTCTAAATTTGTTCACATCTTTCTTTAAGTGAAGAGTCCAAAGTTGGACAAAGCAGTCCTGGGGAGGCCTTTCCAGTGCCAAAGAGAGTGGGAGAATCACTTTCCTTGTTTCTCAAATGACACTATTACTAATTCAGCCCAATATGCTATGGTTTTGTTTTGTTTTTTTCAGCAAGAGCACACTTGTCACAGTGTGTCCTTCAGGAAGGGCTGTGATCTCCCTGAGGTCCCTCTCACCGTGTCAAGTTCGGCCCAAGGGCACCCTCTTATTCTCGCCTGCTACGTCTTTGATGCTCAGTAAGTTTGGGAGGCTGCCTTACACCCCCTTGGGCACAGCTAATCAGGACCTCTGTCCTTGTGGTTCCCCGGACTGTCTGGGGTCTCCCTGTATAATGGGTGCTCCCCATGTACCCTAGCCTTATGGGCTACATGTGGCTCCTACCAACCCCTAATACCACGTCCCAAGCCTCACAGATGGGCAAGAGGTTGGTTTGTCACAATGAACTTGCCCGCTCTCTCGGGCCTCCTCCGTATGCTTGCCCGCTCTCTCGGGCCTCCTCTGAAATACTGCCCTTCCCTTGGGCTTCCTCTCTACTACTGCCCCTTTTCCTAGGGCCCTCTGCGCCCACTCTGGGTCTTCTCTGTAATGTTGTCCCTCTTAGGGACCCTTGTCCTCTCTAGGACTTCATATCGAGTCTCCGGTCTTTCAGGCCTACCACACTGCTATCCTCTCTTTTCCCGGCTCACTGCACTGCTATCCCCTTTTCCCGGGGACCACCGCAGCACCCTGCCCTTCTCTGAGGTCTATCGCAGCACTAGCCTGCTACTAGGGCTTGCCATGCCCATCCTGGGCTTCTCAATAGTCCCCCTTCTCTGGGACCTGCTGTGCCCATGCTGGGCTTCCTAACAATACCGACCCCTCTCCGGGGCTTGCTATGCCCACTCTGGGCTTCCTGATCCTTGCCCCACTTGGGCTCTTACTCACACGGCCCTCTCCTGGGGCTCACCGCGCCCCTGCTGGGGCTTCTCAAATGTTGCCCCCTTCCTAGGGCTCGCAGTGCCCATGCTAGGGCTCCTCAGTAATACTGCCCCCTCTCTGGGGCTTGCTACACCCACTCTTGGGCTTCTCAAAATGTTACCCCCTTCTAAGGCTCACCGTGCCCATGCTTGGGCTCCTTAAAATGCTGCCTCCTGTCTGGGGCTCACCACGCCCATGCCTGGGCTCTTCAAATGCCTCTCTCTGGGCTGGGGTCTATGCACCCCATGCTGCTGTGCCCTCACTGGCACTAGACTGCGCCTCCCCTGGCGCTAGGGCCCCACACCCTGTGGGCCCCTATGAGGCCTCCTCCAACCCCTACTAGCCTCACCCAAACCACTGGCGTACAAACACTAATAAAACAAACACAAGCCTCCTGGCTATAACTTAACTTAAGGCCGCCTGGCTATAACAACTTTGCTCCCACGCCCCGGAGCTGCCATCCCTCAGTCTGCTCGAGTGGTACTTGCATCCTAGCTCCTGCCCTTCTGGCTGCTAGTAGGGAACTGCTAGCCTCACCTTGGCTCTAGGCTTTATAGGAGCCAGGCCCTGCCCCTCATCACCAGCTGACCGCCGTCAGGTATGAGTCAATCTGTTTGGAGTTGCCCTGGCAACTCAGAGTTGTGCTCATTATCCCTGCTAGGGCTTCTCCCCAGCAGTTTTCCCCTTTCTAGGAGCGGGGCAGCAAGGTGCTCCATGACAACACTGTTGACTCATATTCAGCTTATGATCCATTGCATCTGCCAGGTCCTTTCCAGTGATACTGCAAGCTAACCTCTGTTTCTCCTGTCCGTATTTGTGGGTGTTCCATCCCAATGTCAGGACTTTGCACTTGTCCTTGCTATTTTCATCCAATTGATTTCTTCTCTTTGACGTGCTCCTTTCCTTAGGATCTTGAATTCTTATTATTTCGTAATCACTGTCAGCCAAGTTGCCTTCCACCTTTGTATTTTTAACAAGTTCCTCCCTGTTTATGAGCAAGTCAAGAGGAATTTCCCCCTCCAGTTGGCCTCTCCACCATGTGTATCAAAAAGTTATCTCCAACACACTCCAAAAACCTGGACTGCCTGTGCACTGCTGTTACTCTCTCAGTAAATGTCATGGTATGTTAAGTCCACCATGAGGACCAGATCCTTTGACTTAAAAACTCTGATTAGTTATTCCAGGAAAGCCCCATCTACCTTTTGTCCTGGTTTGATGTTTTATACCAGACACTCACCATGATATCAACCTTGCTGTTTATCCCTTTGACCATGACTTTCAACATGCTTACCTCCTACTTCATACTGTGCCTCAGAATAGGAGGTATAAAAGAACCTTTTGGGAATACAGGACCTCACCTCCTTTTTTCTTCTGCCTGTCTTTCCTAAAAAATGTATACCTATCCATAATGGTACCACAGTAATGTGAACTATCCTACCAAGTGTCTGTCTTTCCAATTGCATCAGAATTCTATGATTTTACCAGGACTTCTGATTCTTCCTGCTTGTTTCCCATGTTTGCATTAGTCTACAAACATTTTTGATAGAAAACTTACTGCCCTGTTTTCTCTCTGGGAACTTTGTTAAGGCTTCCCTGATTGCTTCCTCTTTAGTCAACCCACTGTGGAACATGAGCACCCAATTTGGGATCTTCTTTACTGATACCTCTCTTCATTTATTAGCCACTGAAGGAATGGTGTGTATAATCTGTATTCACAAGTAAAGATATTCAGTCTTTATGTACTTGGGACATAGAGGACAATTAAAAAGAAAAGGAAAGAAGGATCCCAGAGGATCATTGGAGAAAATAGTGCCATGCTGGGAGAAAAAAAGTAGTACTGTGGCGGCGA
This sequence comes from Caiman crocodilus, assembly GCA_030014935.1. NCBI lineage: Eukaryota > Metazoa > Chordata > Crocodylia > Alligatoridae > Caiman > Caiman crocodilus. The sequence goes on along the minus strand of JAGPOW010003648.1, from coordinate 124,823,067 downwards.
GGTGCCCCCACAGGCAATCGTAGGAGAAAAGGGGGAGCCCAGGGACCCCATACCCCATGAACGAGCCCCTGGGGGGGCACACGTATCTGCAGAGAAGAGGGAGCCGTGGCCACATGAGTCGCCATTACGCCGGCTGTGGCAGCAGCTGTTCCCGGCACAGGGAGCAGCCTGACCAATCCCGGCGGCCGTAGCAGCCACGGGAGAATTTAAAAACACCAGCAGAGCCAGGAGTGGGGAGGAGGGAGAGAGCACGGGCAGGGGGATCACTCCTCCAGCCCATGCTCAGAAAGAACAGAGCCCAGCCGGCAGGACTCTGTCAGGCAGCTTGACGGAGAGCTGTGAGCTTCTTTTGGGAGGCAGAGCCGGAGACGCAAGGAGAGTGCAAACTCGGGCACTCTCATATCAACCAACGACTGCTGAGGCTCAAGAGCCTGGACAGCAAACCGCCGCTATCTGGGTAAGAGAGATTGCTGAGGTTCGGGGAAGAACCGGGACCCAGGGGGATTCCCAGGAGACCCCTCTGGACCCTGAGGAGTGATTTTTCTAGGCGAAGTTGGGATAGCTCCCAGAAGGAGGGGAAAATAGAGGAACCATCCAGAGTCCCGTACAAGGTCCAAAACATCGTGTGCACACCATCTAGCGGTTGGCGTGTGGATGGGGTGTAGGGGAGGCGGAGCCCCATAGACCATCACGCCAAGCATCTGTGACTACCATCGTCTGGCAGGGATCCCCATCCAGGATAGAAAATCTCCACTGAAGATCCCCTCCTCCAGGTACACTATAACATCAAAGACGTGGCAGGAGAGTCGAGGAGAGGGGGCGACCCTCAGATAGATCAGATGACACGGGGATCAAGTCCCCACAAGTACGTTCTACCGAAATTAACACAGGGTTTACTAGTCAGCTAAGCTGGAAAAGAATTCATTTTGGACATAATGTCACAACCTGACTCTACTATGAATATCCTGTTTATGTTTTTAAGTATATTGTCCCACTCATTGACTGATGTTCTCTTAGAATACCAAAAAGATATTCTGCCAAAAACTGCCCATTAATAAGCAATTAATATATCAACTCCCATTCCCTCTAGAGGTGGTGCAATCACTTGTCCTCAAAATCTTCAAGAGGAGACTGGATGGTCACCTTGCTGGGGTCACTTGACCCCAGTTGTCTTTCCTGCCTGGTGTAGAGGGGCTGGACCCAATGATCTTCTGAGGTCCCTTCTAGCCTACATGCTATGAATAAACTCTAGAGAACAAGATTGCTCATGCTATTCCACAAGAAATATTTTTCCATTTTAAACTGGGGATATTTTCCAATAGTCAGAATCTTCCATTCCCTCTCAGAAATTTTGGAGTACTGGACCATAATTCTGACCAATAGTAAAGTCTGTACTCATTTGTTCTCAACATATGTGGATCAATTACATTTTAATATTAAAGGTTTTCTGTATCACTTAACTGATGTACTAATGGAAATGACATTGATTAATTATATTGTATCTGCCAGCAATAAGAATAGAGTAACAGGGACAACTGTTAAAATGTACATTCCAAATATGTAACCTGTAGCATCAGATTTTTTTTAAAATAGCAAGGCTTGAGCTTGCTGCATTGACACTAATATAAGACCTAGGTATTCCCTTAGGGCCAAATCTTGGTCTGGCTTGTGCAGCAGCATAGGAAAGTAAGCTCTCCCCTTATTTTTCTTGCATGGCATAGCTGTATCTTAGGCAGCAGTTCAGAGGGGACAGAAGGCTCTGCAGAACTTTTTATATCATACCTCTCCTCTCCTGCTAATGAGTAAGGGGGTAAAGAGATGTCCCACATTTTGCCTTTCAATTGAATTGTTACCATAGGAACCTGTAGAACTTTGGCACAGGGCATTTACCATTTAAGTAGGGGAGAGACTGAGAGTTACTTTCTCAATTCTGATCTGCTGCAGTGGCTGCACATAAGTTTGCTGCCCCCTGCTTAGGGTTTGTGGTGAAGCCATTTTCCAACCCACACAATGTAGACATTAACCTGCCCAGCAGAACTGAGGAAGAACAAAGGCTAAAAAAGAAAACCTCCTAAAAAGGAAACAAAGCATGCTTTTCTCAAAGTACAAAGGACTGTTGTGGTTTGCAAAGTAAAATATAGTTTAGAGCAAACTTTGCAAAATTATGTGCTTAGCCTAGTAAAAAATAGTTACAGACAGGAGATAATTACTAGCCCATATCTCAGAGTCAGAGAATGCTGGAGCTCCTCCAGCTGCATGATGCAGACTTGCCAACTGTCACTCATTTAACCTAAAACATATCTATTTTTTGGCTTTAGCTAAAAAAAAAAAATCTTAATTTCTGCAGTACTTGGGTTGCTGTGAAGTTGACTTACTTAGATCACTAGAAGCACTTTAAGCAATACACATCTGAGAAAAATGATACACATCTGAGTAAATAAAAATCAGCCTTAGTTGAACTTAAACAGTAGCACAGGTGAAAGTGAGAACAAAGACAAATCAGATACTAACATTTATTAAAGCGCTATGTACTCAAACAACAAACACAATGACAGTAGATATGTGCTTCAGAACTACAGAAAGATGTTAGGGAACTGGCTGGTGTTTTTTATCTGACATAAATTCTCTATTGTTGGAGCCTTTTACTGTTTCTCCTTTAGAGAAAAAAAATCTTAGGCAATGAACCCTCATCTTTGAAGATTCTTTCAAATGTGAACACGCCTGTGGTCAGATTTTTATTCTTCAGTGGAACTGGTCATTTTGGGTGGTATTATATTAGCCATTTTAATGACATAAGCCATGAGCATAAGTGATCTGTGAGGCTAACTTGGTATTTCAGTTTCTATTTCCATGCCTTCCCCACCATCTACAAGGACTTCTGTACGGAAGTCTTGTATGGGGCTAAATATAGTTGTATGAAATAGCTGTGTACCACTGTGATCAGCTGTTTCTATCCATGAAGATCTACACAGCTAGAGACATTCTATTAAATGTCTCTAGCCATCTAAAGCCTGACTACAAGGACGTTGCCTTTGATGCACGTGAAGTGGCTGGGTGCCTCAAAAGTTTCCCTGCACCTAGAGCTCATAAAAAGAGGGGGCATGGGACACCGCCACATCTATAGAGGAGGGCAGCAGGGCTGTGCGAGGCTTCGGACCGTGCTTCAGATCTGGAGAAGCTTTGGACACTTTGGTGTCCAAAGCAGCATGTCCAGATCAAAGCACTGGCTTTGTTAGGCTTTCCAAAACACTTTGGAAAAGCTTTGGAGCCACCTCAGAGATCTGGCCATAAGGTATAATGGGGAATCAATGAAATATCTGTAACTTTCTTGTTTTTTTGTCTGATTTGGATGAAATTTGCAGGGGTGGTAGCCTCTGCTGAGAGCATGAAGTCTACCAAGTTTCAAGTGTCACATCTATGTGTTACAACACAGGGGGGAGAAAACTGCAGGGATGGTGGCCTCTGCTGAGGCCACATACCATGCCAAGTTACAAGGTGATAGGTGCAGGGCTTTGGGGGGAACTGCACCCCAAATTCTTAAAAGCAAAACTCATGTCACGTCTATGTGTTACAACACAGGGGGGTGAAAACTGCTGGGGTGGTAGCCCCTGCTGAGGCCACAAATCCTACCAAGTTTCAGAAAGATAGATGCGGGGGCTTGGGAGGAACTGCACCTCAAGCTGCTGACAGGCAAAACTCGTGACATAGATGACCCTGTGTGCGTTAAGGCGCAGTGGGCTGAAAACTGCAGGGTTGGTGGCCCCTGCTGAGGTCACAAAGCCTGCCAGCTGTCAAGGACATAGGTGCAGGGGGGTTCTGGGGCCCTGCACCCCTAGCTGGAGTGACAGACAAAACTCATGACATGGGTGCTTGTGCAACTGACTGTCTTGGGGCAGTTGATTATCTGTATTGATTATAGCCTCTCTTGAGTCTGTGGTTTTGTAGGCATTAATCCATGCTCGTTAACTTGTTATGTAGTAGCTAGGTACTGTGCATTAGGCTGGTCCCTGAGTGAATCATGATTAATTGGTAACTGGTAACACAGTAGCTTAGTAGCCAGGCCTGCAGTAGTCCCCTGTTCCCCCCATGCCCCAAGACAGACACTGTTGCACAAGCACCCATGTCACAAGTTCTGCTTGTCAGTAGCTACAAGTGCAGGGCTCCAGAACCCAGAATCCCTGCACCAATCTTGACAGCGGGCAGGCATCATGACCGCAGCAGGGGCTACCATCCCTGCAGCTTTCACTCTGCTGTGCCTTAACACACACAGTGTCACCCATGTCACAAGTTTTGCCTGTCGGCAGCTTGAAGTGCAGTTCCTCCCAAACCCCTGCATCTATCACCTTGAAACTTGGCAGGCTTCATGGACTCAGCAGGGGCCACCGTCCCTGAAGTTTTCACCCCCCTGTGGTGCAACACATAGACATGCTGTGAGTTTTGGTGTCTGTTTAAATATTTGGCTAGGCTCTTTAGGACATAAAGGACTGGATTTGTTCAGCCCTAGGCTGCATATACACTTTCAAATAACCTGAGAGAATTCCCAGGTTTGTTCTCCTGATAGAGAAACTTACTCAAGAGCTGTGCATACAAACATTTGAATGCTGAAGTCCTGAAAAATGAGCAACTTACAGTACTGGCACTGTGCAGACTTGGGGTCAGGGGGGAGGAAGGGAAGCAACAAATGGCAGTAGTGCAAAGGGCAGCTCTGACTGGATGACCCAGACTGCTCAGAACCAACCTGTGTTTCCCTCAGCATGATATGGGCATTGTGAAGGGGTGTGTGTTTTCCTTGCTGGGGCAGGGGACGAGGAGAAGATGCCAGAGGACTATGTTGTCTTTTGAGAGAAGCCGTGGCATGTACAGACATTCACTCTCCCAGGAGACAATATCCTGGGAGTGATTTAACCCTGGCTGGTCCCAGGTTATTTTTCTCTTGGAGTGCCCATTTTTACTTTGGGAGAAGAAGCCTGAACATCTGTACACTCATGATTTCTCATGAGACAGCAGCGACTCTCCCAAGAGAAACTGAATGTCTGTATGAGGCCCTAGATAAAACCTGAGAACTAAGTTGATGAGGCCGCTTGCAAGAAAAGTGCCTACAGGGAGTACTGCACCACTTTCCTTACTTCTTTCTACTAAGTAAATGTAACTTGTCAAAGTGGCCAGAATCATAGACATTCAAATCAGCAGGGTTTTTTGTTTGTTTGTTTGTTTGTTTGGCATGGCAAAAGTCTGTGTAAGATAATCAGTAGAATAATCAGGATGGAGAAAGAACTCCCCCTCATTTATTAATATTCAATCAGCTTGACAAGAAGTCTCAAATTCTTCACTTCATTCCTTTAAGGAATACGAGAACAAAGACAAAAGAGTACACTTGGGACTTTCTTTATGCAAGGGTTGCGCTCCAAAACAACCTTGCATAAAGTGAAACTGCATAAAGTAAATCCATTATTACACATAATTAATAGAGATATGTACCAGCCTCTTTTTTCACTTCATGACTGCCTCAGAAGTGGGGGCCAGGAGATGCACTAGAAGGTCATTTAGATGACATTTCACTAAATTCAATAGTAAAGGCAAATAGATGTACCACAATATGAGTGCAAGTAGCGTAGCACCACACAGAACAATGGACAATGCAAGATTGAGGCAAGTGCCTGATGGCATTGCATATCCGCCTTACTTACCCTCCCACAATGCTTCACTTGCATCACTACATAGCCGTGTTGCATGCTTCTTCACATAAGATTGAATTTTTCTCACACAAAGCGAGTTTCTGGTATGGATAAGGTTGTTGAATGTAAGTGAATTTGCACAAAACGAATTCACATAAAGAGAGATCTGAGTGTACCTTCAATGAAAATCAGTAGGTCAAATGTGCATGATTACACTGAAGTCAATGGAAATACACCTGGAATATATTTACCATCATATTGGGTCACTGTGGTTTGTTTGTTTAAGTATTTGATTTACCTGCCACTGTTTTCAATAGAGGCTCAGCAAAGTTTACAATAAGAGAACAGAATAACTTATAAAAAGGAGAATAAGATAAAAAAAAAATTTTAAAAGGGAACTAGAATATCAACATAAAACAGGCCCTCCCTCCCCAGTCCAATCAATATCTTAGCCTAGCTTTGTTTGTTAAACACTTGCTCAAATAGGAGGTCTTACAGTGTTTTTGAAAGATGTCCTGGCTCAGCTTCTGGTAGGCCTCACAAGGGAGGGAACACCAGAGTTAAGGAGCAACTACCAGGAATGACTTCCCACACATTTTTGCTAAGTGGACTTATAGGAGGTTGCTCTTGGCTGACCTTAGGAATTGTGGTGGTATATAAGGGAGAAGGTTGTCTCTTACATTCATAGGGCCCAGATAATTTGAGATCTTATGGCCAGAAACATCACACTGAATTGTGCCCAGAAAACTATTGGGAGCCAGTGCACACTCTGGAGCACTGGTTATGTGCTTCTAGTAACCCAGCTCTGTCAGAAGGTGGGCTGCTGGATTCTGTACCAGCTGCAGCTTCTAGATTGTCTTCAAGGGCAGGCCTACTGTACATTCCAGTAGTCTAGACTTCAGGTTATGGTCATATCCAAATCTGAAATAAAGGGTTGCAGCCTTCTCACTAGATGGAGTTGGTGAAAGATGCTCCTAGCTACTGCTACCAACAAAAGATCTAGGAGCACCTCAAATCTGTGAGAAACCCCGTCATGATAGATGTCTCAATCCCGCCCCCACCCAAGTCAAGTGGTCTGCCCACCACCATCAACTCTGTCTTGTCTGGATTCAGTTTCAACTGGTTCACCCAAATCCAACCTCTAACTGCAGCCAGGCACTAGGAAAGGACTGAGATTGTGGGGATAGGGTCAGATGAGAGAGAGAGAGAGGTAGAATGGAATGTCATCAGAATAGTTATGACACTTCTTTCCAAATCTCCATAAAATTTCATCCAGTGGCCTTATATACACATTGAACAAGAGGGGCAAGAAGACGGAGCCTTGGGGACCGCACATGAAAGGTCCTGATGGGATAACGAGCACTCTCTCACCACCACCCTCTAGGAACTCCCAGCTAGAAAACAGCAGAATCAATTTAGAGTGGTTCTGCAAATACCCATGAGGTCAAGTAAATGTGTTTTTGACACCTCATGGTCAACTCTACTAAAGGTCACTGAAAAATTGGGTAAAATCAGATTGGACAGACCAGACAGACATTAGGCCCATGAGTAGGGTGTGCAGAGACCTGTACCCCGATCTTTCCATTACTTGTTTCACTTCATTTTGGATGGCACTTGGAGTTGTGACCAGGGAAAGACCCTCTATGGAGCCAGGGTCATGAAAAGAAGTCAGGGTGGAATTTGCAAGAACCTCAGAGGAAGTTTGGGTGCAAGGACGAAGATGATCTCACTCCTCGTGGTCATCCAGGGCAGGCAAGTCATCCAGGGACGGACAAGGAAATAAAGAGACAGACAAGGACATCACAGGGGACAAGCTAGTGACCCATCATTTGGTGGTCCTGAGGGCTTGCACATGGCAAGGGTGTAGGGGAGGTGAAGCCCCAAGAACACTGACAATGGGTAGTACCCAATCTACGAGAATCCATGAAAAGGAGCCTCACCACTGAAGAAAAGAAGATCAAGTCGTGGCAGGAGAGTGTCGGGGTCTACCTCAGAGTGGAACATGACCTAACACCCAGGTCCTGGGGACATACCCCTTGGCCGGAGCCGAGTGAGCGCTCAAAGGCTGTCAGAGAGTGCCTATATGAGATCAGGCAGGGGCAGGAGGCAATGACAACCCCGGCCAGCAGTGGCTCCAGTCTCCCCTGGCTGGCTTTTACAAGCCAGGATGGACATGGGTCCAGTTCACAGCTGATCACCCCCATCCCCTCAAATCACTTCCTTTGCATCATCTGTGGGTTACAGAAATTTAACATGATCTTCATAAACAGAACAAAAATAAGCTTCTGATTCTGAAGCAAAGGTGGTGGTCCCTGAGCCATGCTGGCTATGGACAATTTTATCTGCAAGGGAGGCGGCAAAAATCAGTGCAAACTGAAGAAGATTCAGTTACAATATTGCATCTTATTATAAGGGAAATAAATCTTAAAATCAACATCAATTTTACCATTTTTTCTGTTTCTGGTTTGCAGCTAATGCAATTAAACTACCCAAATCAGGGAGATCAGGGAGGGGACAGGCAACACCCTAACAGATAGGGCAGGGAGCAGAAAGCAGACGAGCAGGGAAAGAGGTTCAAAGTGGCACACCTGCCAAAAAAGTAGGCACCCACTGTACTAGCATAAGTGCCATAGCAACAAGGTTTGGCACCTGGGGCAAAGCATGCAGCAGTAGCCCACCCTCGCCCTGTGCACAGATCTGGGGGGCACATGCCCCTCCTCATACTTGCCAGGGAGTGCATGCAGTAGCAGGAGCCACCCTTCCCCCATTCCCATGCCCCCACAAGCGAGCCTCTCACAGCACTGTCCTGCACCCCGCCCTGGCTGGGCAGTACCTGTTGGCACCCCTTTGTTTTGGCACACAGGGTGGTTGCCCCATTTGCCCCCCTGCACTTGCTATGGCACTGACAAGCATGTGCAGCTGTTTGGATAATAAAACTGCAAAGAAATGTTTAAGTGCAACAAAATTGTTTCAATTGCTGTTAGAAATATATGTAAAGTCCATTTTTTGTTTGCTTTTGTGATTTTAATACCTAGAAAATCCATTTTTAGGATTGAAAGATTTGGGGTCCTCTCATAGCATTTCCTGAATGGTGAAAATACCATTAAGTTAAATCTTGTGGGGCATTGAATATGATAATGAAAAATGTAACACAAATACCATGATATTTAGGTATACCATTGTTTTCAGCTTTGTTCAAATTCATGTGGCATCCAAACTGCAATAACTTTATAACTAATTTGAAATTAAATGGTCAGTGGGTCTGATGATGTCTGTTGCTGTGTTACAAGAGATTTAGTATCAGTTATGTAACATTTTGCAGTTAAGGGTATGAGGCATTGTTGCCATTGCTCTACAACCCCCTGGAAACAAGGTCTTGACTCTCATAACCATTATCCTGATATGACAGTTAAAATAAATGTAATTCCAAAAGGACTGATAAGGCTATGACCTTCCCATTTTCACAACCTTGAGTTGGATTGTGCAGTGTTTATTCCTAAAAATAAAACTGCACAAAAGAAGAAATCCAGGCATATTACTTTTCAGGGGTGTGCTGGGGATATTTTGCTATAGAAGAATTCAATAAATATCTTAGGCAAGCAAAGGCTTCCTCTCAGGGCACATTCCTGACTACATGCTTTAGAATATAGCATTTTAATGATATCTATGGGTTGTACATATCTGGAATTACAGAGATGCACTTTGAGGCTAAACTGCAATTAACAACAAGAAAAGAAAAGAAAATATATTGTATAGAACACATTGTCTGATGTAAATCCAGAGATTCATTGGTGGGATAAAGAAAGCAGAAACAGGAACCTCAGGCATGTAGTTTACATAAAGAAATAAGCAACTATGACTCACATGGATAACACCAGTTGGCTATCATCTGTTAGTTTTCTGCCTTCATACCTGCCTAGTACTACTTTTGCTACATATTGGTAACAAGGTTTTTAATGAAAAAGGCCTATTAAAATAATACAGAAAGAGGAAGAGAGGGAAGGCCAAATAATTAAGTGGAAAATATTAAAAATATGCAGCTACTGGCTAACTGGCTCTATTCTTTGTCCATTCAGGAATGGAGCCTAGTCATAGTAAAGTCATTAATAGAAACTATTTTGACATCAATGGAAACAAAACAGGGCCATGCATAAGAGGCTATGCCTTAAGTAGATAGACACATAAGAGGGGGAAAAGGGTGCAGAGAGCTCCTCCTGTTCTTTTGGCACCTCAGAAAGGGGCAATCAGAAATGTACAGTCTGTTTACTACAGATTAAGGTTGTGATTTACAGTGGTGTTTGAGCACCTAAAATGGGGTAAGACAAAAATCCAAATCATTCTGATAAGGGCTTAATTGGACTTAAGCCCCTAAAAATTATATACATCAACACTGCAGAAACAAAACTACATAGACTTCCATCTTGGCCTGAAAGTTCCAAGTCTATATTCAATGGACATCTGAGAATACTCAAAAGCAAGCCAATCTGTTAGGCCTGGATTGGTTTTCTTTTAAACTAACTTGTATCCTTTTTACTTTTGTATTATTTTGCTTAAGGTAGAACTAGTATCCCTTAGTGATGCTAAGAGGGGTTAAGGATAATTTGAGCAAGCAATAGTGCTCTGTTCACAAAAGAAATCTCAATGGAGGGAGACAGAATGATAGGGATAATAGAAACCTCATATCCATTTTATTGTTTATTATTTAGCTTAGCCTTTACATGACTTAGCCTAAGCTAATACCATCTTATTTTTATACTGCTTGGCCAAAGTGTAGCACCATTTTGTTGTTTTTTGGTTTTTTTAAAATATATTATACATGTGAAAGGAAGTATAGTATGCATATGAAAGGAAGTAAGAGATGACCTTCTGTTCCAAAGGTGAAAGTTTCAATAACCAAAGGTTGCAGTACCCTCCTGTTATAATGGCTGAAGACTGTAGATAAACCCAAAACAAAGAAGAATCCACCTCAAATAGAAACAACAAGCCTGATCAAAACAGGATGGATCTGAACAAACGATGCATGATTCAATGGTAGGAACTAAAGGTGTGCAGCTGGCACGCAAACACCATGACACAACAAGGTCCATAGACATACATGGAAAACAGCTACTGTAAAAGATGGGTGAGAATAAAGAAGCTTTGGGTACTTCTGCACAACAATGACGGAGCATTGGTATGCGTCTGACAGAGGCCCGGCTCCTTCCTTGTGTTCAGCTTAGCTGGCCACTAAGCTGACTCGAGCAACTAAAAGACTGGTAACATGTTAGCATTGGCAGAAATGTGTATGTATGTGTGTGTGTGTGTGTGTGTGTGTGTCTGTATGTGTAAGACTGTGATGTTTTAATGTACTGTACTTACAATACACATGGCATATTTCCTTGTACCCTGATTAAGATTCCTCTTGCTTTTCAACATACTGTACACACAGTGCATACAACATTTTGCTGGAGAATTCCAAAAGGTGGAGCATAGCATATGCCATGCTTATTGTTATTTTGGTGCGCACACCCTCAGCTGTAGTTGGCCAAGCACTATGGGAGAAAATTTAGGTTTTTCTCCTTGTAGGTTGCAAGCTCTGGGGGAGCTTGCTGGCTGAGCAAGACACCCCCCAAGGAAACATTTTAAAGGGGAAGGTGTGTGCCAGAGCACTCATGGTGCTCTTCCACTTTAAGAACTGGGCCAGGCAGCAGGCAGGTGCAGCCCAGTCTTGATGAATCATCTTAAGACTCATGGCAGCAGGGCTGGAGGCAGCAATTGCTGCCTGGCACTGAGGAAGGAACATCTGCCGGCAGGGCAGCTGCTCCAGAGACAGCATGGAGGTAAGAGCAGGAGCTATGGGATGGCTTGGAGGATCTTGGGCCTGGGGATGGCCTAAAAGCGCACACTGCTGGGATAGGGAGGACTGGTGGTCCTGCCAGTGGTGGGGCAGGGCCAGCAAATGCCAGGTTTGAGGACCATCCTAGTGAAAAGTGAGTTGGGGCACCTTAATAACCCCTGCCCCCACCATTTGGTGGGTTACTACTAACATCAGAGGGGTTTAGGGCCAGGTATGTCTAGGTGGGACAGCTGAACCCAATGGGGTGCAAGGCCCAAAGTGGGCAGTGGGGCCAGGAACACTGTGGGGTACCTGAGCCCATTTGGGGGTGTAAGATCCTGGTAAGAGGGTGATGGGGGCTGGGCATGCCCATGGTTGCACCTGAACATTTTTGTGTGTAAGACCCTGGGAGAGAGAAGGAGAGGGGCAGGCCAGGCACACTGACGAGGGGCACCTGAGCCTGTGGGAGCGTTCAGGCCCAGGCCCCAGAGAAGGGGGTGGAGTATGGAGTGGAGGCCCTGTGAGTATGGAGCATGAGCTGAGGTCCTGTAAACTTGAGGGACTGAATTTGGTCCAGGTGAGCCTTCAGGGACCTGAGCCTCAGGTGGGTCTGAGGCCAGTTGGAGGGCGACACAGGAGAAGCTGCGGAGAAATAAGGGGATGAGTCAGCAGCTCTGAATGGAGAGCAGCTGAGGGGAGTTACCTGGCTGTGAGACAGCGGCAGAGTCTGTGCAGTGTTTTGCAAAATGCCCAGCACTTGCTCAGATGAGCGTAGTGGGATGTACCTAAAATGCCACATGCTTGCTGGCCAGGGAGTGAAGAGAATCAAGCCCAAGGACCCTCTGGATAAAGGTAGGGTAAGTATGGCCCTGGGGAAAAGGAGGGGTGGTACAAGTGATGCCTGGCAAGAGCAGTATGAGAACGATGGTGTGAGAGATGGTGGAGTGTGAGGCACCTCAGTGAGAGGGAGGCAGTATGAGTGTGGCCCATAACAGGGCAGGTTGTGAGAGGCCTAATACTGTAATGAGTTGGGCCCAGCCCTGCAGTTGTTAGAAACCCCTGTGAGGTATGGAACATGTAAGGGGAGGTAGGAGCGTGCACTAAAGGCCCTAGCCATCAGGGCTCAGAATGGGCAGCTTCCCGCCTAATAAAATCATAATTATTTTAACAGCAAGGCGTGGCAGGAAGGCGGCACACAGAGAGGCAGTGAGAGACCAGCACTGTGGCTAGCTGGAGAGTTCCCACACTCACCACACTCCTCTTGACTGGTAGACTCTGAAGGATATAGGAACTTATGTGGTTTGTTTAGGTTGCTGGTAAACTCAAGGAATTTATGAAGGTTTGTGGATGTCCATTAACTGGTAGATGCTGAAGGAGATAGAAGTTTATGTGGTAGAATTTAAATTTTTCTCCATTAACCGATAGATTCTGAAGGATATAGGAATCTATGAGGTAAAAGTCTAACCCTTGGATGAAGCCATAGCCAAGTGTTAAAAGAGAAGATTTAGGTTTTTTCCCTACTTACTGATAAATTCTAAAGGGCCTAGAAGTTTATGCAGTCTATTTAAAGGCCCTACCCATTGTTAATTTTATAAGTAAAAACAACAACCTTTGGGAAAAACATGTTTAGAAAGAAACAGTCCCAAGATGCCCCAAAGAAATTCAGGAAATATTACCTTTTGCTCAATAGGTTACACCTTTCAGACAGGTCTTACAGAGGTTCAGGCATAGCTTATTGACTGAACAGGCAGTAGCAGATGTATTGTCTATACCATTTCGGATCTAGAAAATAAGACTGAGCAATACATATTCTTGTATAAACCTTCCACTTCCATAAAGAAAGAACCAGGGGCAAATTGGATAAGATGTGGATGACCCCTCCATGTTGAAGAAACTTTTACATGAACGTGGTCGCAATCCATGGACTTCAAGCCATTAGTGTAAAAAGTGGAGGAGGCTTTGAAATGTGACCAGGTTCAAAAACAGCTAAGTAATGTGCAGGAGGACAGGGATAAGTAGAAGGGATTAGTTTAGAGTTTGCAAACACTAGCAGGAGCCAGAGACGGGTTGATGGTATCACACTGGAAACTACAGTCAAAGGGCAATGGTAATTTCTAGGAGTTGGGAAGCTGGAGTAGCTCTCCACTATGCCCTGACTTCCTCCATGGCAAACTGCACTAGGCATGCTAGGGAAACCTAATTCTTGATCAGATTATTTCTGGCAAGATGTAAGAATTAAGTGTGATTTTGCTGTCCCACAGCACTGATGAAACACTGCAACAGTCTGTGGAGAAGCTGAAACTTGATACAGAGAAACAGGTTAATCAGCTGAAAAATCCTGTCAGATGTCTACTGAAGCTTTGCAGATGGCTGTTATACAAAAGACAGCAGAGGAGAGGAATGAGTTTACAAATGTGAGAAGTTAAAGAGCAAAGCAGTACAGAGATTGATAGAGTTCATTTGAATGCAAAGACTGGCAAGAAGAGCAGAGCCAGACCCAGTCAGTTGGTGCAGCCTTCACTACCTCCCACTAAAGGGAGAGAATGCCCTACTCCCCAAACACCCAAAGGGCTAGTAAGACAAGTTTGCTTTTGACTATTAGGGGTGCCCAACCATTCAAGCTTTAGTGGGAAATAAGGGAAATATGAAAACCCCCTAAAACTGATTAATATTGGAGCTTTAATCAGCATTTTTTATAATAGCGATGAGTTCCAGACGGGGTTATGATGGACCTTAAATCATTTATAATGCCAGTCTTATACTGGAGAGTTAAAAACAAAACAAAACAAAACTCACTGGTTAAAAAGAAGTAAAAGTGGCTAGAGAAACATGCAGTACAAAAAGATAAGCAGACAAGAGAGTGAGAATAAAATTTAAAAAATGATTGCTTTATACCAGGGAGAAACATAGTAACCTTGAGAGAGCTGTAACTTGACCTCAGAGAGTGTCTAAGGTGGTTAAGTAAAATAACTTCTATTGCTGGTCTGATAAGAAGTCAGTAGCAAAGAAAATTAACCTCTGTGCTAGAAACTGTGTGAATGTTTTTAATAGTAGAGCCTAAGGAACCTTATGAGTGAGCAGCTTTACAAAGATTAAGGTGTTTGTGCAATGAAGTGTGTAAGCAGTGTTGTATGTTTGCTCTGAAAATTGTAAATTGGAAGTTACAGATACAAGATATGGCAAGCCAACATGTTACACAGGCAACACAGTTTCAGGGAGTTCAGACAGTTAAAGGAAAACGCAAAAAGCATTCAGCTCTGCTCTGAGGTCAGGGATATTGCATATGAAATGTATCTTGTGATCCTATGCACCCCTGTGCCTAGCGAGATAGGAGACACAGGTGAGATAAGCAATGTTCCTGGACACCTGCATATTCTTTTTGTGGCTTTGCAGAAATGGTGCTAGCATGAGCGTGGTGCAAGGTAGAGAAACTCTTGGAAGTGTAAGTGTGTGCACTCTCATTGGTAACACAGGATGAAAAATGTCTTTGCTATAACCCCTTGTTTTCCAGGAATAGTATGGAGATCCTAGAAAGGAAAGTGTGAACAGCTTGTTACGGCAAAAAAGAATGTGTTTATAAAAACTCAGTAACAGCTATTAAGGCTCTTTCTGTAATTGATAGGGTTAATCAAGACAAGTAAATAAAAGCATTACTTAAGGCACAGGCAAAAAGAGTTAAATATGTCAAGATACAGGCATATGTCTTGAATGAGGAATCAAACTTTCTCCCACTAAGGCAGTGTAGATATTCACTAGAGGCTGAAATAGAATTCTAACTTATAGTGGATAGTTTAAGTTAGGGAGTGACAATATAGATGGTTAGTGTATGTAACTCCCCAGTTTTGGTCTGTTTTAAGGGAAACAAGAATACCTGAAAACTGACAAACTTCAGAGCTTTGAATGCAATAACATCTGTTGTAGCTCCTGGTATAGCAAAATACCCTGAAATTCCAGCACCTATAGCAGGAAGGGTAAAGTGATTTTTTTTTTTAGTATTAAACTTGGATAATGTGGGCGAGGGGTTAATTTTCTGGGCACAAAAGTGCTGGTATAATTTGAAATTTATATTCAGGGACTCAACAGTATTGTTTCCTACAAATATTTTAAAGAATGTACAATGCCCCAGCAATAAAATATGGAAAAAGTTTAAGTGAAAATTCTGAGGGAGAAATTGTTCTTCTAAAAGAAAGATACATCCTTAAAATAGCAACGTGGTTAAAATTGTAATGAGGGTGTTGGCATTCCACAATCTTATAGAAAAAAAAAGATTTGTAAGGGTTCCAATTTTAATTGCCAAAATGGTGCAATGGGCCATTGAAAATAATAGAATAAATATATATAGTCCTTGTTGTTTAATATGTATATATGTATAAAATAAGATCCCAAAATGCACATGTTGCCACTGCACATGTTAGTATTGTAAAAATGTTTTTACCCTTAAGAAGCTTCCGTGGCAGGTTTGTGCATGTTTCTTTTTTCTTTTGCAGAAGCTACAGCATAAAATACAATCCAGAAGCAAAGATGACTACTAGACTATGAGGCTTCAACAGCATCTTCCTCAATTAACCTATGGCTTTACAACTACAACACTTGTCTTGTTTGTTTTGTGTTGTGTTGTTGGGTGGTTGTTTGTTTGCTTGTTTAGTTTCTTTGAAGTTGTCAAAAGTTTAAATGTATATAACTTTCATAAAGATGTGATAAAAATCATCATTGGTAACATCCCCTCTAAAAACTGAATGTGTCTGTGGACCCCAGACCAGGACACTTCCATCCAGTTTGAACTGGAAAGTTGTTCTAATATTTGAAAGAAAAGGACAACCATCCATATGAACATTTCAAGTTGTAAATGTGACTTGTTTATCAAAATGTTATTTATTGAAAGGTAATATGTGTGTGTGTTTAGCAAACAACCCAATAAAATGTTTTCAAGGCTATAAAGGAAATCTTGTTTATATTAAATGCTATTTATAACACTAACATAGCAGGATGTGTATAGAAAAATTGCATGAACCCACTGTTTTGCCAGAAAAGCAAGAGTTAATAAACATGGCACATCAATATTTTCATGAAGGAGTAAAGGAGTCTCTTTATCAATTAAACAAATTACAGAATGGCTGGATATACAAGATGATGTGAAAACCTGGATAGCTAATTATGTCAAATGTTCAAAAGAAGAGGCCTAATCTCCTGAATCTCAACCACTACTTCATCAAAAGGAGGAAGACCCATGGAGTAAGTTACAAATGAATTTCATCAAGAAATTGCCTTTAATTCTAGCTGCTTTTAGAAGCATTAACCATTTACAAACAAATATACAACCTTATCACATTTTATTTGGACATCCTACAAGACCCCTGGGTCAAGTTGTGGGAGGGGCACAGCGGGAAAAACCCAACTGTAGGTATATACAACAGACCACCAAACCAGATGGAGGAACTTGATCTAGAGTTCACCTGAGAATTGACTGAGGCTGCATGTGCACATGTCATAGCCATCACTGATGATTTTAATTATCCAGACATCTCCTGGGAGGAACACTCAGCCAAGTTGAATTGGTCACGATCCTTTCTGACCTTTGTCAAGGAGCTCTTCCTGGACTCAGGAGGTGCTTGGGCCAACCAGAGGTGATGCTCTGCTAGACTTGATCCTGGCCACAGCAGACAACCTGGTGACCAACTTAAATATAGCGGGAAGCCTGGGCAACAATTATCATGAAACCATCATGTGCACTGTCTGACGTAGATAAATTGGATAGCAGGATTGAAGTCTTGGACTTCAAAAATGCAAATTTCAACAAGCTCAGGTCACTAGTAGGGCAAGTGCTATGGCATTAGGGATCAAAGGTGAAAGGTGTGCACCAACAGTGGTTGTTCACTGAGGACACAATCCTTGAAGCACAAAGGAAGTCCATTCCCATGTGGAGAAAAGGTAACAGAAAGGCCAGGAAGCCCTCTTGGCTAAACAGAGAAATCACGGTCCTCTTAAGAAAGAAGAAAGAGGCTTATAAACAATGGAAGGTCAGGGTGGGCCCCAAGGAGGACTTCCATGATGGCCCACTGTGGCAGGGCACTGGGTGTGCCTGCCACTTTAAGGACCTGCTGGCAGCCTCCAGGTGCTTGATGAGGGCAGCCATTTTGGGAGCCATATAAAACCAGGCAGTTTGGCTGCTGGAGGCCAGGCAGCAGCATCGCCTGGCTAGAGAGCTGCTGGCAGAACATCTGGAGGTATGGGGGAGCTGTAAGGGGATGGAAGGAGGCTCCTGGTCCTGGGCATGACCTGAAAACTGCACCCTGCTGGGAGTGGGTGGCCTGGTGGGG
>JAGPOW010003648.1:124794673-124805160 GCA_030014935.1 Caiman crocodilus | reverse complement strand
TGGAGGTATGGGGGAGCTGTAAGGGGATGGAAGGAGGCTCCTGGTCCTGGGCATGACCTGAAAACTGCACCCTGCTGGGAGTGGGTGGCCTGGTGGGGCGCTCAGTGGCACGGGAGCCCCCAGGAAATGCCAGGCCAGTTACCACCCCGGGGCGCCTTAACCCCTTGCCCCCACCGCTGGGGGGGTTACCCCGTCTAGGGAGACTTGGAGGGTCCAGAGGGGGACTTGAGAATGAGTGAGGGACTAGAGACCCAGCCTGACCATGGGAGTACCCTTGACTGGCCCAGGCTAGGGCCAGGACCCAGAAAGGGGTCAAAAGGGCCAGGGGGCCCACCGCGAGGGACGCCCCGAGCTGGAAGCCTGGGGTCCCGGCTGGCTTGGAGGTGAGTCAGGGCAAGTTGCCGTAGGTCCAGGAGAGACCACACCCGAGAGGGGAGGATGGGTTTCGGGGGGCTAGGTAGCCCGGATGACGGTGGAGAGGCTGCCTGATTGAGTGGATTATGGACAGGTCCTGGAAGGATGAGAGTGGGCCCAGTATGGGGGCCGATGATTAGAACATTGAGATGCCATCTGCGAGGCTTGCGCTGCAGTATAGGGATGGAAGGAGCCGCAGATAGGGCCCCCTGGCATCGGGGCACAAATGGGCAGCCTCCCACTTACGGAAGATCTAAATGAACCAATTAAGATCAAGTCATGGCGGGCGAGAATAGGCGAGCGGTTGCCCAAAGACAGGTGGGCGGGTCATGGAGTTGGGCTCCAAGGAGGCCCCCTGTCACACCCACATTTGCAGGGAACAGATAAAAAAGGCTATAGCAGCAACCAAACTTAGATTAGCAACAGGAATCAAGGACAATAAGTCATTTTTTAGGTACATAGGGAACAGGAGGAAAACAAATGGGAGTGGGGGGCCGTTGCTCAGCAACTCAAGAGAGTTAGTTACCAGTACCCAGGAGAAAACTGAATTCCTGAATGACTACTTTGCCTTGGTCTTTCACTGGACCAAGGGGAAAATCATGCTAGGTAGAGTAGTGGATGAGTACGGTAGGAATAATCGCCTTCCTACTACTGCCGTGGAATTGGTGTATGACTAATTAGAAAAATTAGATGTATACAAGTCAGCGAGACTGGATGATATTCATCCAAAAGAACTGAAGGAGCTGGCCGAAGTCATTGTGGAACCCCTAACTTTTCCAGAACTTGTGTTACTCTGGAGAAGTGCCTGAGGACTGGAAGAGGGCCAGTGTTGTATCCATCCACAAAAAGGGCAGGAGGGAAGACCCAGGTAACTATAGGGCAATCAGCATAACTTCTATCCTAGGGAAAATCCTAGAAAAGTTCATCAAGGAGTCTTATCTGTGATAAGCTGGCAGAAAGTAAGATTCTGAATGACAGCCATCATGGCTTCTTTTGGGGTAGGTCTTGCCTTACCTGGTCATAGAAGGAGATGAGGTTTGTAGCATGTCACCTGAACATAAGAT
This sequence comes from Caiman crocodilus, assembly GCA_030014935.1. Taxonomy (NCBI): domain Eukaryota; kingdom Metazoa; phylum Chordata; order Crocodylia; family Alligatoridae; genus Caiman; species Caiman crocodilus. The sequence goes on along the minus strand of JAGPOW010003648.1, from coordinate 124,803,682 downwards.
AGCAGGTTGACATTGTATACCTTGACTTCCAAAAGGCCTGTGATCTAGTATCCCACAATGTCCTTGCAAGAAAATTGGAGGATTGTGGGCTTAACTCCGAAACAGCCAGGTGGGTGAGAAACTGGCCGCGGGATAGAACCCAGGGAGTCCTAGTGAACAGATCTGTGTCATCCAGGTGAGAAATGGGCAGTGGTGTCCCGCAAGAGTCAGTGCTTGGTCCAGGACTTTTCAATATCTTTATCAATGATTTGGATGTGAAGAGATCATTGAGCAAGTTTGCAGACAACATTATGTTATGGGGAGTGTGATAACGCTTGAAGATAGGCTACAGATACAGGTGGACTTAGACAGGCTAGCAAGTTGGGTGGATCAGAACCTGATGAAGTTCAACATTGAGAAATATAAAGTGCTCCATCTTGGGATGAGCAACCACCAGCACACCTATAGGCTTGGCAGCCCCAAACTGACTAGCATCATGAATGAAATGGAGCTTTAATGGGGGTAATAATAGACCACAGTGTGAATATTAGGCAGCAGTGTGATGCTATAGCCAGTAGGGCAAATAATACTCTGACATGCATCAATCCATACATCTCCAGCAAAACCAAGGAGGTTATTCTTCTGTTCTACTCAGCACTGGTGTGACTGCAGCTGGAGTACTGCATCTAGTTCTGGGCACCACACTTTAACAAGGATGTGGACAAGCTTGAGAGAGTCCAAAGAAGAGCCACCTGTACAATCAGAGTCTTAAAAGACAAGCCATATGAGGAAAGGCCGAGAGATCTGGGACTCTTCAGCCTGAGGAAAAGAAGGCTGAGAGGGGACCTAGTAGCAGCTTACTGCTACACTAGGGAAGTACATCAAAGGCTAGGTGAGCAACTGTTCACCAGGGCACCTGAGGGGAAAACCAGAGGTAATGGCCACAAACTCCTGGAAGATCGATTCAGGCTCAACATTAGGAAAAACTTCATAGTCAGGGTGTCCAGACTGTGGAATAAGCTCCATCCAGAGGCATCCAGAGATGGTGCAATTACCTACCCTGGAAGTCTTCAAGAGGAGACTAGACAGTCACCTTGCTGGGATCACCTGACCCTGAGTTATCTTTCCTGCTTAGTGCAGGGGGCTGGACCTGATGATCTTCCAATGGTCCCTTCCGGCCTTACAATCTATGAATTTATGAATCTATGAATTAATGATGGATGTGAATCAGTTTAATGAAGTAGAAGATATCACTGACTATGAAGTGTATAAATGTTTAGCACAATTAAAAGAGGACAAGGCAACCCTTTAGGCACAAATGGAAAAGGCCATCCAACAAATGCAAAAGGAAAAGATTGGTAACCCATCTTTATGGGAAACTGGCAATCAGGTCATGTATTGCAATCAAGATAAAAAGTGTGTTTATGTAATTGGACTTGAAGAAATTATCTGACAAGGGAGAATTGTCTCAAAACCTCCTGTACAACAATGTATGTGTAACATAACCATGATCCAAGCCCCAACCGTAACATATTACTTTCCAATTCATGAGGAAAAGGGAGTTATTCCTATAAGATGCAAGTAATGCCTTAGATTTTAGTTTTTCTTTAGGAGTTGATTGGACAACCTTGTACAACCTACTGCAAGAGAATAAACAGATTAGTCACCTAACTGACATTACACAAAAACAGGAACAAACGTGTAGTGTGGCTATTTTACATCAAGTGCCAGAAATTTTAAAGGTATCAGAACAAGCAAATCAAATAGTAATGCATTATTGGTATGATAATTTTACAGGATGGGCCCCTTCATGGACAGTGGTTTTAAACATTATGTTACATCCTAAAATTATTCTCTTTGTTTTAATTGGAACAATGTTTTTTGCAATGTGTTGTTTGTGCTGTTGAATTAAAAAAACATACCTTAAACTAAAACCAAATGCACAGATTGCTTCTCAATATATTCTGTTAAGGAAATTCTAAATGTGACCTATTCAGCATCATAGGTTTGAAGGGTCAAAAAGGGGACAATGTTAGATGAGGACTGATTTTCTTTTAAACTAACTTAAAGCCATTTTCCTTTAATTATATCCATTTTATTGTTGTACTATTTAGCTTAGCTTTTGTATGACTTAGCCTAAGCTAGAATCCATCTTATTTTTTATATTGCTTGGGCCTAAGTGTAATGCCATTTTGTTGTGGGTTTTTTTATTTGTTTGTTTAAATATAATATGCATGTGAAATGAAATATGGTAGAACTTCTTTACAGTAAGGTTTTCTAGAATCTGGAATGGGTTTCCAAGGGAGGTGGTGCTCTCCCCTCCCTTGGGGGTCTTTAAGAGGAAACTGGACAAGCACCAGGCTGGGATCATCTGACCCCAGTGCTCTTTCCTGCTGGGGTAGTGCATCGCGCTCAATGATCTGCTGAGGTCCCTTCCGATCCTAATACCTATGAATCTATGGTATGCATGTGAAAGGAAGTAAGACATGACCTTCATTTTCAAAGGTCAAAGGTTGCAATAACCTCCTGTTCTAATGGCTGAAATTTGCAGATAAACCCAAAACAAGGAAGAATCCACCCAAAATAGAAACAACAAGCCTGATCAAAACAGGAACAATGCGTCTGAACAAACCATGTGTGATTCAAGCTCAGGAACCGAAGGTGTGCAGCTGGCATGCAAACACCATGACACAGCAAGGTCCATAGCTACTATGAAAGATGGGTGAGAATAAAGAAGCTTTGGGTACTTGTATACAACAATGGAGCATTGGTATGCATCCGACAGTGGCCCGGCTCCCTTCTCATGCTCAGCTTAGCTGGCCACTAAGCTGACTTGAGCAACTAAAAGACTGGTAACATCTTAGCATCAGCAGAACTGTGTGTGGGGGGTGTGTGTGTGTGTAACAAATCAAGCACCCTAGTTGCTAACTCTCACGTAAAATCCACTGTTCCCTAAGTCAGAGCTACGAGCTGCTAGGCCCAAATCCAACTCTACCTTGAGACAGGGAAGTGGCATTTACAAGTTCAAGATAGTTGTAGAACTGGTATTTGGAGCAAGTCTGGTGGATTTTAGATCTTACTTCTCACATGGAAGGTATGAAAGCCCTACAAAACATAACTAGCATTCACTTGCCAGTGGAGGAGGAGGACCCTTCCATATTTTTGGCCCAATAACCTAGTAGTTAGGGCACTCAGTATTGCTAACTCTCATGATTTTTGGCATTGTTCTTAAAGTGTACATTTCATAGATTTCATAGACATTAGGGCTAGAAGGGACCTTGGAAGGTAATCGAGCCCAGCCCCCTGCCCCAAGGGCAGGAAGTTAGCTGGGGTCATAGGATCACAGCAAGATAAACAAATTCCTCTTGAAGGTGTTCAAAGTAGGTGCTTGAACCACTTCTGATGGCAGGCTATTCCAGACCTTGGGGTCTCAAAGAGTAAAGAAATTCTTCCTTATGTCCAGCCTGAAATGGTCTTGCAGGAGTTTATAACCATTTGACCTTGTTGTCCCTTGGGGCACTGGTGAACAAATATTCCCCCAGCTCCTGGTGGACACCCCTTATAAACTTATACGTGGCCATCCGATCGCCCCTGAGCCTGTGCTTTTTCAGGCTGAAAAGTCCCATAGCTCTCAGCCTGTTGTTGTAAAGTCTGTTTTCCTGACCTCTGATCATGCGTGTGGCTCTTCTCTGGACCCTCTCAAGCTTCTCCACATACTTTTTGAATTGTGGGGCCCAAAACTGGATGCAGTACTCCAGCTGTGGCCTCACCAAGGCTGAGTACAACAGGAGAATGATGTCCTGGAATCTACTTTAGAAGCATCTGTGGATGCAGGCCAGTGCTTTGCTCACTTTACTAGCGCAGCATCACATTGAAGGATCGTGTTCATCTTGTGGTCAATCATGATCCCCAAGTCCCTTTCGTCCATAGTGCTAGCCAGTGTAGCACTGCCAAGCCTATAAGGATGTTGCAGGTTTTTTCTCCCAAAGTGGAGAATCTTGCATTTTTTGGTGTTAAACACCATCAAGGTCTCATCTGCCCATTTTCTGAGCCTGTCAAAGTCAGACTGGATTGCCCTCCTGTCCTTAGGTATTGATGCTTTATCCCAAAGTTTGGTGTCATCAGCAAACTTGGCCAGTCTGCTTCTAACTCCAATGTCCACATCATAAATGAAGATGTTGAACAATACAGGTCTAAGGACAGAGCCTTGAGGGACCCCACTGGTCACAGGGCACCATGACAATTGACTTACATTAACCACCAGCCTCTGAGTCCAACCACAGAGCCAATTCCTCAGCCAATGGATCATGGTGGACCCAAGGTAGCAGTTGGCCAGTTTTGCCAAGAGGTGATCACGGGATAGCAGATCAAAGGCTTTTTAAAGTCAAGATATACAACATCAGTTTCCTCTCCCTTGTCCAGGTGATAGGTCATCTGGTCATAAAAGGAAATAAGATTGGTCAAGCAAGATCTACCCACAACAAACCCATGATGACTATCCCTCAGGATGTAGCTGTCAGCCAGTCCATTAAGGATGGCCTCTTTGATAATCTTTTCTAAGACTTTCCCCAGGATAGAGATCAGGCTGACGGACTTATAGTTTACCAGATCCACTTTCCTCCCTTTCTTGAAGATAGGCACTGCATTGGTCTTCTTCCAGTCTTCACCAGAGTGCCAGGAGTTCTCAAAGATCCATGCCAGCGGCTGAGCTATGATGCTAGCCAGCTCTTGATTACCCTGGGGTGCAGACTGTCAGGGCCCGCTGAAGGTGTTGAAGGTGTCCAGCCTCTCAAGGTGTTCCTTCATGAGATCAGCACTCATGGAGGGCAAGGAATCTCGCTCACTCGGGCCTCCCTGTTCCGTGATGGGCAGAGGCATCCCATGGGATTGCTGAAAAACCAATGCAAAGTACCCATCTGGTAGGTTGGCTTTTTTCTGGGTGTTGGTCATCAGTTGTCCCATCTCATTTAGCAGGGGTCCAATGTTGCCCTTGCTTTTCCTCAGGCTCCCCACATATCTAAAAAAGGACTTTTTATTACCTTTGATCCTAGTAGCCAGTTGGAGTTCTGTCGCAGCCTCGTCTTCTCTGATTCGCTCCCTGCAGGTTCAGACCAGTGAGGAATATTCCTCCTTGGAGGTGGATCCCATCCTCCATCTTTGTAGGTCTTTCTTTTTAGATGCATGAGGTCTGCTAGTTCTTTGCTGAGCCAAGGGGGCTGCTGTGCTCTTTTGCTGCCTTTCCTCCGAGACAGAACAGCCTCAGCTTGTGCATCTAGATCACTTCCTTGAGAAGCAACCACTCTTCTTGAACTCCCTTCCCCTTGGGGTCATGATCCCTTAGGGCCTCACCAACAAGCATCCTGAGCTTATTAAAGTCAGCTTTCCTAAAGTCGAGGACTTCTGTATTGCTGACTGACTTGCCAGCTTTACGGCAGATGATGAAGGTGATCAGCTCATGGTCACTGTCACTCAGCTTCCCTTTGATCATTAAGTCACTGATTAGGTTGTCCCTCGTTGCCAGTACCAGGTTGAGCAGTGATTTACCTCTCATTCGCCCGTAGACTTCTTGTATCAGATAGAGGTCATCCACACACAACAGAAAGCTTTGTGACCACTCGGATTTGGCCGAGTGCTCTTCCCATGAGATGTCTGGGTAGTTGAAGTCTCCCATGACAGCCATGGACCAGGAGCACACGGCCTCAGCCAATTCCCTAGCGAACTCTTGGTCAAGTTTTTGACTTTGGGTGGGAGGTCTGTAGTAGACTCCTACCATTGTGTCCCCTGTGCTGTGTTCCCCGCGGATTTTAACCCAGAGGGTCTCCAGTCATCTACGCTGGTCGCCAATATCGGCTTGCAGGGACACGCAGCTGTCCTTAACATAAAGAGCTACACCCACGCCCCTTTTGTCTACTCAATCTCTCCTGTACAGGGTATAGCTGCCTATACCTATGGTCCAGTCATGGGTGGAGTCCCTATGACATCATAATTATTTGTGTTAAGCAGAAGGACAAGTCCCTCCTGTTTGTTCCCCAAGCTCCTGGCATTCGTGTACAGGCCGGCAAGTGTCCTCTTGGGGGCCTTTGCCTTACCTATAGATTGTTCCAGGGCTGGGGCAGGGGTGGGCTCCCTTAAGTGCCTTGGCCTGCTGGCTTTGCAGGGGTTGCTCAGTGTGTCAGCAGTCCCCCCCATCACCCAGTGGGCTTAGTTTAAAGCCCAGTGGAGCAGGTCAGCCAGTCTGCTGAGAAAAGCCTCCTCCCCAGCGAAAAGTGGCGGAGACCATCCCTTCCCAGCAGCTCACTGCCTCTCTCACCAAAGAGCAGACTGTGGTCATGGAAGCCAAAGCCTGTCTGATGACACCAGCACCACAGTCTTTGGTTCACTACCTGGATCCTCCTCTCCCTCCTCAGCCTGTAACCCAAGACTGGGAGGATCAAAGAAAACACCACCTACACCCCAGACCCTTAAGCCCTGCTCCCAAATCCCTGTAGTGCTTCATGACCCAGCTGGGAGTGCTCCGAGCTGTGTCATTGGTGCCCAAATGAATAAGGAATTCCACTTCAGGAATGTGAAAAACATAGCTTTCTTTTATATATATTTATGTATTCTAACATAATAAAAGGCTTAGTCTGTCTGTCTGTAATGCTTTTGTTCAAGTGTGCATATGCTGCCAAGACAGGGCTACCATATGTTTGGGTTTCCAGGGACGTGTCCTTTTTTTGAGCCCTCTTTTCGTCATCTGGGTGGTTTTTAAGCCTGCCCAAATGTTCGGGATTTTCCAGTGCTCCAATAGTGGACATGCCTTCAGCTGTGGAGATGCATACAGACCCATGTGGTGTTCTCTGCTGCTCCCCAGCACCTGTACTGCTGGCTCAGTCACAGAGCTCCCTGCTGCCCCACCCACCCCTTTCCTCATTGGAGTAGCAGGCAACCCTCCCTTGCCCCCCTGCCCTGTGTTAGCTGAAGCCCCTGCTCCCCCTGCCCTGCCCAAATGTCCAGGATTTCCCTTTGCTCCAGAAAGGTGCAGAAAGGTGATGGGAGGTGGCAGGGAGCACACACAGTCCTGCCTGCAGCTGCAGAGGAGCAGATCCATGCAGTGCTCCTTGCTGGCTCTGATCACCTCCACCTGCTCCCACTCCCAGAGCACAGCAAAATCCCAGATGTTTGGGCAGGGCAGGAGGACCAGGGGCTGCAGCTGTGCCTGGGAAAAGGGTAGGGAACGGCTGCCTGTTCTCCAGCAGGGAAAGGGGTGGAGGGGCTTTGAGGGCAGTGGGGAATTCTGTGGCTGGACCAGTGGCACAGAACCCAATGCCTGTGCTTGCAGGGGCTGAGCAGCTAGGACCTGTTGCCTGGGGAAGGGGGTTCTGGACAGGATGCCCACAGGGCACTGCAGCCTTATCCCAGGGCAAAAGAACCACAAACCTCCCTTCTTCTTCCCTCCAGACTGCACTGGGACAGGACATGACCTGACCCCGCCTGCATGAAACAGGGCCACCAGCATATGCTCCAGCCCAGGCAGGATAAGCACAGCTGAGGCCCTCTGATAGGACTTGCAGGGGTGGCGAAGGGAGGCAAGGGGCTGTGGTTTGGCAGCGCAGAGCACTGGAGTTGGGGGTGGGGAACTGCGTGGTGGGAGTGCAGGGCACTATCAGGGCCCAGGGGGCAGGGTACTGCAGTTAGGTGACTGAGGGGCACTGGCAAGACTAGGGCCAATTAGTTGGGAGTGAGGGGCAGCAGCAGGGCTGGGGGGGCTGTGGCTTGGGAATGTGGGGCAACAGAATGGGCAGGGGAAGGGCCACCTTTCAGGGCTGACAATGTAAGCACTCCTTTGAAATCCATCATTCATGATGGGCAATTGGCTAGTATATACATATAAAGAAAGAGCTACATTTTTCATATTCCTGAAGCATAGACTTTAATAACAATGGCAAAAATCATGAGAATTGGCACTCAGCATAAGAATACTGGGCACTCAGCAACTTCCTTTCCAGGACAGGATCCAGTTCACTGGGCTACAGAGAAAGCCTCTCTCTCACTTGCTCTTCTGACCCTCCCCCTATACTCCCTTCATGGCTGCCGGGGGGGGTCTAGCTTCAACAGGGGGCATAAAAATATTTTTTTCATCCTATATAGCCAATAGCCTGGTGGTCAGAGCATTTGATGAAAGCTTGGAAATATACAGGTTCAAAGTCCTTCCATCTAAAAGAGGCCTAGAACACAGGTTCTGTTCCCCAGGCAGATGGAAGGACCATTAGCCTAAAAGACAGTAGAACCCTCCTCCCTTCACTAGTCGTGGTTTCTCTCCAGCTGACACCTTGAGGATCTACACAGAGTAGACAGAACAGGATTGAAGCAGAGAATAAGTAGGTGGAGCAGATTCCTTCTAAGTAGGTTGACAATATGTCCTGGTTTGCCCACAACAGTCCTGGATTTCAAAGGCCAATCCCAGCTGGTTGGTAAAAATTAAAACAGGAGTCCTGGACTCACAAAAGACAGGGTACAGTCCAGCATGGTGTGCCAGACTGTGCCTACACCCCTGCCCACCAGCCTGTGCCACTGCCCGCAGTAGTGCCACTGACCTGTGGGGGGAGGTGGAAGTGTCCTGGATGTCCCAAATTTTCTTCTGTTCACCTTAGTTCTAAGTGTGCTCAAAAAGGCAAGTTGAGCTGAGTTGGAGAGGGTTGAGATCTGAAACCTGCTTAAGTAGCCCAAAACACCATTCATGTATGAGTGCTATAGATGTATGAGTGCTATTTACCTGCCAAAAAGTGAGTTGGTTTGGGGCCCTCAAATTTAGCTAAGTCTAAATTGAGTAGACAGCTGCAGAGCATACCTAAAGCCTGATTGATGCTGATAACATTGAGCCTAGTAACAAGCACAAACTCCAGTTACAGTCACTTGGAAGCACCAGTGGTGTTGATGAACTGACTACATCTTATCATAGTATCATAGTATCTAGGGTCAGAAGGGGCCTAGAGCAGGCCATCTAGTCTGACCCCCCGCCAATGGCAGGAATGAGTGCCAGGGTCACAG
>JAGPOW010003648.1:124772879-124794573 GCA_030014935.1 Caiman crocodilus | reverse complement strand
AGGGCTCAGCAATCACCCCCGCCAGCTCCCTCAACACCCTTGGGTGTAGGTCATCCGGGCCCACCGACTTAAAGACATCCAGCCCTTCCAGAAGCCCTTTCACCAGGTCAACCCTCACTCTTGGCCTAGCAGGGATTCCCAAGGGGGAATACAGGCTTCCAACGGGAGGGAAGTCCCGGTCCCCCCTCAAGAAGACCGAGGCAAAGAACCCATTGAAGATCTCTGCCTTACCATCAGCTGCGAGCACCAGGTTGCCCGACGAATCCCTCAGGGGCCCAACGTTGCCCGGGGCTCTCTTTTTGTTCCCCACACACTTGAAAAAGGACTTCATGTTGTCCTTGATCCTAGTCACCAGGCGGAGCTCTACTCCCGCCTTGGCCTTCCTAATAACCCTCCTGCACTCCCGAGCACAAGAGGAATACTCCTCTTTGGAGACTGCTTCTCTCTTCCAAAGATAGTATGCCTCCCGCTTAGCCCTCAGGGTCCCCCGAGTATCCCTATTAAACCATGGGGACTTCCGGGCACTTTTGCTTGTTTGGAAGCTACTGGTTTCAGCACTTGCCCAAGACGTAGGAGATTAGGGAATCCTAGGCCCTCTTCCCTCTGAGAGTACTCATAACCACACTGCCCACTTCTCATTAAGCAGTCAGAACTACCACCCTATTAAATGTTGGGTTCTGTTTCCTGCCCTCTACCACCTCTAAGGAAGAAATAAGAATGGGGGCACCAAGATGAGCTGTTCTGATACTCAATGTTTGTCTGCAAGTACTGTGGCATTCTTCCAATTAACATTTTTCATCATTTTTAACTCTTTTTCCTGTTTTCAGTAAAAAGGAGTTTGGATGAACAATAAAATGTATTCAAATAAGGCCCATGGACCCACTTCAGCAAACAAGGAAATTCCAAATTAGAGAGACCACTGAGTTCTGGAAAACTCTCTCTGTCTCGGTCTCTCTCTCACATGCCCACACATATACATACGGACAGGATGTTATCCCAGCATCCCGACTAAACATAAGGCAGAAAGCAGGGCAGGGTGGCATCATAGACACTGATCGTTTCAGAGACATAAGCTTTTATAGCTGACACCCTACTTAGCTGGAAAACTTGCAATTCTAAAACACGGTAGAGGTGAGTTAATGGCAGAATGGGAAACTTAACTCTGAATTTCTTTTGCTTCTGTCAGTTTTACTCTTTCACTCCTTCTGTTTACTAAAATATCCTAACTTGGATTTTAGTATATTTCCCATATGTTCAGTTGCAGTGTAGAATGATGTTTCACACACATACCCTAGTGAACTACTACAGCAATGGTTAGATTTTAAAGGTCTTCTTGTTACTAACTAGGTATGAACACATGTCAATATTCTATTAAGTAAGCTTCTCAAAATGTTTCACTTGATCAAGCAAAACGCTAATCAAAACAGTTACACATGCTTTAACTTTATGAGTAGCCCCATACCTGCTTGTAACATACATGTGAGAAGCAGCAGGGAGAAGATTTGAATTTGTTGGAATTTATTTAACACCTAAGTTCAGGGTTTGGAATGCAATGCCTTGAGGACCAGACTATGTGCAATGCTTTCTGAAGAGATCTGAAAGAACAGAAGGCTGGTTTACTAGATCAACCCCTAAGTTTTATATCATTGTTTTCAGAGAGTGAAGGGACATGGGGAATCCGAGACAGAAAAGTAAAATGATTTGACCCAAGTCCCACAACAAACTGATAACAGAACTGGAAACAGAAACCAGTAGATCCATGCCTTGTATTCTAATAACTCATTACCATTATGAGATCTAACAGCCTGAAGGGGCCACGAAGCTCAGCACTAAGGGTTTCAAAGACATTGTTTTGGCCTGTATAAGAACACATGGCATTTTGAATGACCTCCACATACTCCTTTGCTGCATATCAGTGACTTGCCCTGGCTGATATTTGCCACCCCGTCAATCCCTGGGGCAGATCCAGGGGAATGCACTGGTATGCTTGCATCCAGCCTTGATTCCTGATCTAACCAAAGTTTAAAACCAACTGCCTGGCAGTGGCAGCAACATTTCTAGTCAGGCAGTGCTGAGGAAGTCAGTGGCCTTTATGGCTCATTATAATCTACCTGATCCTTTCCAAACTTGTCTCACAGGTGTTCATGACCCTGTCTCCATTTTAATGGTCTTGATGTTCCTCTAACTCTGCAGCTCTGCTGTCCCGTTAGCTGCTCCTGGCAAAGAAGTTCCGACCTCACAGCCCTGCAGATTGTTTTCAACTCATTCCAATGAAGTTATATTTCCTTTTCATTCAATCTTAAACTGAACAAACCTGCCCTAGGCCCCTGCCATATTAGTAAACCCTTCTAGTTTCTTTTTAAAGGGGAGGAAAAATGTGTGTTGTTGTACGTGATGACGCACTTCATCACCCTCACCCCTTTTCAAAATCCTAGATCCCCCCCTCCGTGTCTGCAACGATACATAACCTGGTGTCTCAACAGGGTAATGCTGTGTCTGACAACGAAACAGGTCCCCGGCCAGTGCTGGTGACAACAGACAGGTGGCTCTCGGCATGCCCTGCTTCTCCACATCTTCCAGTCGAGCTTCCTCCACTTGCAACTGTACGGGGCTGCTCTGACCCCAGGCAGGGCGAGGTGCGGGCCTGGTGCTGAGTGCGTGTGACCGGCTTGGGGCTGGGCCAGGGCAGCCCTCACGCGGCCACAAGCTGCTGGCCAGCCGCGGCATTTTAGCCCGTGGGTGCGCGTGTGGGAGGGCCGAGGCCGAGCTGCTCGGGACGCAGCGCGGTCCCTGTCCCCCGCCGCCTCGGGAGGGAGCCTGTCCCCGCAACCCCTGTCGCTTCCCCGCGGCGGGGGCGGGGCCGAGGCGTAGTGGCGGGCGGCGGGCGGGCGACGCCCGGTGGCGGGAGCAGGTGCGGGCCCAGTGGCGGGCGGGCAGTGCCCGGCGGAGGGAGCGAGGGCGCTAGCCCCGCCCCTCCCTGGCGGCTGCGCTGATTGGTGCGCGCTGGCTGCCGGTTGCCCTGGCAACAAGCGGACGCCGGGCGGGCGGAGGTGAGCGGCGCTGGCCGCCCCGCCGCCCTGGTGAGCGTGGGCCCCGCGCGCGGGTGCTGCCGGGGGAGGCGACGCCCCGGGGCTGCCGCAGGCTCCCCCCGACCCTAAACCCGCTGCAGGGGAGAAAGACACTCGGGGGCCCCAGGGACGGCTGCCAACGCGCTTCCTCGTGTCACTGCCGCTTTCCCCGTGCCTGCCCGGCTCCTACCGGCCCCACACGGGAAGGGGCCGGGGCCAGACTTGACAGACTAGCCAGGGTCTTACCTGGCAGGGGAAACACCGTGTATCTGGGTCCATGACGGCAGCTCTCCTTACTCGTTCCCGGGGGTAGCTGATCTTCCGGCGTGGTTCAGCACCCGCGAGGGGTTGGGGCTTAAAGCCCACTTTATGGAAATGGGAGGCTCCTCCCTAGCTTGCTCCTGCAGCCATATGGCGGAGGGCAGGCGAAACTTGGGGGCATCCGAACCCCAAGCCTGCATGTAGGATGCCCGCCAACAGACTTTGGAAATATCTGGAGCCCCTGGTGGGGCTGGCGTGGACGTTTGCCAGTTGGAGGCCATGTATGGTTCTGGGCTGACTCACAGATTTGGACTTGATTTGGCTTGAAACAGGAAAAATGTCTTTAAAAAAAAAAAAGAAAAAAAGACTAGCCATGATCTTTCCCACTCTTGTGTGTAACCTTTCTGGGGGTGGGGGAGGGGTTGTCCAGTCCCCCTGCCCCCTCCCACAGTTCCCCTGCCCTGGCCGTGGTTATGTGCCCAGCATAGTACCTGGGGCTTTCTGACGAGCCCTTTCATCTCCGGTGTCACAGTGAAGCCTGTTTCTGCGCTTCCTAAGGGACTGCCATCTTTCTGGCTGTCTGGTGGGGGCTGCATAACACGGTGCTGTTAATATGGAGGGCCTTTTGCAAGGGGCTTGGCCTTAGGACAAATCTATAATTTGGATAGCTTTCACTGTGTTTCATTTTCAAGGGGTTGAATAGCCAAAGAACCATAAGTTCCTCTAGTCTGGTCTTACATTGTACATTGTACAATGTGGGGCAAGGCAATTGTGTCAGATTTCAAGGCTAAATTTGTCTAACATTAAATTGGAGAGGCTGCTTTGCTGTGCTTTTGTCAACAATGATGAAATGCCCTTCCTTGCTAGGTATGATTTCCAAGTGAAAGTACCTGAAAGTGATCAAGTATCCTCTCAAAGCCTCTCTTCAAAAAACTGGGTAAGTTAAGCTTTCTATGCATCATATCATAAAGCTTGTTTTCCAGTGCTTTGATCACTTTTGTGGCCTTCCTTTGAACTCTCTCTAGTATTTCCACATCCTTGAAAGTGTGGACATCAGAACTGGGCATCGTATTATCAATGCTGTGCACAGAGACAAGATAATTTCCCTACTTTTGCTTAACAGTCCCCTCGTCAGACATCCCTCGATTAGCCCTTTTTGCTCCAGTGTTGCATTCCAGAGGTGATTTTAAATTCTTTCAGTAGAGCATTCCAGATATGAAAAGAGGAATGAGATTGGCACAACAGAAACCCTTATTACGGTAATTCTAGTAAGTTTTTTTTCATTGACTTCAAACTCTGCATTAGGAATATTCAGGCTTGAAACATGCAGGGAATATTATAAATAAATGGACAAATATAATGTGACTCTAGCTATTTACGTCCCCAGGCAGCTGCAAGCCTTCTATATCATTTCCCTCCCATGAATAGAAATATGTTCACACCCGGTATTGCCAACCCCAGGCATTCAAAAATCATTAGTTAGGACCTAAATATCCTGATACTGGCTTAAAAATAATGAGATTTAAAATATAATAATCAACTGGAGGGTATTTACATTTAACTTTTGGTTTCTGAGCCTTTAGGATGCCCTTGGGTCACATAGTCAGTATTTTGTGAAGACTAGAAATATACTTTTTTTTAAAAAAGGAAAGCTGCAGGCGCTAGTGTTTTAAGTTGAATGCCAAATCCCACAAAACTCATGGTAAAACTGTAAGAGTGTGCAACACTTGTGACAACACCTTTGTTTTGAATAATTTATCATGAAATCCTAATCCAGCAAAGCACCTGACCTACTAGTACTACTCACTGTTCTTACATTAAGCATATACTTACATGCTTTGTAGGATGTGGCTGAACAGCAGAAAAATTCTGAGTTTCCCATGTACACCAAGGTTCCAGTGTTGTCAGGATAACAGCCAAAAATGCAGAGAACTGAAAAATATTTTATAACAAAAGCTTTAGCACTGGTGTAAATTCATAGCAACTTTGGTGGAGTTATTTTAGATTTACATTGGTACAAAAAAAATAAATTGATCCCCCTGGAGAATAAATTTAGTAGAATGACTTGTATCCATAGGGAAAATACTCTCACCCTGTGGGTGTCATAATTCTTAGAACATTGGGTCATTGAAGATGCCTAGGTAAACACAGGCAGACAAGGTTCCTTGGGTGAATCTGATATCTTTTATTAGGCCAACCCAAATAGTTGGAGAATAGTTATTAAGCAAGCTTTTGGGTTCAAAAACCCTTCGTCAGGCTAAGGAAGCTGCAGCAGTTGGTGTGTGCTCTTCCCCTTTTCCATTTCTCTTTCTTCTTTAATCTTTCACCCTCCCATGTGCCTCCCCTTCCTCTCTCCTTCCCTTCCATTTTTGCCTTTTCCCTTCCCCTCCCTTCTCCTATTCCTTGGGAGTAAGGCTTACAAAGAACCAGTTGAACACAGGATAGAGCCATCAGGGACAGATAGCTTCAGTACTTAAAAACTGCCATTTACTGGGTCAAACCATAGGTCTCTCTTGCCCAGTTTTCTATGGCCACATGGGGGTGCCGGCACTTCCCCTGGCCACTTCTGCTAGGCAGGAGCTGCACTGATCCTCTCTCCCCTGTGGAGTCTGCTGTTCTGCCTTGCTCCCCTGGAGAGGGCTCCTGCAGTGGCTGCCCATGGGGTCAGCCCCCTGCCTGCTCTACTTAAGCTGGCCCCTGGACTGCCGCTACTGCTGCTGTTTCCCCCACCCCTGCTTGGGGAGGGGGTTACCTGTCTTCACACCTGTTCCTGATTCCAGCACCCATCTCAACTCCTGGTTCCTGCTCCAGGTGCTGAGTTGACCGGCTGCTGTGGAGACTGAGAGGAACTCACACTACCAGTGGGACCCAAATGCTACCCATGCCAGGTAGCCGAGGAGACCCTGCAGCAACAGCACCTGCCCTTCCAATGCTCCGTCTGCCTCAGCAGCACCCACTGTCTTTATCCCTTATCATAGAATCATAGAAAGTTAGGGTTAGACGGGACCTCAGGAGGTCATCTAGTCCAACCCCCTGCTCAAAACAGGACCATCCCCAACTAGACCATCCCCGCCAAAGTTTTGTCTAGCCAGGTCTTAAAACCTCCAAGGATGGAGATTCTACCACCTCTCCTGTTAACATGTTCTAGGGTTTTACTACCCTCCTAGTAAGAAAATTATTTCTAATATCTAACCCAGGGGTTTTCAACCTTTTTTAATAAGTGTACCACCTCTGTGTCAAAGTTTCATCTGTTGTACACCTTTATATTTTTTTCTTGCTTTTAAGGGGTAGGGGTAGGGGTGTAGATTGAGGCCCTGCAGTGGGGAGGGAGTGGGGCAGGGGCAGGCGCTGCTCAGCTGAGGTGGGACGCAGGATGGAGCTACAAGCAGCTCATCTGGAGGGCGGGAGGGAGGGCAGCTCCTGCTTCTGCATGTGTCCTGGGAGGGCATGGGGGTGTATGCCCCCAGATCTGTGTGGAGGGGATGGGCAGGCTGCTGCTGTGGGCTAGGGCACTGGGCTCTTCCTGGTGGGGGGCTGGGCTGCGCTCAGAGCAGGTGGCGGCAGCATTTGGAGGGGGCTATGGGAGGGGCTGATGCCACCCCAAAATTTTCTGTAGCCTGCCCAGGCCCCCTTCCTTGTGCTATTCTGGCCCCAGCCCACAGCGGCCCATAGCCTGCCACAACCCACATGCACATGCCCTCCATGTCCTCCCAGGGTGTGTGCAACAGCGGGAGTTGCCACCTGCCCCCCACCTCACACCCCCCAGATGAGCTGCTTGCAGCTCTGTCCCATGCTCCTGACCCAGCTGCAGGCCCAGCCTCACCCCCAACCCCACTCCCTCCCTCACTGTGGGGGCCCATGGGAGCAGTGCTATGGTGGCCGGGGGGCAGGGAGGGGAACTGCAGTCATTTCAGAATTTGTGGTAGCCCCCACCCCCAACTGCCCTCATAGCTCTGCCACTTACCCCGAACACAGCCTTTCCCAGCCCAGGCCCTGCCGGAAAGAGCCCAGTACAGCCGTCGCCTCAGCCCACACTGCCCCGCACACAGATCTGGAGGCACATGCCCCAGGCTTACAACATACTTACCAGCCAGACCCTGCTGCTCTCCACATGGCCAGGCTGCACTTATGACTGCCCACACACACACACAGAGTTCTATGTACCCCCTAGGACCTTTTAAGTACCCCTAGGGGTATGCAATCTCCCTGGTTGACAACTACTGATTTAACCTAAACTTCCTTTGCTGCAACTTGAAATCATTGCTCTTTGTTCTGTCATCTGCCACCATTGAGAACAGTCTAATTCCATCTTTTTTTGAACCCCTCTTCAGGTAGCTGAAGGCTACTATTAAAGCTCCTCTCAGTCCTCTTCTCTAGATCCCTTCTGTGGTGAGTCCTATGTCTCACTTCCCCTGCCCTCCTGTTTGTTTTTCAGCTAACCAAACCAGCCTACCCCATCCCCTTGTGGGTGTCTCCCCGCCCCTGGCCCCAGCCCTTGGGTCCACTTTCAAGGGTCTCTCAAATGAGTCTACTTTCAGTGGTGCATACTGAGGCATCTGCACCAGGAGTGCCCCCTAGGCCAACAGGGGGCACGACAGGTCCCCACTGGAGAGAGGGGTGCCCTCACCACTGGCACCTCTGGCACCCTAGCTTCAGCACCCAGTACTCCTGCAAGCTCAGGAGACCCTGCGCTTCAGCCACCAGTAGGGTTCCAGGGTGGTGGTAGGTAACAGGCAGAAGAGGGGAGGGAATGGGATGCTCCTACCCCTGACCCCACCGCCACTGCCACCATCCCACCTCACCCTCCTCTCCTCCTCCCCACAATCCCATGCCTCCCCATTGCCCTAAAGGTGATTCACCCAAGGATGACCCCATGGCTGAGTGAGTGCTGGTCCTCTTTGGGCAGTGCTCCATTGCCAAAGCAAAGCAGAAGGCCCAGGTGCAGCTCAGACACTCCAGTATGGAGGAAGTCCCCCTCCAGCTCACCAAGAGGAGGGCAGAACTGAAAGAAATCCCTATCATCCCCTGAGTTGCACCAGACACCTGACCCCCAGGGAAAATTAGAAGAGCTGACTCCATGGAGGAGGATGTGGGACAGCCATGCCATCCTGGAGAGGGATCCTTGGAGAAGAGGGACCCCTTACTCTGCCACCATGACTTGCCCCCCAACACTGTGAACACTAGGACAGTGGCTTTGGCCACCCCTGGGTTGGGTCTGGCAGTAGGCCCCTCCGCCTCTGAACATCTGGGGAAGGTGGGAGCGCTGGGGCTCACCCCAGTAAACCCTGATGGGGAAGATCCCCCTCCCTAAGACTCCAGGGAGGTTAATGATGCCACCATGGTACCTGAGAGGTCTCCTCCAGCACTTCCACAAAGCACCTCAGAAACCATCCCACCCCTACCCTGTGGTCCTGACACAGTGGGGGTTGAAGCAGGGGCCTCTGAGAAGCAAAACAACCCTGAGAGGGATCTTGCACAGAGCCCTGCTGTATTCTGCCCTGCCATTCCCTGGGCTGACCTCACCCTTGCCCCAAAGGACTGCACCACTCCCTCTGCCAGGCTTGGGGAAAACAGTAGACCATGTGGTGCAGATGGTGCTCCACCAGGACCCTGCCTCCACTGACGTGGAAGAGGGGGAAACAACCAATCCCTCAGCAGTCAGGTAAAGCCCACTGAACCACAGGGTCAGGAAGAGGATAACTGGGAGTCCATGGCTCTGTGGAGCCCACAGATCTCCTGACCATAGCAGTCTCCAAAAAGGAGCTGCTCCAGTTCCTAGAGAGGGAATGCTCACAGCTCTCTGGGAACAGGGTGCAGCTCACTTGGGATCAATGAGGGGACTTCCACTGCATCCTTAACATCATAAGGGTGCTGGTGGGGGAAAGCAAGGGGTTGAAACCGTGCAATGCTGGGAACATATAGGCCCACAGCTTCCATGACACCCTGTCTAAGGGAGGGTGGCAGGGTTGCTACTAGGCTCTGGGCCTGGCGTTGCTGCTCATGAGGACTCTGCTGAGCCTGCTGATGCATCCCAGCAATGAGGTCATTCAACATAATGACCCTCAATGTCTGCAGCTCCAGGATGGGTCTCCACAGGTGCCAGGCACTCTCTTTCCTTTGGGAATGGGTGTCTTTTGTGCTTTTCCTGCAGGAGATCCACATGATTCCAGCCACTGAAATCAGCTGGCAACTGGAATGGGGAGACAGGGTGTATTTCAGCCACCTGACAGAGGCATTGAGTGGAGTGGTTGTCCTGTCCTCCCCGAGCCTGAAGCCAGAAATCCTCTGGGACATTGAGGTGGTGCTGGGCCATCTGCTCCATCTCAGAGACTTGTTCTAAACCTGCTGAACATCTATGCCTTGTGCTCAACTCGGAGATGGCCTGGTTCTACCAACAGGTGGCCGCCTGCCTTGGTACCCTCAACCTTCACATGTGCTTGGTTCTTGATGGGGTGTTTAATGTCACTCTTAAGATGTAGGACTGTAAAGGCAAGGAGTAAAGCCAGGCTGCTTCCAACATCTTCAGGGAGGCTCTCCCACCATTCCCTGGTGGATGTTTGGTGCACCTGTCACCCCCATGACCTTCACTTTTGTGAGAGTGAAGGAGGATCAGGTGTGTCACTCCTGGTTGGATCAAATCTATATCTCAGTGTTGAACACCACCCAAGTCCACAACTCTGGCATTAGGCCATGCCTCTTCAGCAACCACCATCTTGTCTATGCTTGGGTCATCCTGCAGTCCAGGTGTTTGGGGTTGGCTTACTGCACTTTAACAACAGCCTGCTAGAGGATGTGGACTTTGTGGCAGCCTTCCAGGAATTCTGGCTGCCTTTGCATGAGCAATAGCTGGCCTTCCCCTTGGCTAGAAGATGGTGGGATGTGAGGAAGATGTATGTCCATTTCTTTTGCCACAAACACACCTGGGGCACAGCTGGCAGAGGTACTTGTCCACCGACCCAGGCAACCTATCCCTCTGTGGAGAATGTCAAGAGAAGCAGGAGAAGATCCAAGCTGTGGATAACTGCCATGACCATGGTGCATTTGTCTGCTCACAGATTCATCTCCTACAGGAGATGGACTGCAGCTCCTGCTTCTTCTATATCCTGAAGAGGAAGGGTGCCAAGAAGTACGTTGCCTGCCCCTTGGTGGGTGATGAAATCCCCCTCACATATCCTGGTGAGCTGCAAGAAAGGGTGAGGCTTTCTGTCCAGAGCTCTTCTCACTGAACCCAATCAACATCAATGCCCACCAGGTCTTGCAGGAGGGACTGCCACAGTTCAGTGTGGGTCACTGGGACTAGCTGGAGGCTCCTCTCACCCTGGCTGAGCTCTCAGGCACCGTCTGTCTGATACCCACCAACAAAGTGCCAGGTATCAGTGGGCTGACTTCAGAGCTCTTCTATGCCTTTTGGGATGTCCTTGACCCAGATCTTGCTGTAGTCTGGGCCAAGTCCAAAGGGAATGGGGAGCTGCCCCTGTCAAGCAGGAGGGCTGTGCTGACCTTCTTGCCCAAGCAGGAAGACTCCCATGACTTGAGGAACTGGTGTCCTTCCCTCCTTTGCATGGACTACAAGGTGATAGTAAAGGCCATCTTGCTGTGCCTGAAGTCTGTGCTAGCAGACATGATCCACCCCAACTAGATGTACATGGTGCTGGGGAGGACCATCTTCAATAATTTGTACCAGGTCCAGGACCTCCTTGAGTTCACATGCTGGGCAGGCCTGTCATTGACCCTCCTGTCCCTCAGCCACCAGAAGGCATTTGACAGGGTGGATTATGGGTACCTCACAGGTGTGCTGAAGTGTTTGGCTTCAGTCTCTGTTTTGTGCAGTTTCTCTAGGTGCTGTATGCATGGTCAAGTTCAACTGGATGCTGATGGAGCCCATCCATTCAGGCAGGGAGTGTGTGGAGGATGCCCACAGTTACGTCTACTCTATGCCATCACTCTTGAGCCCTTCCTGTGCCTCCTGTGCAAACAGATGTCAGGACTGGTGCTTTAAAAGCCAGATGCTAGACTGGGTCTGTCAGGCACTGCTTCAACACCCTGCCCATGCCCCCGAAGCTCTTATCCAGCTCCAGTGATGAGTGCTAGGGTTCTTCTAGCCTGGACAACACTGGATAGGTGCAGGAGTCCTAAGCCTCCTCTCGTGGGAGGGCAAGCAGGACCTGGTCTGCCTCCACAGCCAGGTCCACATCTTCAACCTGCAGGCCCTGCAGAGACTCCTATACATTGTTGGTAGCAATGCATCATGGAGCCATTTAGGACATGCCTTTGAGGGTTCTACTACGACTGGAAGCTCTTTTGCTTCCAAGGGCTTCCAAGCAGGACCTGGAAGGGCTGCTGGATTTCTGCCAGGACCTCCTCAGGGCCTGGAGGCTGGTCTCCACCTGCAGGTCCCCAGACATGGTCATCCAGGGCACTAACTACTTCACTGAGCCCCTACTGAAAAACCCACAGCTGGTGGTGCCAGCAAAGGAGATGCCCTGTGTGCACTGTCTGGAGGATGGTCCTGGCCAACATCACTGGTATTGGGGATCTTCTGGACTATGTCAGGCAGGGGTAGACAGATCCTGTTGTGCTGGCCCAGTGCATGAAGCTGCCCATGCTGCACGCACTCTGCCTCCTACTCCAAGAGGTCAAGACCACCCAGCTGGATACTACCATTGACTACATTGACCAGGTCCTGCATGAGGGCAGTCTTGTGGGGGGGCACCTACAAAGGCTAAATACCTATAAGTCAGCAGGACCAGATGAACTACACCTAAGGGTCCTAAAAGAACTGGCCAACATCATTGTGCAACCAATGGCAAAGTTATTTGAAGACTCATGGTGCTCGGGAGAGGTCCCAGAAGATTGGAAGAAGGCCAGCATGGTGCCTATCTTTAAGAAAGGGAGAAAAGAGGACCTGGGAAATTACAGCCCAATCAGTTTGACCTCAATCCCTGGTAAAATCCTGGAGAAAATTATTAAAGAATTCATTACAGACAGGCTAGCAGAAGGCAGTATTCTGAAGAATAGCCAACAAGGCTTTATTACGGGCACGTCATGCCAGACCAACCTCATTTTCTTCTATGATCAGGTTACTCGCCACCTGGATGGGGGAAATGAGGTTGATGTCATATACCTGGACTTCAAAAAGGCCTTTGACCAGGTCTCCCACAAAGTCCTCTTGAAGAAATTGGAGAAAAGGGGCCTCAACTACTTTATGGTCTGGTGGCTAGGTAACTGGATTTGTGGTAGGACCCAGAGATTATTGATTGACAGAACTGAGTCATGATGGCAGAGGGTGACCAGTGGCATCCCTCAGGGTTCAGTACTTGGACCAGTGCTATTCAACATGTTCATCACCCACTTGGATTCAGGTATTAAAAGCGAACTAGCAGCTGATGACACCACACCATGGGGGTGTGTGGTCATGCTCAAAGACAGGCTAGCAATACAGGCTGACCTGGAAAGGCTTGCAAGGTGGGCAGACCTCAACCAGCTGTTGTTTAATATGGAGAAATGTAAAGTGCTCCACTTGGGAAGAAATAATTCACAACACAGGCTCAGCAGTGCTACACTTGCTAGCATCACATCTGAACAAAACCTGGGTGTCGTGATAGACAACAAAATGAACATGAGTCACGATGGACAACTGGTGCCTCCCCCACCGTCCCCAGTGACAAGTCAGCAACTGGGGGAACTGGGAGGGACTTCCCCCCACAGCCGATCTTGCTGACCAGAAGTGGCTGTGGTGCTTCATCCGGCACTCCCATTCCCCAGCTGGCACTCGGTGGGGTGGGGGCCACCAGTGCTTCCGCCTGTTCCCCCGCCCATCGCCTAAGCGGGGAATGCAGCCTGTCAGGGATGCAGCAGCACTCCCTGCATGTGCAGCCCCTACATGTTGCTACTTTGAGCCACCAATGCGATGTCGTAGCTGGCAGAGCTAATCAAACACTGGTATGCATATACTGACGCATCTCGAGCAAGGCTAAGGATGTCATGCTCCCTCTCTACTCAGCCTTGGTGAGACTGCAGCTGGTGTTCTGCATCCAGTTCTGGGTGCCGCACTTCAGGAAGGATGTGGAGAAGCTTGAGAGAGTCCAAACACACACATAATTAGAGGCCTAGAGACCAGCTCATATGAGGAGAGGCTGAAAGACTTGGGACTGTTCAGCCTGGAGAAGAAAAGACTCAGAAGGGACTTGGTGGCAGACTATAAGTATACTAAGGGTGTACATCAGGGCCTGGGGGAGAATCTGTTCACCAAGGCCCCCAGGGGAGGACAAAAAAATAATGAAAACAAGCTGACTGATGATCACTTCTAGGTATATATATATATATATATATAGCAAATTAATAGAGTCCAATGAAGTTATATTTATTTTTCCTTTAATCTTCAACTGAATAATGTAGCCCTCAGCCCTTAACATACAATTAAAGCTTCTAGTTTATTTTTACCTGGAAAAAATGTGGTGTGTTACATATGATAGTACATCGAACCATCTGCAGCCTCTTTTCAAAATTTCAGATTCACCCATGGGTACCATACATTGCAATGGTGTTCTTTGTCTGTCTTCTGGTCCTAAATCAATACATATTCACCTGTATTTTTCATATTCTACATTATAGTTTATTGACAAATGAGTGAAATAAAATATATGTGCATATTATGAGGTTATTATGACATCACAGGAATTTTGAGAGTGCAGCTTGCATAGATTGTACTAAGATGTTCTTACAGGTGCCCTGTGTTCATTGTACATGATCAATGACCCAAAATGTAGACAAAAGTAAATTATACCCTTCACAGAGCAAGATTTGTAGGTATGTAATTTATTATCTAGACTAAACATTTATTTGTTCACCCTTTTTAATCTGAGGATATCTGTCACTTCTTTTCAGAAAAGAGGTAGCTTTAGTTTTCATTAACTAAATCTTGGTCTATTATCCTTTTTATGCCTCTGACATTTTCAAATATCAAATTTCAAATTATTTACTATTATACATCTTCTTAGTTGAACCTAGCTAAGGAAAATGTTATTTTCTCTTTTCTTGACAGATGCTAAATAGATTTGGCAGCAAGGGAGGTGTTAATGGAGGTTGCCACCTAACTCTTAGCACATTTACACAAGTTACATTTTCACATGATTGGGCCCCTGAAAGTGCTCTATAGTCATGCCGTGACACATGCACAGCTGCAGAACACTTTTGAAGTGGCAGATCACATGAAAAAATAACCTTCCTCACATGAGGTATTAGATGAAGGTGCTCTGCATTACAGTGGGAAGCAGAAGACCAGGGTTTTCCCTGGTTCTGCCATTGACCTCCTGTGCATGACTTTGGGCAAATTATTTTTGCACTTTGTAAATCTGTTTCTCTCTTCCTGTTTATCCTGTCTATTTAGTGCAATGAAGTTCCTGTTTCAGGTGGGGTCTTTAGGTGCTACTGTAGTAAGATTGTTCTCTTCCCTTTGAAATTATTTTTCCAGAACCAGCAGACATGATTTTTTATCTTGTTTTAATTCTAAATTAAACCTATTTTCTCCTCTATGATTAATATAAATTAGAGATTAAGACTTCCTTAGCAGCAGTGACAGCAACTGCTGTAGTTTAGATTCAGTAGACTCCTATTTCAGTGATATTTTCAGCAGCTTTTTCCTTTGGATTATGTTTTTCATACTTCCTGGCTGACCAATTAATTTTTTTAAAGAATGAGCAAAAATGTGCCTGCCAGGGCTGGGAGAAGAGCTCCAGTAGACCTTGTTAGACCCTAGCAGGGTAGGAAAAGATTAGTGTGTCTTTAAGTTACCCCAAGTAGTAGTGAGGTACAGTAGAGCTAAGATTATTATATTTTTAAAATAGGAACATCAAATTAATCTGAAATCAGAAATTTCTGCAGATGCAATGCTGCAGTTGCTTACAGATGGTATGACTATCTGAGACTGTGCTTCAAAACCATAAAGAGTTGCCCGGGGATTTCTGTTTCAGGTGAAGAGAGAAATGAGGGTCCTGAAGGACCAAAGGTACCCATCTGTTTCTAACCAACCTTCTTGGAAGGGCCAGAGCAGGGGTTTTGTTCTAATAAGGCTGAGTCATTTTTGTGTTCATATTATAGTGTTGTCATCTGACCTGTTATAATAGGCTTCAGCCTTGAATAATGGTCAGCATAAAGCATGTTCAGTACCTGTTTAAGGTAAAAGAGGACTGCAGAAATCATTTTTCATTCATACAGCAGTAATTTTTTAATAAAGTGTCTCTATGCTTACTGTAACAACCTTCAGGGAACCTGCAGTTTGAAATAGGATTTATAGGAGGGACAATCTTGACAGTGACACCAGTAAGCTTCCAGGAAACTCCAGTCCAGATACAGTCCTTTTATTATTCAGTGTCCTCTGTACATGAAAAACTTATAAACAAAAAATTTCAAGTGAAAAACCAGGAAATTTAGGAATCCTAAAATAAGTCATATTAAAAAACAGGATTATGCCAATAAAACTGGAACGGGGCCTCCAGAGGCAGAACTAACCTGCCAAAGGGGAAGATCAGGAATTACTACATCTTGGAGACAAGCTATCTCCAAGCAGCTTGTTAGAAGGCACAGCCTGCTCTCCCCTGTACACTTAGCTGTCCTTTAGCATTGAGTAGGAGAAGGAAAGGCCAAAGCCAAGGCCTTTCCTTAACTCTTCCCTTCCTATGTTTATGGAATGCTAAGGTTGCAAGTGAGGCATTAAAAAAATGAAAATAGTTTTAACAATAAGGTAAATATCTTTCTCTTGTTCACACTATATATAGTAGGCAACCTGGATTATGACATCCATGTAAGAGATCTAGTTGGATGCCTAATGGACTTGTCAGGCACAAATGGGTTCAATTAGAGAACAACACAGCTTGTTACAAGTTTTGCAAATTCCTATGTTATCTGAGTTGGAGTCGCAGTTTACAGCATGCTGCTGTCTTCCTTCTTGCTTTGCTTCCATCCTCTGGAAGAAAGCTTCTTCATGTTGAGCTGTACCCAGTGCCAGATGTTCCCTCTAGGTCAGGAGCAGGCAATTATGTTGGGTGGAGAGCTGCTTACCAAGTTTTGGCAAGCCATTGAGGGCCACAAGGGTAGCCCACCCATTGACAGGTGCCCCACCTCCTGTTTGCCATCTTGTGACTAGAAGTCCCACCTCCTAACCCCTGACCTTTGCCACCAGAAGTCCTTCCTCTTGCCCCCTCCGCCCGCAAGGTACTTCTTTCAACAAGAGTTTGCCATCTTGAAACCAGGAAAATACCAAATTACATTCTAAAAATAAAAAAAATCTACTACAACATTCATTAATTTAATTTAAAAAACTTTTTTGTCCTTATTTATATGTATTTGTGTAGTGTACATAGAGGTGATTGCATAATAACTTAAAATGAAGTCTTATTCTTGTATATTGGAGAGAGGTGAGGGCGGCTGGGTATAGGTTTGTGTGTGTGTAGATGTGTGTGTGGGTGTCACAGGGCACTCCGGTTGCCCTGTGCCTGCATGGAAGAAGAACTGCCAGCGGGGGAGCCCTTGCAGTGATTAGGCAGCACAGCTGCGGGTCGCCGGGGCAACCAAAGAAGGTCAGCTGACAAAAGGGGGCAGGGTTTGGCTCCTATAAAGCCCAGAGCCAGAGCCAGGCTGGTATTTATCTGCCAGCAGCCAGAGGAGCAGGAGCTCTGGGAGAGATAGTAATGTGAGTGCTGCTCACGAGTGCTCCAGAGGTTGGAGCAATGATGCTGTGGGATAGCTGGGAGGCTTATGCGGTTATGGCCAGGTGCCTTACGTTTATGTTATAGCCGGAGGCTTGTGTTTGCGTTCTATTGTTATTATGACCGGTGGTTTGGATGAGGCTATAAGGGGTTGGAGGAGGCTTCAGGGGAGCCCCACAGTAGTGCGGGGAATCCCGGTGCCCGTGGAGGCATAGTGTTCTTGTAGGTGCCAGAGAAAGTGCAGCAGAGCGCCAGTGAAGGCGCAGCAGCACGGGGGTGCGTAGACCCCAGCCCTGGGGGGAGAGGCATTTGGTAAGGAGCCCAAGTTGGGCACAGCAGGCCCCAGGAAGGAGGGCAACACTGAGAAGCCCGAGAGGGGAACAGTCAGTCCCAAGAGGGGCAGCATGCAGAGGCCCAAGAGCGGCATTATTTGAGAAGCCCAAGAGGGGCAGCATGGGGAGGCCCAGAGTAGGCACGCACAGCCCCAAGGAGGGGGCTATTTTATGGAGAAGCCCAAGTGCGGGCATTGGGAGTCCCTGAAAGGGGGCCACATTCCTTTGGAGGCCCAAGTTGGGCATAGTCAGTCCCAGGAAGGGGGCAATGCTGCCCCCTTATTTAGGGCCTCAGCGTATTGAGAAGCCCAAGAGGGGCACTATTGGAGGGGCCCAAGAGGGGCAACGAGTGAGAGCCCAAGTTGGGCATAGCCAGCCCCAAGGAGGGGGCAGTATTGAGGCCCTAGGCAGGGGGCAAAGCATTGAGGAGCCCAGTGGGGGGCGCATAGAGTCCAGGAGAGGGACAAGACTTGAGACGGCCCAGAGAGAATGACAGGGGCCGCGACATCCGCGAGGCTCGCGCTGCAGTACTGGGGAGGAAGGAGCTGCAGACGGCGCCCCCTTGTGGAGGGGGTTGTTCGAGTAGAAAGGGCAGCCTCCCGCTAATGAACCAATTAACAGCAAAGATGTGGCAGGCAAGTAGGCAGGTGGTTGCCCAGAGACAGGTGTGGGGGCCATATTGAGGGTGGCCCCGGCACGCTCTGTCACAATGGTCCCAGCAAAGACAGGTGCAGGGGCCATACTGAGGGTGGCCCTGGCGTGCCCTGTCACTCTGTGTGTGTGTGTGTGTGTGTGTGTGTGTGTGTGTGTGTGTGTGTGTGTGTGTGTGTGTGTAGGGGGAGGATTTGCTCACAGCCTCCCTGTGGCAGGCAGAGTCCCCCCCCACCTCCCAGCATTCTCTAAGCCTGGGCTCATGCTGCTTCCAGACCTAGGGCACCGGCATGGCCCCTTGCTCCTGCTTGCAGCCATTTTCCCCCTCCATCTGCCACCACTGCCCTTCTGCAGCTTCCCCATTCCCCCCTACCCTCCTACTCGCTGCTCCAGCACCCCATCCCAGCTGCATGGCCAAGACTGCAGGATACAGGAGCTGGACCAGCTCACTGGCACCACATGGAGCCAGGCAAGAATTGAAGGGGCCAGGGCAGCTCCTGCTGCATTCTGTGGCCCAGTGCTGTAGCCAGGAACCATGTGGTGCTGCAGTGGCAGGCAGGGGGTGACGAGAAGTGGTGGCAGCAGTAGGCAAATGGTTGCAGTAGGCAGGGGCAAGTGGGAGTGAGCAGGCATACAGAGCACAGCAACAGCTGGGTGGGAGCACTGGGGTCAGCACCAGGGGCGCTCAGGAGCAGGGCATCAAGAGCACAGGACGGGGGCCAGCAGGGGGTCTATGGAGCCATGCCGGGCTGTGCCAGAAGGGAGAGGGGAACCTGGCCTGGCTTCAGAGCCCCTGCCAGCCTGGGCCCCATGCTCCATCTGCCCCACTTTAGGCTCGCACTGGCCCTAGCTCTAGTGCACTGGTATGAACCCCACATTTGCACCCAGCTGTTGCTGTGCTCCGTACACCTGCTTGCTACCCCTTCCCATGTGCCTACTATTGCTTTCACCCCTTCCCTGCCCATGACTGCTGCAGCTCCTCTCCAACCCCATGTTGGCAACTCCAGCACCATGTGGTTCCCAGCTGCAGCACTGGGACCGCAGCAGCTGGCTCAGCCCTTCTCCAAGGACTGGGGCGATTGCCCGTGGTCCTCCCCCACCTCACCCCACCTCTTATTTGAATTTCTTTCCAGTGCAAGGAGGCAGGAAAAGCCCCATGGTCTTAGGCCAGCACCCTCTGCTAGACAGGGCCAGGCAGGCCTTGCTTCTGCAGCTGCTTAGTCCTTCTTGTGGCTTCCTCTGGGTTCCATGGCACCTGGCTCCTGTCCTCTTTGACAGGTAGTCAGGGGCAGATTAGTAGTAATTTTCTAAATTGTTTAGGTGCCCCACAGGCCAGATAGAATGGCCTGATAGGCTGAATCTGGCCTTCAGACCATATATTGCTCATCCCTGCTCTAGGTTACACAGGATTGTGTGTGCTCCTCCTAGTTTTCTACATTGATGTTGAATGACTTTATATTATTTCTACACATATTGTGGTACTACTAT
The DNA here is from genome assembly GCA_030014935.1 of Caiman crocodilus. NCBI lineage: Eukaryota > Metazoa > Chordata > Crocodylia > Alligatoridae > Caiman > Caiman crocodilus. The sequence continues at coordinate 124,775,067 of JAGPOW010003648.1, read as the reverse complement.
AGAGCAACCTCACTTTCTAAAGTCACCTTGAAGCTCACTATACAAAATGTTCTTGGGGATACAGTGTCCTCCCATTCTCATGGGATGGTCAATTCATTGCAACCTCCTCTTTTCACTAGTAGTTTTTAAGTGTGCCAGTCTTACATGTTCCAGTACCTCTGTGTTTGGTATTCTGTCTTTTTATTTTCAGGATATACATATTTTTAAACTGTTTATATTTTTATATATTATTGTGGTAATACTGCTGCTACAGGAAGTGCCTCTGTCTCCAGACATGTATTAAGGTACTTAATAAAAAAAGTACTCTACAATTTTTCTTATTTTCTAAACAAGCAAGGTATGCACAAAGGCCTTTCTTAGCAATACAGAAAAGTCTCGCAACAATTTATTCTATTTTAATATAGTAAAAGTAAATGTTCTTCTCATTTTGGTATTCTGTATGGTTACATTTCAAACTGAGGTAGGACACAACTTAGGGAAAATGAAGAAGCTGCCTTTCCAATGATTCCTTAGCTGTGCTTCTTGAGGTGGAGTTAAATTGTGTCAGATATTTCATATAGTCACCCAAGTCTATTCGCTTTTACTTGTTTTAGAATTGTACCCACTAGTTCCTGAGACTTCCATCTGCCAGTGCAAATCAGGATAACATAGTGAAATCACTGAAAGCAGTTGTCTTTAATGATAGATCTGATCTTGGATACATATTTCAAACAACAATAAAATACCTTGGTTCAACTATAGAAGGTGCTGAGAACCTCTTGAATGATACTGAGCTCACTGGCAATCAAGGATACTTGTGTGCCATCAGGAAGCACCTAGCACATTGCAGGAACAAGCTCTAACAATATAGGTCATTAAAGATTTGACAGATACTTATTAGTCAATAGCAATTGCTCAGAATAGACAAGTTTTCTGCCTTTACACATTGGATTAATCCAATACTCTACACTAATGAAAGTTTACTTTGATCAGATTCCTAGTTTCTGTCTTCTAAACTACTAGATCTCATTGCTTCTGATTTCCTGACAATGACCATAGCAAATTCATTTAGCATTTGGTTACTCTGTAATGACAGAGTTTTTAATTAGTTAGTGAAGGCTGTACAGGTGTCAGCACTAAGGCAGGACTTTTTTTAGGCAGGACCATCTTTGCTTCCTAACTGCTAGCAATTAATATATGTAGAAAGAGGCAGGCAGAGCATAAACCTTAAGAAATAAGATGATTTTTATCTTTAAGGAAAAAATGTTTGTTTTTTTTTTTTATGCAGGTTCTGATTAACTTACTATAATGTATAAAAAGAGGGAAAGACAGAAGCTCACCAGTGATGCTCAGTATGCAAGGGAAATACAACACAAGATGGATTCAGAGTATCAGGTATGCCCAGAAAGCAATAAACTGGTCTGTTACTTGAGCTATGTTCAGTCTTTTGGAACATTGGCAAATGCTTAAACATCCGAGTGCAATTGTTCTAAACTGTTTATTTCTCATAGGAAATTTGTATTTTGTTACATGATATTCCATTATTCTACTAGTACAAGTGCAGATTAACAAATCACCACAGTGAGGACACAATACTTTTCAATTTGCTTTTCAAGTCTTTTTCCATTTAAATAAAAGCACTTTAGTAGAATTATAGTGGACCACTGGGATTACTCCAGTGGACTATGTGTTGTGCACTCTTCATTTACCTCACATATGTAAAGTTTAGTTGTTTACTTTAGGTACTGTTTGCCAAAATGGAGCCACAAGACTCAGAGTAAGATCCAAATCAAATGTGTGCCTGCCTTAGGCATCACAGTACCTAAAATTTGGGCACCTTGCCCCAGAAGGGTGGTTTAACACAACAGAATTAGGTACCTATGATACCTACAGGTGAGTGGGGAGATCTAGGCTCCTCCCAAAGGTGCCCAGTGGGAAATGCTAGGCCCAAGGTATATCTAAAGTCCTGATCCTCTGTGGAGCTTGCTTCTGTCTCAGGTGTACAGAGATAGGTCCCACCCATTTAGATGCTTTGATATTGGGTGACAGAGGTGCCTATCTAACTAAAAACAGTATTAAGCATAGCACCTCTCATCCTCTCTGGAATGGGGTTCATAGTATCATAGTAGCTAGAGTCGGAAGGGACCTGGGCAGATCATCTAGTCCGACCCCCTGCCTTGGCAGGAAAGAGCACCGGGGTCAGATGACC
>JAGPOW010003648.1:124688396-124766776 GCA_030014935.1 Caiman crocodilus | reverse complement strand
TTTTTGAGTTAAAACAGAATGAGTAGCACCTGTATCCACGAGGAATTCTATCAATTCATTTCTGTCCCCTAGTTGCATTTTAACCAGAGGCTCGCCAGGGGACACCGGGATCTGAGTTATCTTTCTTTCCCGGGCCTCCGGTTCCCATCAGTCTGAATCCCCTCCAAGAGCAAACAGCCCACTGCTCTCCTCTCTTTTCTTTTCACCTTCAGCTGCTTTCCGATTGGGGCATTCCTGCTTCCAGTGTCCCTTTTGTTTTTAATAGGCACACTGATCTTTCTCTAATGGACCCTGCCTCTGAGACTGTCTCCAGGATCCCTCATTTCCGGGTTTTCCCATGATTGCAGCTGCCACTAGAGCTGCCTGCATTTTCATTTTTCTCTCCTCTTTCTTGTCCTTTTTCCTTTCCTGAACACTCTCCCAGTTAGTAAATACTTTGTAAACAATGTCTACTAGCTGAGAAATGAACATACCTGCTGCTCCATCGGTCTTCTGCAATTTCTTCCTAATGTTCGGTGCACTTTGGCTGATAAAAATCATATTTATCATGCGGGTGTTTGATGCATCCTCTGGGTCCTCATGGGTATATTGTCTGAAGGCAGCATAGATTCTTTCCAAAAAGGCACTCGGGGTCTCATCTGTCTCCTGTCGGACCTTGTATACCTTACTGAGATTCTGAGGTCTTTTCACAGCATCTCTCAGCCCTCAGAGGATATATTCTCGATAGGCATGAATGAGGGTCATATGTTGGTCCAGGTTCCAACTAGGCTCCTGGGTGGGAACATGGGTGTCCACATTCCCCTGCAGGTTCCCTGCTGTTATTTCCTTTTCTATGTACTCATGAGCCTTATTTACCACCATTCTCCTCTCCTCCGGTGTCAATAGGACATCTAAAAGAGACTGAACATCCACCCAAATTGGGCTATGAGTTTTGAAAATGGTTCCAAACATGTTTTGGACTTTCTCAGGATCTTCTCTTAAACTGGGAGTGTTATTTCACCAATTGTACAGATCTGAAATGGTGAAGGGCACATGTACAAAAGTTCTCTGAAGGGTGGCATCCTGAGGGTTAATCACCACTTGCTCCCTTAAAGGGGTCTGCACCGATCTCTCAGGATACAAATTCCTGCATTTCCCTTTTAAGGATGGGATCCCTCCCTGCTGCCCAGAATCTGCCAGTGCATGGTGGCTCACAGGTGCCTGGGGGGTTAAAAGTGGCGGGGGCGGAGTACCGCTCGACCACGGGGGAAAAGGCACAGACGATGGAGCAGGGGGAAACAAGGGAGGAAAAGAAGCAGGAGGATAATTCTCCGGGGTGAGTGGCAATCAGAAAAGGAGTGGTGAGGCCGGTGCAGGAGGCGGAGGGAACCCCAGACACAGAGGCGGCGGCACCTCAGGCTCAGGGCAGTCGAGCACGGGGTTCTCTGTTGGCCATGCTACTGCCACCTTGTATGAACCAGTCTCCTCCACCACCAACCCACATTCTTCCAAAATTCCCTTATTCCTGCAAAGAGATATAAATGCTTGCGCATACAACAACTCCTCCCACTTGCCATTCTGCCGGCAGAACACTCATAATGCGGCCACGCAACTTCACAGAAGAATTTAGCTTTCTTCTTAGTCATAGGATCCCCACCTAACTCTGCCCAGTGTCTCAGTAAACAGGAGAGAAGGGGATACATCTCTTAACTTTACTGTTAGTTGTACCCATCTCAGGCTGCCTTCCTGGTTCTGACTGTCTGACTTACCTGGGATCCAGGGGTCTGTTCTTAGTCATAGTATCATAGTACCTAGGGTCAGAAGGGGCCTAGAGCAGGCCATCTAGTCTGACCCCAAAAACAGCTTTTTCAGGAGGCACCCAGAGTCCTCGCCCTCACAGGGGAAATTCACTGGTCTTGGACTCGGACCAGACAGAATATTTACAAAAATAATCCCAGGCAAGCGTACTGATAGTAGGCCTTTATGCCCTTCCTACCCTCTCTTCCTGGTGCTTGTTACTGGTACTTCCACTCTATGGCATTGCACCATTAGGCTACTGCCGCCACAGTGATCTGGCTCCCCCTGAAGCAAAGGTCTTACTGGGAAAAGAGATCCCGGGGTGTGCCTGACATTCGTCCTGGAGGAGTGGTCAGCTGGCCATCAGTTAGTCTGGGCAAAGCCTTGTCTGATGCAGTCCCATCTGGGGTACCAAAAACTGTTGTGCCCCAGCTCAAGTCTGGGATCATTCCCGGTATGCCACAGCCAATACATATACCAGGGATGGAAAGTACAGAAGAAGTTTATTGATAGCAATAAATGGTGCGAGCGGATAGTTCACGTAACAAGCACACAGACAATTTTCTTTGGTTTACTTATATACCCTTTTCTATATATGCTTCTTTCTATGATTGGTTAAAACCTTACATAACAATCTTACATAGCTGTTTCTCTATGCGCATGCTTAAACACACTTTAGCTGTGTGGCTCAATAAGCCCCTTTCACTTAGTTCACTGTTCCTTCTTGTTTTTCCTCGAGTTCCTTCACCTAGTACTGTTGTCTCTTCTTATCATATCTGTAAAACAAGATGTTTATCTTGGGTGTCTAGGAGGACATCCTAGACATAGCATTCCTTACACTAACAGGGTGTAGTTTTAGGTCATTCCCCAGGACTAGGACCCCACTCCATCCCCATAGTTCCTACCCTTAACCATCAGGTGCTCTGGGAGCATCAGCTCTTCAGCTGGCCAATGTTACTCCAGCAGCATCCCTACAGCAACTAAAAACTCAGCTTTGAGGACTTGGGTTTATATTAAGGCTGCTCAGCCCCATCCTCCAATCCAGGAGCCCTCCCATGGTCATGTGACTGCTTCGTTAGGGTACATCGCACCTGCTAGCTACTGCTCCATGGCCTGCTTAAACCTCTTAAAGTGACAGGCACCAAAGGTGCCCAGCCACATAGGAGTAGCAGTTTCTGTTCTGTTCCAATATAGTAGGGGCAGGCAACATACGGCCTGTGGGCTGAATCTGGCCCACTAGGCCATTCCACCTGGTCTGCAGGGCCCCTAAAACATTTAGAAAATCAATATTTATCTGCCCCTTACTGCCTGTCAAAGATGACAGGAATCTGGGGCAGTAGAACCTAGGGGGAGCTGGTGGCAGAACTAAACAGCCACAGCAGCAAGTCCCACCCAGCTCCACCCGCCCTCCACCCTGAGCCCCAGCTGGAAGCCTCTGCCTGGCAGGGGCTGCTGGAAGCTTCTGGCCTGGGGCTGTTCCTGCCTCTCTGCACTGAGGGAAATGCAGATGAGGAGGTGGAGAGGGATGCAGGGGAGGACCGTGGGTGATCTCCCCAGTCCTCAAGGCCAGCTAAGGGCCAGCTCCTGCAGTCCCAGCACTGCAGCTGAGAACCATGTGATGCTGGAGCATAGTGGGTGGGGACAGGGACAGGGAGCAGGGAAATGGTTGCGGGAGGTGGAAGGAAGTTGGCAGGAAGTGGGCATGCGGAGTGCAGAAATAGCTAAGCAGGAGCTCAGGGCCAGCGCCAGCAGGGCCCAGAGTGGGGTGGAAGGAACTCGGAGCCCGAGCTGCCAGGGTCTCTATGGAGCCATGTTGGCTCCCTCCTCTCCCTGTCTGAGCACCACAGCCTGGCTCCATAGAGCCCCTGGCAGCCCAGGCCCCATGCTCCTGCCGTCACGTTCTGGGCCCCACCATGCTGACCCGGTGCACTGGTGTGGACCCAATGCTCCCACCCACATGTCACTACACTCCGTGCACCTGCTCACTGCCGCTTCCTGCCTGCCTGCTGTAGCCACTTACCCACTCCCCCACCTCCCACTGCATTCCTGTATCACGTGGCTCCCAGCTCTAGCACTGGGGCCACAGGAGCAGCTGGATCATGGTGCTGGAGCAGCAGAGTGGAGGGTGGGGAGTTGGAAAGTGGCAGGAGAAGGGCAGCGTTGGCAGGCAGGGGGCAAGTGGCAGTGAGTAGGAGCATGGGATCTGCGCCAGTGCCCCGCAGCCAAGAATGGCAGGAACACAGAGCCTGGGTTTACAGGAATGCTGGCAGGAGCTCTGTCTGCCACAGGTGGGAAGGGGCTCATGGTAGAGCATCGGTGATCGAGACTGCCTACTGCGGGCTGTGCCTCATGCCGCAATGTGCAGTGCTGGCTGGAGCCATGCCCCACCAGGCATCAGTGCTAGGCACAAGTGCCCCAAGTGCCCCTGCTTGCTACTGTGCCATAGGGGGAATTGGGGGGTCCCTCCCCCTCCCCCATCCTTCACACCCCACAAATGTCACACACCCACACCCTGCTCTGAGAACCCCCTACATATACACAACCCCCACACCTTATGCCCCCCACACAGCCTTACCCTCTCACAAATCTCCCTCCCCACACCCCTCCAACCGCACTCTCATAACACACACACCCTACCACCCCCCCACAATATACAAGACTAAGAATTTATTTTTGAGTTATTGTGCAATCACCTCCATATATACTATACAAACACAAATCATGACAGAACTATTTTTTGTAATAAAACAAAAATATGTTATAGTAGCTGTTTGACTTTTAGCGTATAATTTGTATTTTGTCTGGTCCTAAGATGGCAAATACCCCCAAAGGAGTATTTTTGGGGGGCAAGGTGAAGGACTTCTAGTGGCAAAGGTCAGGGGTTAGCGGTGGGACTTCCAATCCCAAGATGGCAACCAGGTGGCAGGGCAACTGCCAAGGGGCGGGGCTACATATGTGGTCCTCGAAAGCTCACCAAACCTTCTTAAGCAGCCCTCCATCCAGAATTATTGCCCACTCCTGGTTTAGATGTTTGCTTAATTCTGGATTTCTCTAGGAATCATAGAGGCCTTTCTGGGACCTCTGCAGATGGTTTACATGTATTCATTTATTATTGATACAAGGTATATGGCTCCCTTCCCAACAAAGCCTCAGGGTGACTTACAGAAAAGAACAACTTAACATGGAAAATAAAATACTAAAATAAAATAGAGGCCCCCTAAACAACATCTCAGACTATCTTTGTTTGCTAATCACCTGCCTAAATAGGAAAATCTTGCACCCCTTCCAAAAGATGTCCTGATTCAGGCTTTGGTGCAGGGGGAAGCAATTTCTGCTGAGGAGACACTTAATGAGTTTTGGTGAGTTGTCGAGGGCTACATGGGTAGTCCTGCCCTTTGACAGTTGCCCTGGTCACCATCTTGAGACTAGAAGTCCCATCCCTAACTCCCACCCACCCTCACACCCACACTCTGCCCACCTGAGCTCCATGTTGCCACCCCCCCCCGGGGGCAGGCTGCATGCTGCTGCCAGCCCCAGCCCCACACTTCCCACTCCCACCCAGCTACAGCAGGATGTTGGGGAAGCTGAGCAATGGTAGCGGCAGCCCTGCCCAGAAGCTGTGTGCTGGTGGGGCTGAGCCCTGGCACCCACAAGGGTGGGACCAAGGCACGAGGTGGAGTGTGTATATATGAGTGCCTCGATCCCACCATCATGGGTGAAAGGGCTGGGTGGGTACAATTAATTGGTGGGCATCGCAGGCCAAATGAAAGTGACTAGCAGTCTGGATCCACCCCCCAGGCTGTATTTTGCCCGCCTCTGCTTTGGTGGGCCTCAAGAGGGAGGGAGGGCCAGAGCTGAAGAGCTGTTCTTAAGAATGACTTCCTTCACATTTTCATCAAGCAGGTTTGACATACTGTGGTACATGCAGGAAGTTGCCCTTGGCTGACCTTAGGAAACATGATGAAATGTAAGGAAGAAGGCAGTCCTTTAGGCATGTAGGGGCCAGGCCATTTAAGGCCTTATAGGTCAAAACCAGCACTTTCAACTGTGCCCAGAAAGCTACTGGGAGCCAGTGCAGATGCTGGAGTGACCTACCCCTGTCAGAAGGTGGGCCACTGCATTGTGCACCAGGTGCAGCATCTAGATACTTTTCAAGGGCAGCCCTGTGTGGGAACATATAAAACAGGCTTGAGGGCACTTTTCCTTGAGGAGAGCATTATCCTCCAGCAACCAGGTTGGCAATACAGGCCAACCTGGACAGGCTTGCAAGGTGGGTGGATCTTAAGCTGATGATGTTTAATATGGAGAAATGGAAAGTGTTCCATCTGGGAAGAAATAATCCGCAACACACTTACAGGCTGGGCGATGTTATGCTTGCGAGCACCACAACTGAAAGAGACCTGGGTGTCATGATAGACCACAGAATGAACATGAGTCAACATGATGCCATAGCTGGCAGAGCAAGTCAAACACTGGCATGCCTCTACTGATGCATCTTGAGCAAGACTAAGGATGTCATCCTCCTGCTTTACTCAGCCTTGGTGAGACTGCAGCTGGAGTACCATGTCCAGTTCAGGGCACCATATTTCAGGAAGGATGTGGAGAACCTCAAGAGAATCCAAAGGCGCGGGTCACATGCATGATTAGAGGCTTGGAGAGCAGGTCCTGAGAGAGAGACTGAAAGACTTGGGACTGTTCAGCCTGGAGAAGAGAAGACTCAGAGGGGACTTGGTGGCAGACTATAAGTATATTAGGGGTGTACACATCAGCACCTCAGGGGAACACAAGAAACAATGGGCACAGACTAATTGAAGATGGCTTCAGATTGGACATAAGGAAAAACTTATTTACAAGTTGAGTGCCAAGGGTCTGGAACAGGCTCCCCCCATGGATGGCACAGTCACCCACCCTGGCAATATTCAAAAAGCATCTTGATGCTCACCTTGCTGGGGTCATCTGACCCCAGCAGTCTTTCCTGCTCAAGTGCAGAGGGCCTGGACCTGATAATCTTGTAAGGTCCCTTCCAACCTCTAACATCTATGAATCTATGTGAAAAAAACAGAGGGGGTGGGAGCAGTGCAGTACTGGGGCCTGTTGTCTGCATCATTGACCCCAGTGGGCGCATCCAGATGAACACACATGTGCCTCTTGCCCCATCTCAAACTCCTTTGAGGCAGGGCAAGAGGCACATGCAGGAACGAAAAAATCTTCCACACACAAGAAAAATAGACCTCTGGATATCCAGGGGTCTAAAAAAAAACAAAGTTAAAAAAAGCAGGGCAGGGTACGATCCCAGATCATGCCCTGAGGCAACTGGAGGCTGGGTTCTCCATGGAGATGCTCTGGCTGCCAAACCATTTCTGTGTTTGGCTCCTTGCCCTGGTGCTGAAATGTGTGGCCTGCCAGGTGGCATGTTCAGCACCAGGGCTCCAGTGCTGTAAGTAAGGGGTCAGGGAGGCTGGAGGGGAGGACACCTGCTGGCCCTGCCCACTTCCCCAACCCCTCCCCCCTGACCACTGCAGTGGATAGGGGGTGCAGGGAACTCTTAGTCCAGCTGGGACAAGGGGTAGTGTCCCCAGGTACCAATTGGCTGAGCTACTTGCCAAGGCAGCTTTTTGTACTGCTGGGGCCAGAATAGGGCAGCTTTTTATATTGCTGGGGACAGCACAGATGCTGGCCCTGGGCTCTAACTCCCCCTGGCTGCAGATCTGGGAGGAGCCTAGCAGGGTTATTTTGCCCCTAGTGGCACAATTTGCTCCACCACAAAGTACATGTCTGAGCATGTGCACTGAGGCAAAAAACCCCAGCTCAAATTTGCACTGTTTCTATTTGAGCTACTGCAAGTGCACATGCTAGCATGTGTGGACACACCCAATGTGAGGAGCAGGTTTTCATCCCAAACATATTTTTTATAGCCTGACACACTGACGAAACTAACACCCAAATATTAGTCTCAACTATGGCCAGTTTTGATGAAAAATGTGTTACAGTCTAACTGGAATAACTTAGAATAAAACAGTGGGATAAAACAACTTTTCAGATGTGGGACCACTAAGAAGATGAATGTTTACAAGTTCTCTCACTAATATACAAATATTATCACAATTTTTTCTGTTTGGATTTGATTTGTATACAAATATATTCACATTATCAGTGCTGTACATACTATCATTCACAAATTTTATCTGTGTATAACTTATTTTACAGAATTGTATTCAGTAACTGCTGTGATAACTGTGGAGCTGAACAATGGAATCAAGCATCCCATTTGGGGTACCTGATCCATTCAGCAGGTGAAGAGCAGTTGACAGGTCAGGGAGTTGCAGGTAGATAGATACCTGCCAGGAATATAATTTGGATTTGCTGATTCTTGATGAATTTTTTTATATGTACACTATTAAAATTAAACTTGTTTTAATATATTAAAATAGACAGTAAACAGTGACATAGATACATAGGAATGGACACACTGAATCACACCAGTGGTCCATTCAGCATTCTGTTTCTGACGGTGGCTGGTATGAGCTGCTTCAGAGTAAGATGCAAGAAACTTGGGAGAAGACAAATATGAGATATATATTCCCAGGGTGCATTACAGTTGCTTGCCGCACCATTCATGTGACTTATTTTAAGCTTCATGGGTGTGTCTACACATCACCATACGGTAACATTGCTATGGTGCCATGCTTTAGTACTTCCTTTTGGAAATATTAAAGCATGGTGCAGTATGGGTGGTTACTACACCATGCTTTCACTGCTACATCGCCATAGTGGCACACTATAGGAGTGCACCGCTACAGCAATGTAGCTGGTGATCACATGTAGACATGTGATTGGCACATCGCTGTAGAGCACTGTACATTGCCATAGCACATTGCTTGTTGCTGTTGGGTAAAATGTAGATGTACCCATGCATGAAGACAGGGAGCAGTGTATGCAGCTCTTGGTTGCTCACAGGATTCATGTGGAGAACTCAGTGTCAGTAACTCAAGGTGGGGCGGAGGGGAGGGCCTAGCAGGCCCACAGAGCAGGAAACGGTTGCTCGGTTGGCAGGGGCAAGGGGGAGCTAAAAATAGCACAGTCAGGACCAGTGGGGTGGGAATAGCACAGGCTTGGGGCTGGAGTGAGTAGCTGGGCTTTCCCATCCCCAGAGATGTGCTGCCACTGTCTACAGATGTTCCAAAGAACCCTTTCTTAGATTGGGTTAACCTGATCTTGTTTCAAGTTAGTGCCCCTACTCAAGTGAACTAACTTAGATTGGGCATGCCATTTTTGGGGTGATTTAAGCCCTTTGCATACCTGTATGATCTAGCATTTAGACCGACCTAACCCAAATTAGGTCAGTCTAATGTAACACCTGTAAGTACATCTAGGCAAGTTTCCTCCAGTGCTGAATAATGACATTTTATATCCCTTCCAATATTATTGTGTTAATTTTCGCATGCACTATTATGGCATTTTCAAAAAAGGCTAACTGAATCATCCAGTGTCACTGTAGACCGTTACTGCAGTTATTACATCTGTATGATCTTGGAGCAATACAAGTTAGTTAAGACTCCCATGAATGAAGTAGGTTACAGTTGGCGTAGTTTTGCTACACTTGTAATGCTACAGGTTCATGCTGATATAGCAGTTGCATCTTAACAACTTGTAAAAGTATCCTTTGATATTGATACAATTGTTACATCTGTCCATACCATCAATTTAAAGAGGATAAATACTATTTTAACTGTGGGTAGAATTCTATTTTCCTTTGTGCTTCCAAATTATATTTTTGCCATTTACGCACGGGTTATAATTCAGTTTTCCCTGTAATGGGGATATGTCAGCATATCTGTATTAAGCATGTGCAGTTGGCTGGATACTGATAGGGCAGGTATGCAGCTACATACATATGTATGTGAGCATAAAACCCAAAAAAGGTAGTGGAAGGGAGCCTTTCCATGTTTTAGCCCTAATGACTATGTGTTTAGGCCACTCACCCAGGAAGCTGGATACTGGGTTCTAAACCTTCCTCAGCCAGACAGGTTGAATCTACTTCCTTCTGACTTTACCTGAATTACTACACCATAGTTTACTTAGTAGCCATGCCATTTTCCAGTGCTCTTTTTAAAGATGAGCCCTTGTATTTAATAATGTCGGGAGAAAAAGTAGAGTTGTGGCCTAGCCTAGGACCTATGGCCTGCTTTCTTTCTTTCACCGAACCACATCACCTGTAGCTTGTCCTCTTCTTGGCTTCACATATTTCCCCTATTGGCTGCTCTGGTGTCCAGCTTCAAAAAAACTGAGTAGGGGCGCATCTGTATGTGTTATTAATTGGCATTAGGCTTACTGCACAGTAAAAGACTACAGGGGTGGGGGCATGTCTACATGTGCTATTAGTTTTCATTCAGCTTACTGCACAGTAAAATACTGCTGCAGGGGGATAGAGCAGAGCAGAAACAAATCTGCTCCCAAGAGGGAGCATGTGTTGATGTGCTCCCAGGGAAGGCTTACTATGCAGTAAAATATTGCCTGGAGTTGGCAAGGGTTATGGGGCCAGTCCCAATTTGTACAGGGCCAGGAGAGCTCTGCCTGTTGCTTCTTTAAAACGAACATTGAGAGGGGGCCTGATGTGCACCGGGCAGGGAGACAGCTGACCCTGCAGTGGGCAGAGCTCTCCTGGCCCCATGCCCCTAAGGACACACAACTGCCAGTGAACCCCCTTGTCAGTAGATGGATTTACCCACTTCTCTTCATCCTGCTGAAATTGCAGGGACCTCTACCTTGTCCTCTGTCCCTCTCACCTGCCACATCTTTGATGTTAGATTAGTTTTCAGGACTTTAGATGGTATCTCTAATGATAGTCATATAGGTGAGGTCAGTCTTCTGCAGGGTTCCACTACCCCTACACCCTGCCCTTGTCCTCTTGGGTGACAAGTCCTCTCTTCCTGTTGGTACTGAGTGCAAATTGCCTGTTCGTGGATCCTCTCTGGCCTGGTTGGCTGTGGGCTTCGCAAGAGGTTGTGGCCATGCACTCTAGGCAGGTCACTCCACAATTGTCTCAACCCTGATTGCCAAAGTCTTCCTTCTTTCTGGGATCAGTGGGTCCTGGGGAGATGGAATCTCTGCCTGCCAGTCCCAAGGTTCACGTTCAGATGCTACTGGGTCTCAGGTGTTGACTCTCAAGCTTGATTAATCAGCACTCAGGTGTGCAGGGGATTGGGCTCTCCCCTGCGATACTTCCCCAGCTTGGGATGACTACATAACACCACAAAAGAAAAACTTTAGAATCTATGCCGGGCTTCAGCTCCCCTGTCCGCAGCTACTCTGAGCCAGTGGGCTCTTTGACTCAGTTGCTCTGGGCAAATCCCTTCTTCACCTGGGTCTATCCAGGACCCTCCGAGGCTTGCTGTCTTCAATATCCCCTCTTGCCCTCTTTCTTGAGGGTTTACTACTCTCTTCCTGGGCTACTCCTTCTTCTGGTGTCCCTGTCTCCCTGGTTGGTAGGCCACCTGTAAGCACCCTGCAGTCTGGCTTCACTTATCCGGGTAGCAGGTCAGGTTGATTCTTCACTTGGAGTGGCAGTCTCCCTGGCATCCCCTGAAGGTTCAGATAGCTAAGTCTTCGCTGTGGCAGAATCCTCCTCCCAGTCTGGCTGCAGTGTCCCCTTTTTTCCCCATGCTGAATGCCAAGCCCTGCTCGGCCTTCTCCCTTTAAACTTCCCAGGGTTTTCCTCTGGGCTAGTCAGCATGGGTCCTCAGGGCACGAGCTCCCTGGGCCAGGAGTGTGGCTCCTGCTCTCTTCCCTGGAGCTCCTCTTGGCGTGCTGTGGAAGTGCTAGCCTGTCTGAGCCCTGTCAGCTGAGTTCCCCTCCCTCCCTTCAAGCTCCCTCAGAGGCAGTGCTGCTAACTCTGCCTCTGCCAGGTGAGTTCCAAGCTTCCTGGCAGCTTCTCTCAGCATGCCAGGTGGTGTGGTGCTCCCAGAGCTGACTGGGTAAGTTTGTTTGTTTGGGGGGAGGGGCTTGCGGCCAGCAGGCTGTGATGTCCAAGCCCTGCTGGGTGCATTTTCTGCACTCTGTCTCCTCCTGCAGGAGTCTAGCAGGGGCCACTCCCCAGTCCCTGCTACACCCCTGCCAGGTGGAGCTTCCTTGCCCTGCAGGTGTTTTGGTGGGAATTGTCCTGGATGTGAGGCAGGGCATGAGACTTGTTGGCAGCTACCCTGCTTGGGTTCCCAACTTGCTTGCCTCCTGGAGCAGCTCTGCACAGCTTAGAGCTGGCTGCTCCAGGGGCAGGTAGGGACTGGGAATCTGGGCAGGTGGGAGCCAGGATAGGGGGCAGAGAGATTCCCAGTCCCAGCCTTGATTGGCTTCTGGCTCCTGGGGGGAGCTGGGAGCTGAGCAGCACGTGGACCAGGGACAGAAAGCTCCCTGTTCACTGGAACCCCCTGATGCCTAAGTTACCTCTGAGCAAATTTGCAGGTACTAGCTAACCGCACAATAGCTTAAATGCTCCACACATGTAGACAGTGTCTACTTAGATTGTCTAATTTGCATTAAAGTGTCTTATGCAGATGCACCCAGGGGATGCTCAGTAATGCCTAACCTGTGGTGTGGTGATTAGTTTAGTGTTTTAGCAAATCACAGTGATGCAGGTTCAACTCCTCTCTGGGGGAAGGGGTCCTAGAACTTAGGTCTTTGGGTTTCTAGATGAGGGTCCTACTTACTCAGCTGTTGTATTTAAAATATAGGATGGCTGTAGCCCACTACCTTTAGTTTTAGGATGCTGGTGAGCTACATTGTGAATTTAGATAGATACATGTGCAAAATGGGTATGCATATGTAGTCTCAAAGCTATCTGGCCTGTGTAGAGCCTACTGCACATGCTCAGTCTATATGCACATGCTTACACATCCACAATGCAGGGCAGATTGAATTGCAACCTGCAACAATGCCACTTCTAGGGTTACTATATTTTCAGGTCCAAAAAAGAGGACACCTGTCACTGCGGGGGCAATTACATGCTGGTGCCCTGCCTCTGCCCATTCTGTTGCCCCTCCCTGACAAGCCACTCCTGCTGCTGCCCCTCACTCCAGACCCACTGACTCCAGTCCTGCCAGCACCTGTCACTCCCAAACAGCAGTACCCTGCCCCCCCAGCCCTGTTGATGCTCCTTACTCTTGACCTGTAGCCCCCTGGTGATGCCAATGCTCTGCACGCCCAACCCAACATCACCTGTCCCGTCCCTTTGGTGCCCCTCACTCTTGAGTCCCTGCCTCCCTGCCCTGTTGGTGCCCCTTACTCCCAAACTACAGCCCCTGCCCCCCAGCGCTGCCCATGTCCCAGACTCTGGACCTGCAGCCCCTGCTCCCCAGCTCTGCTGCTGTCCCTGACTCCCAAACTACAGACCCCTGCCCCACCTCAGCCCTGCTGCCAAACCAGTTCCCACATTGCGCGTGTACCTGCTCTCTCTCACGTATACACACACATGCTCTCCCTCTCTGTCTCTACCTGGTTTTCTGGAGCCTGTGCCAGGAGCACGTAACCCCCAACAGCCAATCACTTTGCCCCCCGCTCTCAGGTGAAAGTAGCCAGCCGAGGATTGCAGAAAATACAGACGTTTTGCTTTTATTTAAAAAACCTGCCTGGACAGAGCACAGGGGTCCAAAAAATACGACGTGTCTGGGAAAATCAATCTGCATTGGTAACCTTAACTTACACAACAAGAAAACTGCCATTTAGATGCAGAAAGGGAAACAAATCCCACCCTATGTATATTGCAGCTTTCAAAGCTGTTATTTACAAGTAGGGTTCTCAAAAATAGGATCCAATTCCAGATCAGGGTTAAAGGTTTGATCTGTCTGCAAGCTCTTAAAGGAGAAATGGTAAATCCAGAGTGAAGATGAATGGACATGAATGGTTTAAGAAAGGAAATAAAGGCCATATTTTTTTTCCCTGTTCTGTGCTCCAAAACAGAGCTTGCTTTTTCAGGTATGTAAAGATTCTACAATTTTAACCATCAGGAAACAAGCCTAGAGAATGAATGCTGCCTTCTCCTCTGGAGTTGATTTTATTCTCAAATCAGGTTATTACATTCAGATTATAGTCATTACCTGGTGTGTATATTACTGGCAAATGTGAAGATAAGTTAATACATTTATTCTGTATTGAGAAGCATTCTGGCTCTTCTGGTCTGTAAGCCAAGTACTTTGACTTGGCCTAAGCAAGAGTTCAAACATGCAGTTAGTGCATGTTTTGGCTGGGTGTGCTTGCCTCTCCCATGTACTTTTGTCAGGGTGGCAAAATGTTTCTATAATAATGGTGCGATGTTTCTGGTGCTGATTTGAGCACATTCCTCATTCATTGAATTTTATCTCATATTCTTTATTCTATTGCTTTTAACAACTCATTTTATTTTAGTGTGTTATGTGAAAAGAAAAGAAACTTGTTATGCGTGGTCTATTCTTTCTTTTATCCTCTCCCCAGTGGAAAAACTGTGTGTGCAGGGGAGTGTTTGGGGTTCCCCCACCCTTATATTTCTATGCAGTTGTGTATTTATATTAAAAAAAATGAAGTAAAAGAACTGTATCTTCCCTTGGAGCCAAAAGTGGCAAATATTTCATTATGACCTTTAGTTCTTTTTGGAGTTTGTTTCTTAGCCTAGGATTGGCCCCATGTGAAATCTGTCTGCTGAGTGGTCACCAACATGCTGCTTTTAATACTTTTTCCCTTAATGGCCTCTGGATAATACTCCAACAATTTATCCCTGAAGTTATGAGTCTATAACAGTAAGAATCAGTTATTTGAAATTTTGGAGACAAGGCAATTATTTTCCTAGAATAACTTTCCTCTCCTTTGGTCTCCTAGCTGGTTGACATTATTATCAGGTGGAAAGATGTTCTTTGAACAGTACATTCAGAGGACGAAAGGATTAAGGCAACCTATCTGTCTTAGAGGGCAGAAGAACACTGAACCAATATCAGGTCTTAAGTTGGGGGTGGGCAATTATTTCAGTTGGAGGGCCACTTAATGAGTTTTGGTAAGCTGTCAAGACCCGCACACATAAAATGTTTAGACGATATCTTTTTAACAAGTTATAAATAAAAAACAAACCATATACTAAAAATCAAACCTCTACTATAACGTATTTTAATTTTATTACAAAAATATTTATCCTGATTTATGTTTTTTTGAATAGTGTATATAGAGGCAATTGCATATAGAGGCTCAAAATAAAGTCTTACTCTTGTATACTGTGTGTAGGGTAGGGGTGGGGAAGATGTGTGGGGTGTATGTGAGAGGTTGAGTATGCACATGTGTGGGGTGGGGGCTAGCTGGCCAGGGATGAGGGATGAGCATGTGCAGCAGAAGTTGTTTGGGCAATTTGGTGCAGCCCCTCCTCCCCCCCTGTGCATCCAGCCCATGGCTGCACTCACCTTGCTCCTCATCAGGCTAAGCTACACCCAATCCTGCTTGGGCCAGCCCCCATTGCACTCTCACCCACACTGGCTTCTGGCCCTGGCAGTATGCACTGCTTTCTGGTGGGGTTGCTCCCCACGTGGCTGCACCTACCAGGTGCTTCTCAGCTCTCTCTGCCTTCAATGGCTCCTCTTTCTTGTGCTGCTTCTTCTCCACCCTGGGTTGGCAGTGTGGAGGGAGCTGCAGCCCGGCAGCTCCTTCTCCACTGTGTGGGTCTCCAGCTCCAGCTCCTGGCCACCTTCTCCCCACTTGGCCACTTACAAGTGGTTTCTCATCATGCTATGCATAGAAGACAGCTAGGAGCAGGAGCCCTGCACACTGAGGCGGAAGCTGCTCAGCTGCAGCTTCTTCCCAGTGTGGAGTGGCACAGCAGGGGGAGGAGGAGGAGGAGCTGCTTGACCTGGGGGGAGCCAAGCAGCACCAGGTTGTTGCAGCCGCACTAGGAGCAGCCCCGCTGGGAAGCTGTGTATACTGGCTGGGGCCGGGGCCAGTGGGTACAGGCAGGAGTGTGGTGGGGGCTGCCTAAGGTGCAAGTGAGTGGGGCTTAGCCCCATGCAAAGCACCATGGGGGCAGCCATGGGCCAGATACAATCACAAGCCAGATTCAGTCAGTTGGCAGGCAAAATTCAGCTCACAGGCTGTATTTTGCCCACTTTCCCAGCCCAGCCTATGTTATAGATAAAGAAGGGATTCATTTTGATTTTTGTTGTTCTCCTTGCACCCTGAAATCCACAGACAATTGGTATTTGGCCTAAAGTCATTAGGTTTCATCAAAAAAGAGGAATAAAAATTGGAATATTCAAATAAATTATGGCCATTATCCTGATAGCCGTTGTCAGGAATACTGGCTTTATTTGGAGTCAATGGTGATAGCTCATTTTGAATTGATAATTTTTTTAAGTAATATCTTCATTATTTTTAGTTAAACATTCACATATTGTTATATTTTTTATTTTATCAAATTATATTGTACAGAGAGCAAGCTGTGAGAGAATCATTTTATTGCAAGTGAATTTAGTAATCATAAAAATAAAGAAAATAGTCTTAACTCCATAGCTCTCTCAGGGCACTACACCATTTTTTGCTGTTTCTCAAGAAGAGACTTCCAACTAAGGCAAATGTTATAGTAGTTTTATGATCTGGATAAATGGAAACTGGGGGCAGAAAATTAAACTCGTTTTCACTTACCATTGAAGGCAGAAAATAATCATGGGGTGAATAACAAGGTACTTGTGTTCATTCTAGGTAAGCCCTAAAATATGTTAATGTTTTATTTAAATTTATCAGAATCTTTTGTGACAACAATACAATTGGCTGCTAGAGATTTCTGTTACTAGATTATGTGGCAGCTTGTTAATATTCATGCAGCATTTCATTTTGCAAATAGAAGAAACAAAGTTGACACTACAGCTATGCTTTTACTGGTCCAATAGTGAACACTTTGGTGATTATCCAGTAGCTGCCATTATTTAATATGTATTGCTATGAGCAATATTGCTGCACATTTAGTTAGTTTTCCTCTAGTTACTGAACTAATTTACTAGCATAAACAAAGCTGTGTATGTATACAGAAAAGTTTTATTATTTTTAATTTCCTGCATACGTTATGTTTCTTTGAAATTGAAATAAGTCCATTTTTGCATTGGTTTTAACAAACTCATTCACTCCCTTGTTTAATCTCACATTTGCCTCCCTCCCTCTCTTACGTTTGCAATATGTTTGTTTCCATGAAATGATACATTTCATATCTGTCTTTACAACCAATTAAATAATAGACTGATAGGATTTCTATTTTAAAAAACCTAATTGGCTAATTTATATAGGACTATAAGGAGCAACTGAGATTTAAAGAATTATTTGTGAGCAACAGCTCCCTCTAGTTTATATTTTATTTGCTGCCAAAAGTATAAGACCTTCACCTAAACAGAAAATTGAAACTAAAATAAATCTCTTAAGGAGCTATAGATTGATTTTGGTGTCTTAATGCTATGTTTTAAAGGATACTGTTTATCCTTCCTAGCCCAGATTGTAAAAAAGTGGAATTAAAACAGTGAAACTAAGTATTAGTATATATTACGATGCCCATGAGAAAATTATCTAAATCACTCCAAACCTGAAAAATGTGGCTTTTCTTATTTTGTAACCTGTAGATGTAAAACATAATGATATTTCTTTATTAGCTGAATTTTACACTGCAAGCTAGTAGCTGACCCTAAAGATATTTAATCCATCTTTAAAAAAAAGTTTTTACCAAGCTTCTTTCTATTTATGTTTCCAATTTTCCACTGTATGCTAAATTTATTTGTGTTGAAATTCTGTGACCATTCAAATATAGAACTGCATTAATAGCTTGATGCATTGACGCAATACTTACACTTTGAAAGTGGTCCCTAAAACACAGTGAATAGAAACATAATCTCTAGTACATGGATGGTGACATTTTCCTAAGCTATTTAAATTCAAAACTTGAAATCTGGCAGGACACATTCAGGATTTAGCATGGTATTGACCCATTTACATTCACATTTCCCTACATTTGGTATTGGTATTGTAGTCTGTATTTACCAACCTGAGCAGAAGATACTAGGCCTGTGCAAAGCAGCAAGTATTTGCTTTGGATTCAGATTCAGCCAATTCAGAGGGACAGTAATTCAATGCAGTGATTCAAATCACTGTCCCAATTTGATTCGGCTGATTTTGATCTGCACAGGGCAGGCTGGTCCAGGATACACTCTGAAAGGGTGGTGGAAGGCACTGGGAGCAGGGACTATGCCCTCCCGCTGCTTACCCAGCCAGGGCAGGGAGGCACAGGATGGTCCCATTTTGCTGCTTTGGACAAGTGGTGTGCAGTGGCAGAAGCTTCTCAGGTTCCCCATGCCACCCAGACAAGCCGTAGCTTCACCCCACCCCATCTTGGCTGGGCAAGCAGCAGCAGGGCATGAAGAAGGGTGCATGCACCTGGATCAAGGCAAGGCTGGCAGCAGGAGCTATGGGAAATTTTAGGGTGGCTGCAGACCCCCATAGTCCCTACTCTACTGTGCTCTGCGGGGCGGGCAGAGCCAGGGCTGTGCTCTGGGCTGTGGCTGGGGCTAGCTGCCCGGAGTACAGCCCTGGCTCCACCTGCCTTGCAAAGTACAGCCCAGCAGTGGGAAGCTGGGGCTAGCCTCCCAGAACGCAGCCCAGCCCACCTCACCCCATGCAGATCTGGGGGCACATGCCCGCTCCCATACCCTCCTGGACCAGCAGCAAAAGTTGCCAGAGAAGACACCAAAAGAGAAGCTCATGGACTAGTGGCATGCAGTGGCGCAAAGTGGCAGGAGCCCCTCTCCACAAGTCCTGTACCCCCACGCTGTGGCTGGGCAGCTGGTCCTAGCCCCAGCCCTAGTCCTAATCCCTCCCTCATTGTGGAGGCAATGATCTGCTCCTCCCCACACCCTTTCCCTCCCCGCTCTGTCCACAACAGACTTACCAGCTGGAGGCAGCTGTGTCCAGTGTGATCGAGGACTGATACCTGTTTAGTCTATAGCTGAATCTCTGAATCAGTGCCAAATCTCTCTGAATTGATTCAGACCTTTTAATGGGTCTCCCAATTTGATTTGGATTCAGAAATTTGTCTTCTGAATCAGACCAAATTTCCTCCAAATTGAATCAGCTACTGAAGTTTCGCACAGCCCTAGAAGATACCAGTTACTAGACAGCTCTTTAATCTATAAGATGATGGCACAGCAAAATCCAGTGATTGGAAGCTAAATTTGAAAATTTCAGACTTGAAATAAGGAGCAAAATTTTAATGGCAAAAACAGTTAATCATCAAAAGAGCTTGCTAACAACATGGTACATTTCCCATCATTAAGTCAAGGTTGGATGTCTTGGGAAAAGATACACTCTCATTTAATCACAAATTATTAGGCTCATTGCAGGCATCACGGTGTGAAATCCTGTGGATTATGCCATGCAATAGGTTAAACTAGGTGGTCATAAAGGTCCCTTCAGACACCAGAATCAATGGGGAACGTCTTGGCCCCATTAAGTCAGTGGTGAAACTCCTGTTGGCTTCAAGAGGACAAGACTGGAACATATTTATATCCTGGGGATATTAGATTATAATGAGATGACAGATTGTCAGATGTATGTAGATGTACTATTAATAAAAAGCAATTCTATTTGATACCTTTTTTCCATTGCAAGTAAAATATATTTCCAAAGGTAAGGTTTATAATTTTCTAAAGTATCTAATATTTTCATCAAAGTATTTCATGGATGATATATAGATAAGGATATGTACTCATATATAAACATAAATGGGAACATATTATTTTTATCAGAGTGGAGTTATACATTATAATTAGCATGTGCTAATTCTAATGCATGTTATGCTGTGTTAAAGTTAACATGTGCTGTAAGCAGTCTCATGTTAAGGGTCAAAATCTTCTCTAACATGCACTGTTTTGACGTGCCCTTAGAGCAGGGGTGGGCAGAGTACAGCTCACGGGCCGGATCTGGCCCATGAGGTCATTCTATCTGGCCTGCAGGGCCCCTAAAAAGTGTAGAAAATTAATATTTATCTGCCCTTGGTTCCTGTCAGAAAAGCAGGAACAAAGGGCAGTAGGACCCAGGGGAAGCCCAGCAGGTTCCAATAACAGGGGGGGCCGCCCAGCCCCGCCCCCCAGCTGGAAGCCCCAGCTGTGGTTTCTAGGCTGGGAGCATGTGGCTGCCCCAACGCAGGAAGCTTAGGTAAATGGTGGGGGGAGAGGAGCACCCCAGGCAGGGCAGGAGCAGGGAAGCAGCCCCTCCCCCCCCACTCCCGGTACCCTGCAGCTGCTTGCAGCCCATGTGAGGCCGCCTGTGCTCACTCCGGACAGCCCCACATGGGCTGCAAGCACCTGCAGTGTGGGGTACCGGGCATGGGGCAGGGGAGAGGCCACTTTCCCCCTGTGCTCAGCTTCTCCCCGGGCTCCTTCCTTGTGCAGAGAAAAGCGGCCCCTCGCCCTCCCCATGGCCGATGCCCCACACTGCAGGTGTTTGCAGCCCACACGGGGCTGTCTGGAGCGGGCACAGGCAGCCCCAGGCAGGCTGCAAGGGGCTGCAGCACGGGGCGCTGGCCATGGGGCAGAGAGGGGCTGCTTTCTCCCACCTGCACTCAGCACCATCTTGTAACCCACCCCACTGCCAAGTTGACAGTGGGGTGGGTTACAAGCTGATGCTGAGCACAGGAAAAAGTGGCCCCTCACCCACCCCATGGCTAGCCCCCCACACTGCAGCCACCTGCAGCCTGCCTGGGGCTGCCTGTGCCTGCTCCAGACAGCCTTGTGTGGGCTGCAAGTGCCTATGCCAGGGAGCTCTGGTCATGGGGCAGGCAAGGGGCCAGTTTATCCCACGCTCAGCACCAGCTTCTTCCCTGCTGATGAACAAGGGGTCAGGGCTGAGCGCTGCCTGTACTGAGGGCTAGGGGGCACTGGGTATGAGTGGGCAGGGAGCCAGCAGGAGCACGGGGCCTGCACCAGTGTCCTGGGGCTAGTTCTGGTGGGGCCTAGAGCAGGGTGGCAGGAGCACGGGGTCCTGGCCAGCAGGGGCTCCATGGAGCCAGGCCAGCTCCACCCTCTCCTTTCTGGTGCAGCCCAGCCTGGCTCCACAGACCTTGCCAGCCTGTGCCCCACTCTGGGCCCCACGGGTGCTGGCCCTGGGACATTGGTCCTAAGACATTGGGATGTTGGTCCCAAAATGGTGACCAGCAGTAGGGTGGGGTTAACATGGAGTTGTGCCCTCTGTTGCTGCCAGATGGACAGGGGGCACACACCTGGCACAGGATTCCCAAGGGAAAGGCAGCAGGGCAGAGAGCCCTGAGCCCACAGCAGGCAGCCCACATCTGCCCCTGTTCCACTTTGCTCAGCTCTGCTCCCACTGTGCCGCTAGGGGGAGATGGGCATATGTCCCACCTTTGTATTTTGAAAAGGTGGTCACCCTCTGACACTTAGGTCATGTTTTCCTGCCTTAACATGCAGACACTCCACCTTTAAGAGTCCTTAACACATCTGAAAGGTAAAGTATAGCAACACCGTTAGTGGCATCTCTTAAAAATCCTTTCTTTTATGAAGTAAGATGATGACGTTCAGTTCATGGACTGTCTAAATATCAAGCACATCTGAACAGAATGCAGTAGTCCAGTAAATTAATTTAAGAGAACTAAATAGAAATCCTGGGCCCTCTGAAATCAGTGGTAGGATGTATGCTGTTTCCCAGGCTTTCAGGCCTCTGGCGTTCTCGGTTGACACCTCCCAATCCTGAGGTTCAGCTCTCCCTGGTTTACCTCTCTACTCAACCCCTCCAGATGTGGGGAAACACAAAAATACTTTACAAAAAAAACCAAAAAACCCTCCATCAGCACTGCGTGTACGTACTTCTCCCAAGGTATCTCTCAGGACTCACACTCGGCCCCTAGGGCTCACTCCTATCCTCCCAGCACCCTTTTTTTTTCCTTGAGGCTATCAGTTCTACCTGTGGTCATGAGACCTCAGGGTTATCCCTAATCTCTCTTGCCTTTGCCCCCTGGGCTCCTAGGAATGTAGCCCTCTCTCTGGGTCTTGTCAATACTGTCGCCCTCCCTCTGGGCCTTCTTGGTAATGCCCCTCTCCCTGAGGCATCCCTCCAGGTTCTCCAAATCCGTCCACCATTCCACCTGGTTGGAAACTGGAGGGAAAATCAGTGTCTCCTCCTTCTCCACGGTGGCTGCTGGGCTCAGGGTCTCTCCAGCCTTGGCCTTTCTGATCCTCCCTTCTTCACACTGGAGCTCTGCTCCCGAGCACGGGTTTACCTTTACCGCCGTTGGCCTCTCTGCCTTCACTGCGTGAGGCATCGGATCCTCCTCCAGTGGGAACCGCCATCTCCTGTCCTGCTCGCTCTGCCCCCAGCCTCGTGTTCCGGACCGGCTGGGGTTTCCCCTGGTGTCCGTTCCCCAACCTCTTTGTGGGCCATCCACTTTATCCCTGCTGGCCAGTAATTGCTGCTGACATCACTGGCCGGCCGCAATTGTATGAAAGCACAGCTGATGGCTCACATGGGTTCCTTCCGGTGCTCCTGCTTCACTGAAGGTCTCGCTGCAGGTGAGTGCTCTTTTTTTTAATTTTGCTTTTTCTGTTCTTCCCCTAGCTTCCAGTTCCAGGATTCCCCCCTTAGCCTTTAGGGTCCCCTCTAATAATATATATATTATACTATTATGACAAAGACACCTTCCAGGCCTGGTATTAGTATGGCCCCACCTTCGTCTCTGGGCAAACTGCCCACCTTGTTCTTCTGCCACACCTTGTTGATAAATGATTGTGATGTTAAATAGGTGGGTGAGTGCCCTTCATGCACCCAAATGACCAAGGCCGATAAGTACATGCTCCTACCAACCCTACATTTCCCATGCTTCTCTGATGTCTCACAATGTGTTCCACCTCCGGTTCAAAGCTGAGTCAAACTGGACACATAGTTGTGTCTCTCCCGTGCTGCCTTCTCAGGCCACACACACACCAGCCCCCTCTCACCAGGGCCTCTTGCATTCCACTGCCTCTCACCCAGTCTCTTTCATACTCTTTATCCAGGCCACACTCACTCCACACTACTCGGAGAGATCTTCAGGCTTTTCTCTCCATCCCTTGCTGAGCCCTGGTGTGGTCTTTTGGGCCTCTCCCATGACCCTTACCCAAACAGGACTGAGAGATTGCTCAACTACAGGCCTACTTCTCTCCTGGCCCTCACCAGACCACTACACCCTTCTCTCAGGCTACAACTCTACTTGTTACACTAGGGCCTGAGGTCTTTCACCCCTGAGAACTCAGCTGCTCCTGCTTGAGCTTAACTGGCCTCACAACTCCACCCTACAACACTCAGGGTCCAGGGTCTTACACCTCCTTGGGCTCAGATGCTCTTTGGCATGCCTGGCTCACCTCCAGGGTCCAACACCCCATGGAACTCAGGGGCTTCTCATAATATTACCTTCCTGCTCCCCCCAACTCTCCTGGTAACCCACCCAGGTTCTTGGTCCTGGTATTTATGTGGCCCTGGTCTACCACAGGCAGGACCACCAGGTCTCCTTATTCCAGCAGGGTGCAGTTTTAGGTCATGCCCAGGACCAATGAGGCCTCCTCCTTCCCCGTAACCTCACCCTTATCTCTGAGTTCTTCCTGAAGCCAGAGCTCAGCAAGACAATGTTTCCTCTCTGCTGGCTGATCTCACACTGCTCTGCTTTTATAACAGAGCTCTCCAAAACGGCTGCTCTCATCAGCCATCTGGCAGCAACCTGCTCCAGCCCTTTATATAACTATATATAAGTAACATTGTACAAGTGATATCTAAATA
Source organism: Caiman crocodilus (assembly GCA_030014935.1). Classification (NCBI taxonomy): domain Eukaryota; kingdom Metazoa; phylum Chordata; order Crocodylia; family Alligatoridae; genus Caiman; species Caiman crocodilus. The sequence continues at coordinate 124,743,205 of JAGPOW010003648.1, read as the reverse complement.
ATACTTATATGTAATATATTACTTATATTACAATATAATAACAACCAAGTAATAATATTAGTATTTTCTCTACTGTGGTTTGAAACTATGCTATCTGCCAGCAAATGATAACCAGCATATTGAACGTGCATCTAATTTTGAAATATTATTTTTCAAGGCTGAAATAATAAATACAAATTTTTTATAATAGTTTAATATTAGAATGATTAATATTATAATATTAAGAAAACTGGACAGATCCAGATGTATCAGGGTGGATCACTGGAAAAAAACAAATAAACCCATATATAGTAAAGTTTCTCCAAGAATCTAGTTTTGGGGCTCTGGTTTCAAAACAAAACTGTCTGGCTACTCACTTTTCATTGCAGTAGTATCTAAAGTGATGATGTCTTGCATTACTATTTCCTACATCCATATCAGAAATTGTCTGGTCGTTCAGATGACAAAATATTTCCTCTTTCACAGTGAAGTGTTGGTGTAACTCTTATAAACAATGAAGCATGTTGAACATATAACTGTAATGCCCATTAATGAAATCTTTATTACAGTATGCAGGTTACTGTAACAATGAAAAAATTACAATCAGGGTGGAGTGTGCTTGGCAGAAGCAGTATGTAGATAAATCTTAGAACGGGTACTTTGGGAAAAGTAAAACTGATTAATATCTAGTCATCTGTGAATATCTAATATTTGTCTAATATGTTATTAGTAATACGATTCATGTTATTAATGTATAATGTTTATCATTCTATTCATACTGCTACAATAGCTCCTGAGATGTTTCTCTGTATTTTTAACAAGAACTACTAGTACTCCTCTTTTTAAGCAAGAAAATAAGGTGTCTATGCCCCTCTGTGGAAAAGTGGACGTTCTCTTTTTTTATCAAAAAAGACATGTTAGGGCATTTATTTAGGTTCCCTCTTTGTCTTGGGTTGGCAACCCTGCTGAACAGACACAGTAGCCAGGGGGATACTTATGTGTATCCACACTGTGCAGGTAATACAAGCAAATAACATGTAGCTGCCAAAAATGCCACTTACCCAGCTGGAAAACTGCCATATAGGGAAATGAAGGGTAAAAATAGCATGAAGCTATTTTTATATTGAATTTTTCCTAAGCAATTTACATATACATGTAGACAATTGGACTCATATCTTAGTGCTAATGATAAATGGATGATGTGTATAGCACCAGAGAATTTCAACACTGTAGCCACAAAGGTCAGGCCTATTCTCTAGACTACAGCAGAAATAATTATTTTGTAGAGTTGGAACATATAAAATATTTTGTAATTGAACAGCAGTGATTTGCATCATGGTCTCCCCTATGGTGGCAAGAGGTAAATGGTCATAAGTTTAAACCAGTTATGAAAATCAACAGCTCTAATAAACTTAATTGGAAACATTCAGTCCCATTCTTGCATCATTGGTTTGATTTTATGATTTCAGTTTCAGAGCCAAATTCTGTTCTTAGTTATAATACCTTAAAATCATAGACTTAAGTTATTCCAGATTTAAATGGATAGAAGCAAAATCAGAATCTAGCTTTAATGACAGAAGATGATTTGTATAGTGAAGTTTTCTGCCCACTTAAGAAACTTATACAGAGAAAGCTCCATTAACTGGCAGCTTATAAGCTGGCATGTTCTATTAACTGGCATGCCGGCTTGTAAGGTAAAGTGAAACTGGGAGTGCCCACTGTGGCACTTCTGGTTTCTTTGAGCCCCCACGACCCGAGGCAAAGCAGCCTGTGCTGCTGAGCCCCCACGGCCTGGAGGATAGGAGGCTGCTCAGGGACCACCTCACTGTCCTGCTAGGCCTACAGGGCCTGGGGGAGGGGAAGCAATGCTTTGGGAGGGATGGTGGTGCCCCAGACATGGCAGCAGAAGCGGCAGCCCGAATAGGCAAGGAAGCCTGTTTGTGCCGCTCAATTAACCAGCATATTTTGTTATCCAGCTTCCCCCATTCCCAGGGGATGCCAGATAACAGAGCTTTTACTGTAGTTTTAATTGAAACAAAACTATTATATTCTTGAGAAATATCTATTTTATTGATTTTAGTTTTCTGTTACCCCAACTTTTAAAGCTATTCATATGAAGGTGGGGGGAGAAGGGAAAACACTTCTTTCATGTGTATGATACTTTCCTTTTTCTCCTGTTTATTAGAAGCTTTGTTGGTATATTTTTGCTTACAGACCTTTTTCTCATTCAGAGAATACAAACCAAGTGTTCAGTCAATGGTATTTCTCTTTTTACCCTTCTAGACCTCTGCAGATGAGGGTTCTGGATGTGAACAGAAATCTGCTATCAGATTTGTCTCTTGGAAATAAACATGAATCTAAATTTCCTGATATCAACAAACCATGAGTCAAGCAGAAGCAGAAATCTACCACAAGCTCAAAAAAGGTAGAGAAAAATCTACTCTTCCCTAACAAAATAACTCCAGGTGAGCTAGTAGGTGCAAGAAATGAAATAAATTATTATGGTGGTATGGATTTGTAGTTAGATGGAATGTATATGTGCAGAGGCATCATTATAATGGGGCAGTGCACATGCATGGGCCTGGCTTTCCTTTGTGTTAAGGTCAGTTTACCCAGCTCTGGTAATGTAATGGTACTAAAGCCAGTGTAAAAAAAAGTCTGTTTTAAGGCCACTTTAGAAAACAAGGGTAAAGTACTTTGGTGTACAACAGAATTATGCACTGAATGTCACTGAATTGAGTGAAATTATTTTTAAATGGTTTAGTGGTTTTCATTCTTAGGACAATAGGAATCCAATTTAGATTAGTTAGCTTCATTTTACAATAACAATTAAAATTCAATTTAGATTACCTATAAACCATGGCAGGGCACACCTGTATATGCTGTAATCTCACTTATTTAGCTTTAGATCATATACATCATGATAAATATAAGACAAATCAGGGGCAACATGTAGGGGGTGCACAGGGGTGCACGTGTACCTCTGAGAGCACCAGTGCACCCCCTGTCAGGCCGCACTCCCTGTGTAGCCAGTGGGCAGCGGAGCAGGTGGGAGCACCAGTGCCCCTCCTGTGAGCACCAGCTGGGGAACAGGGTCACCAGCAAAAGCAGCTGCATTGCTTCTGGAAGTGGCTGCAGAGCTCCGGAAGTTGTGTGGCCACTTTTATGGTGAGTGAGATTGGTGCCCTCACAGCCAGTGGGATTGGCCACTGGGGACTCTCCTCTGGCAAGTGGGATTGGCAGCCAGGGGACCCCTGCCCAGCTGTTGACTGGTGTTGGGGTGGGGCACATGCCCCCTCTGACTCAAGAGGCACCAGACACCCATGAGACAAATCTTGCTCATCCAGGCCCAAAGACAGTTTTGTTGTGACTATAATGGGTGTGTCCTCGAACTTGTCTCTTGCAGCATCTCAAACTCCTTTGACATGCTACAAGACACACGCTGGAAACAAAAAAACCTTCACCCACACTGCAGATTTGTAGCATGGGCTCAAATTGTGATACCTGGAGATCCAGGTATCAAAAAATATCCTGGGGGGAAAAAAGCGGAGCAGGCAACCAGAGACTTGGTTCACCACAGAGATGTTCTGGTAGCCAGCCAGAGCATCTCTATGGCTGGACCTTGCCCCAGTGCTGAAGCACCTTGCCTCCCCATGGCGGGCAAGCAGTGATGCAAGCTGCAGGGACCCAGACCCAGGCTTCTGACAGGTAAGTAGGGGATTACAGGGCTGGAGGAGCGGGGAGAGAACCATGGCACAGGCCCGCCTTGCCCCAGTCCATCACTTGCTTCCCCACCTCCCTGATCACTTTCCCAGCTCCCCATTGGCTTCCTCAACTCCTCCCTTGCTTCTCCAATTCCCCAATCATCTTCCAGTTCCCTGATTCTCCCCCAGCTCCCCAGTTGCTTCCCTCCTGGCTGCTTGGTGCCTCATGGCAGAGCCCCACCACATGGCATGGGGCATCTGGTGGCATCAGGGCTCAACCCTGGCCACCTGGCACCTGCACTGCCATTGTCACATCACATGTGTGTGGTCTGGCTTGTCAGGTTACCGCATGGCACTGCATGCTGTCTTGCAGCTCCAGGCTACTTGAGCTGTGTGGCGCCAAGCCCCAGGTGACAACCATGGCATCCCCAAGCTGCCAGACAATGTGCAGCACCGTACGGAGCTGGGCTGCACCCATATGATGCAGCAGCAGTAGCGCAGGTGCTAGGAGGCCGGGGCCAACCCCTGCTGCTTCCTGCTACCCTGTGCCATGTAGTGGGGCTGTGCCATGAAGCCCTGAGTGCCCTGAGCACCCTTGCTGGTAAGCTGCAGGCAGTGCAGGAGCCTGGATCCAGGAGAGGGAGCAATCAGGGGTGGGTTAGGAGCCAAGTGGGTGAGTGATCAGGAGGCTGGAAAGGAGCAGGGGAATCCCTGAATTGTCTCCACCCTCCTGATCACCCCCTCCCACCGCTCATCTCCAGCTCCCTGCTTGTCCTCCTGCTTGTCTCCAGCCTCTTGCTCATTCCCTTGCTTGTCTCCAGCCTTGGAATAGGGAAGTTCATCTTGGGACACTGAAGATGAGCGGTAGGATGAGCAGGAGGCTGGAGATGTGCAGGAGAATGAGCAGGGGGATGGAGATGAGCAGGGGAAGGAGCAGGAGGATGGAAATGAGCAGGAGAACAAGCAGGAGGCTGGAGACAAGCAGACAGAGCAGGAGGCTGGAGACAAGTGAAGGGTAGTGGGGGTGAGGGGGTGCTCTGGGCCCTGGAGGGGAGGGGCTGTAGCGCCTGGGGGGTTGCACCCTGTGGGGAACAAGGGGCCCACCCCTCCCCACATAGTCCCGCCACTCTTACCCACACACTGATCCACATCCCTCCACACCCACTTCACACTCCTGCAAATCATACATCCCATCACACATCCACCATGTGATTAGGAAACCAAAAGCAAACATCGAAACATATAAATATTTAGGATGTATTTTATTATGATGATAGAGACACTGGTAGGCTTCCAGATTGCTTTAACATTGTAAATATAACAATAAAACACTGCCCATCTGATTGATACATCTCTGTCTCTCCCTTGTGGAAGAACATGGATTCTGGGGTATTTTAAAAAGTGAATTTGGGATGCTGCTTCTGTGGTCCATTTGGCACAAGGGATAGTGTCCCCATATACAGGCCCCAAGAAGCTCCTGTCTATTTGTATCTTCCAGTTAACACCCCCAGAAGCTCCTGAGGGAAAGTAGCCCTGAGCTGCTGGCCAGGACAAGTTTTTATACTGCTGGGGCCAGCTCAGGTGCTGGCTCCAGGCCCTAGCTCCCCCTGGCTGCAGCTCCAGGAGGAACCAGGCAGGGTTATTTTGCCCTAAGTGGCACAACTTGCCTCACACCAAAGTACATGTCCAGGCATGTGCACTGAGGCAAAAGGCCCTGGCTCAAACTTGTGCTGCTTCTATTTGAGCTGCTGCAAATTCACCTGCTTGCATGTGTGGACACACCCAATGTGTCTTTGTGAAGAGCAGGATCTAACCCTGAACCTTGGATAGATTAAAATGCAGCTCAAAATGTGTGATTTATATTTAAAACATAAATAGAGTTTATAAGAACATATTTCCTATTATCATAAATAATAAAATTATTTTCATAATTTTCATAGTTTCATGCTTCATAATTTTAAAAAGCTGCTGTTAAGCAAGTTGCAAACCCACCAAGTGTATGAGTAAGTTTTCAGAAAATGATATAAAGTTAGCCAGGATTATTTATAGAGTTAGAGACAGAGTTAGCCAGGATTATCTAATAAATCTGTGGTTTTAATGAAGTCAGTTAGTATGCATGCCAGCCAATTGCCTTTTAAAGTGGGATTCCATTTGTGTAAAATGCTTAAAATATTTATGCAGTAAAAATTATTCAATAAATAGAAGATGCTTTTCCTCAGCTGCAGGGAGATTTTGGAGCTTGGCTATATCTCCAGAGACAAAAAATAGGCCTATACATACACAATCAGAGAAAACTGTTATGTGGAAAAGATTTTCTTTCTGTGCAGGTCCATATCATTGTATAAAGAACCTGTATAAACAGAGAGCTATTTCACTATTTCATGAAAATTGTACGCATAGGCTTTTTCATGATGACAAGGTTACAGATTCTTCAATGTTTATATTAGAAAATACTTTTGAAACTTCACTCTTTGTAAATCAGATATTCTGGTCTGAATTTTGATATAAATGTTAAATTACTTTTAATTAAATTTACGGGGAGGAAGGCGAATCAGTGTGGTAATTTAAAAACCATGATTTAAAATTAGCTTTCTTCTTGTATTTTGGTGTTCCAGTAATGTAGAAATAGCTTTGTTTATCAAAACTGAGATCCAAACCTACTCTCATTTGCACTGACATAAATCTGTGTTAATTACACTGTTATCAAAGGTATTTTATCTTTACTTTAGAACAGATTTTGGGCCTTGGATATATTAGAGTGACTACCACGTAGCATCATGACCACCTCAGGGTCCAAATTTGTTCCAGGCCCTGATCTTGCAGTTGGCTCTGCATGGACAGAACTTTCATGAAATCAAGAGAGAGGCAAATGTGTTCAGGATAGGGATGTACCATTGGTCTATTGGCCCTGTATCCCTTGTGGAAGAGAAGATCTGGCCACATTTACAAGTCCTAGCCAGTGGCTTACAGTAGCATCTAGGGAAAGTTTTGTTCACCAAGGATACAGCCCATTTTCACGATCTGTACCCTCTGATCATGAATCTTGCTCTTACTATATAGATAGAATACTATCAATGTAATTTGGACAGTCATAACATGTTCTTAGTTAAGTTATTTAAGTTGTCTGGTTTTGTTAGTTTTATATCTTTGTTTATCTTATATTCTGACCTATTAGCTCTTAGGTACTCCTCAGCAGTCATCATAAAAAATATGCTTTTTAAATAATATCACACTTAACTGTTCTGGATATTAAATTATGACATTTTAGAATAGTGAGTTTGAAATAGAATAAGGAGGGTATTGAAGTATGTAAGTTGCCCAGTAATATTCCAATATAAATGGAAAGATATTGAGCCACCTGATTTACTATATCACTTGCAGGTGTCAAGCAAATATTCAGCCATATTGAAACCAACTATCTTAAGTATTTATGTGGCCTGATTGACTATAGTTTCTGACAGCTCCTCAACATTCTAATATTATAAAAGTCTTTGTCATAACACTTTATTTGCACTCTGATTGGTTGTCTTGGCAGCCAATAAGAGTGCTCTGGGCAGAGACACATGGCAGAGCACTGCCATAACAGCAGGGACTGAGGGGCCAGAGTGGCGGGGGGGGATGAGGCCAACAGGGCCCTGCTCCTTGGAGGCAGAGGAGGATGACGGGGACTGGAGCAACACCATGACGGAGGGGACAGAGCAGGGGGTTGAAGCCTGCAGTGCTGGCCTTCTCCCCCACCCTGCTCCTTGGAGGTGCTGGGGGTATGGGTTGCTGGTTGCACAGCACTGGCCTCACCCTGACCCACACAGTGGAGCACCACCATAACGGTGGGGACTGGGGCTGGGGTCGAGCGGAGAGGCCAGTGGTGCTCACCTCACCCCACCCTGCCCTGCTCCTTGGAGCCAGGAGCCAGAGCACCCCGCCATCTGAACAACAGCTGATAGGGAGGGGGAGGCAGTGGGAAAGAGGGGAGGGGAGGGAGGGAAGAAAGGAGGGAGGAGAGTGGGAAGGGGAGGGGGGTGACCAGTGGCTGTGTCCTAATGTGTCCACCTCAATGTTCATAACTGCTGGTGCAGCCACTGTGGTCACAGGCCCCAGCCCCAGCCCAAAATGAAGCAGGGGAGCTGCCCTGGCCCAAACCAGTGGGATGCGGGGGAGTGGCTCTGCCCCAAAGAGGTAGGGGAAGAAGGGGGATTGTGCCTGGCCCAAGACTGTGGGGAAAAAGTGGGGAGAAGCCCAGGTCCTGGCCCGAAGCAGCGGTGGGGGAGGTGGGGAACAGCCCCAGCCTGAAACAGCAGGGGGAGCGGCCCCAGTCCTGGCCTCAGCCTGAAGTGGCTGGGGGAAGGGGAGGAGCAGGTGGGGGGGTGAATGACCCTCCAAAAATTAGATTCTATACATTGAAAATTATAACAAATTTATGTATAGAATCTAATTACATTAGATGGGGGTGTGCATCTTAAATTCAGGGTTGTCTTAAATTTGAGTAAATATAATACCTTTGGGGGGACGGTATGAGTAAATATTTGAATAAATATAATATCTTTGGAGGGACTAGATTCTCAAGGCCAGCCATTGGCACCCCATAGGAGCTCAGCTTATCCTGACTTGCTCCCTGCCTCTCCCTCCTTCCCTCCCCACAACCTCCTTCCTTTTCCTGCCATACCTTGGTATTAAATATGATTATCTGGGGAAACGGTCTCCCTAGGTCCAGAGGAGCTCCTTCTGGTGGCTTCCTTCTAAACTCAGGTCCCTTGGGGCTCCTCCATCCCCAAGCACAGTATCTCTGGTTCTGGCCCCTCTAGCACTGCCTTTCTTTTTCAGAGTCTTGGCTTTATTGACCCTAGGCCCAATCTCCTGATCCTCAGTATGCCTTAAGGATTTTGATAGTGGTCTCCAGTCATCCTTATGCCCATGTCCATGCCTTACTGATTCAGACCTCAGCTTCTTGGTCTCAGCCTTTGTGTTCATGCTCAGAGGAGGTCTTACAACATAGTGTCCTGGGTCCTGTAGCTCAATTTAACCAGACTACTCATACCTGCTCCCCCTTGCAGTCAGGTTTTCTGCAAATTGTACTGGCTTTGCTCTTCCTATACTGCTCTGCACCTTTTTCTCCAGTAACAGGGTTAAGGGTCCTGTGTTACAGGGGAGGAGGATCATCCCACCTTTTAGCCCAGTAGCATCCCGACTATGGCACCTGGCCAGGGAATAGGAAATTAGAGTCCTAGTTCCTCCCTCACCCAGAGAGTCACTGCAACTGCATTTCCTGTCTCCCAGTAAAGAGTTGTAACCACTATGTTGTAGGCCAGACACTACCCTGTACAGCAGTTTTTTTTGACACTCAGCCACTACATCTTGCATTTAATAAAAGAGCTAGAGATACTGCAGTTGAACACAGAAGTTCTGAATCAGGAATATTCCAAAGCAATCTGGCCTCCATTGACCATTTACTCTAAATACCTTTGTTACACTATGGGTATGTCTACACGTGCATTTATGCTGGCTTAAATTATGCCGGCACAGTAAGTGGGAATAGACCAGCATCTACATGTGCAGGCATTAAAGTGCATTAACACTGGGTGTGGACTAACTTTAGTCCCAAGTCAGTTCACATATACAGTGTTACTGCTCAGTAAGGTATCTACATATGTATTACTGTGCAGTAACTAATTGAGAATAAATTTGATACCTGCATGATGCAGGTATCAAATTTATGCTCAAGTTGGCATAAGTTGCTATACTGTGGAGAATGGGTGTGCATGTGTAGAGGCATGCCTGTACGGCACAGTGATTTCAGTTACTTCACAGTAAATGCGCACAGGTAGATGCACACTGTGGCAACATAAACCAGCCTTGAAATGGATGTGAACATAATTTTCTTCCATGCTAAGGCTCATTTAAACTGTCTGATGGATGCAAAGGGGCTTTAGAATAAATCAGAATCTGTCTGTATTATATAGATTCAAAAGTTTTCTCAAAATGATACACTGGAATTAAAGATAAGATATACACTGATATCTGGCACTTAAATAAATAAAGAATGGACCAGAAAAATGGACTTTGGGAAAAGGTGGCACCTGTACTAAATCTATTTCACTTCTATACTGCTTTTGAATCCAGAGATGTCTAGCCAGCTTTGCATAGTGAAAATACTATGTGCCTAATGGAGAGAAAGATGTGGAATGGCAACCTTTGACAGAGTACATGCATTTTTAAAATTGTAGACCATACACATTTTATAAATAGTAGGGGTGTACCGATAGAGATTTTGGGGGCCGAAACCAACAGCCGATTTTTAAGGAGGTATATTGGCCAATACAGATCTGATTTCTGATACAGCTTTATGCCCCTGTAAGTCTGTTGTGGAAGGAGAGAGGACAGGGCAGGGGCATGAGACGGGGCAGATCAAGGCCCCTGCAGTGAGGGAGGGAGTGGGGCTGGGGCAGCTGCTGCCCAACCGGGGCACGGCAGGACATCAGACAGAGTCACAGGCACAGGGAGAGGGGTGGCTTGCACCACTGTGCATACCGTGGGAGGCTCCCAGGTGGACCATGTGCCCTGGATCTGTGGCGGGGGGGCCAGCTATAGCTGCAGGCTGGGGCTGTGCCATGGGGGCTGTGCTCCTGGTGCATGGGGGATGTGCTTGGGGTGGGCATCAGTGGAGCTGGAAGGGGGCTATGGAAGAAGGGCTGCAGCTACCCCAGATTTTGCTGTAGCCCCCTCCCAGCACTGCTGCCACCCTCCCAGAGCACAGCCTCCATGTGCTGGGAGCACAGCCCCCATTCTTCAGGAAGAACCTGGCACTGCCTCAGCCCCAGCCTATAGCTGCAGCCCATCCCGCCTCCCCCCATGCAGATCTGGGGCACACCCCTCTCCATGCCCCCCCCCCCGGGGTGTATGCAGTGCCGGGAGCTACCTCCCCTGCCCCACACCCCCAGATGAGCCATGGTTCTGGCCTGTGCCCCACCCCAGCTGGGCAACAGCTGCCCCAGGCCCACTCCTTCCCTCACTGTGGGGGCCCCCAGCCCCTTCCCTCCCCCCACAACACACTTAATAGCTGCACGCAGCTTTCCAAGCTGCAGGGCTGTGTTCCTCACTGCCTGCCTGCTGCTCTGTGGCTGTGCACATGCACGAGCATTTATCAGCCAAATTATTGGCTTGATCAGGCCAATTTCTGATACAATCAATCTATGATGGTACCGATCCAATATCAGACTGATGTATTGGTGCAACCCCAAATAAACAGAAATACATATTTTCCAGTGCATTCACAGAGCACGAGGGAAAAGAGTGTGTATGTTAAAGCAGCCCCAGGTAGCTTTCAGCTATGCTACATGAATGAATGAGTAGTGTACAGAGAACAGTAAGGCCAGATACCTCCTAAGGAGGAACAGTTGAACTTAAACACACCTATTCAAATAGAAGATAATCCACTACCATGAGAATATAGGGTGTATACATTCATGCTTTGCTGCACCAGCTGTACTGTAGTGCAGTCTGCAGGAGTAAGACTGCGTGACTAGATGTATAATGGTATCTGATGAACTGCTAGAAGAATGTGTTCTTTCTGCTTTTCTCTCTGTGCTACTTAATTGCCTTCCTGCGGCTTGAAGGAGTATGATGGTATTTGATAGGATGAATTTTAGAAGGAAATGGCTATCAAAACAGTTTGCCTACCAATCTTGCCTATCGGTACAAAGCATACAGAGTAAATTTGTATTTCACATTGCAGCCTGTGTCATGAAGTACTGTATTTACTCAAGTATAAGAAGGTCCCCATAGATTCTGTATACAGAAAAAGTATAATTTTGTAACAGTTTTCCATGTACAGAACCTAATTATTGGAGATTTGCCTTGATTTTGTCCCTCTCCCACTGCTACAGGAGGGAAAATAAATCTGGGGGGTCAGGTGCCCTTCCTGCCCTTTGCCCCCCACATCTTCTTTCCCATGCAGTCCCTTCTCCCCACTTTTTATTGCCAGACTCTGCTCTCCCTGAGCACATGGATGTGAGGGGCCAATTTGAATGCATTGACTTTGAAATAAACATGCCTCCTATAGTAATACAGGCAAATTACTATGGGTACTCATAGACTTAGTTCATCCAGAATTGATACATGTTATCTTTTTTTAAACCACTGCAAATTTTAGCACAGGTACTCCATGAAAATGCTGTTAAGCAGAACTTATGTACCTACTTATATATAGTACAAACATTTTTTGTTGTTGAAAGTTCATGTCTCAGGCCAAATCAGCCAGATTCTATTGACTGAGCAGAGGTCAATCATTCAAGTCTATGTGATGCTGCCATCAGTAAGCTTGGGTTTTTCAACTTGGGGCTTCAGATACTCCTAAATCCAGGGTAGGCATCCTACATGCAAGCCCCAAGCCCAGAGGTCTTGGAGCTCAGATGTCCCCTAATCTCACTTGCTCCTAGCTAAAAGGAGCAAGCTAGAGGGAAGGCCTGAGAGCAATCCCCCATCACCATAAATTGTGTAGCTGAGATCCTTGCATTTGCAGGCATTTGTAGACTCTCACAGGAGTCCCTGTCTACAGTGCAATGGATAGGTCTAGATCTCCAGCCTTTAACTATACCAAGTCATTCAAAGTTAAGAAGGGTGTCTCCCCTGTCAGGTAAATAAAACCACTTGGTCTGAAAACCACCTCATGGTGGTTATCCTGCCAGGTAATAAACTTTTTTTCTTTTAATTCGCAAATATATATATTCGTATGTAGAAAAATAAATATGTATATCTCACATTACTTGTACCAGAACTGTCCTGTGGCTGTTATGACTCACTTGATAGTTCAAAACACATCATTGCTATTACATCATACACATTCCCATCACACTGTTTGCACTGTGTACCTGCACTTGTGTGTGTCCATGCACCCACATGACCATCATCATCACCCTTGCCTGGCACGAAGACACGCAACCTTTCCCTACACCCTAAGCTTACCCCATACACCCTCCCCCCATCTGTTTCTTTTTCTATCCTTTCAGTCATTGCTGTTGTCATTGTCACTTTTTTCTCCCATCATCTCTGCCACCTTTGTTACCATCATGATCACTATTGTTGCTTTGTTCGGGGGGCCCCCTCCTGAACAGTGTGTCCGAATCCATCCTAAAAAAAAATTCACAAAGCAGGCTGTTTTATCCCCTGCCCTGGTTGCCAGTTTGCAGACCTAGCTCATGTATTTGGCCCGGAGGAAAAGCAGAATGTCCAGCATTCTTCAGCCCTCTGTCCATTTCATCTTGTACAAGGCTTTCCTCTTCACTCTGTCCAACCTGGAGCCTGAGAACGAGATGCACATGGCCCTCTGGATTCTGTGGATGATTTGCTCCAAAGAGGGGAAGACCAGTTTGGTGTACAGAAGCACCAGTAACAACACCACCCTCATGAATGCCACCCACTCCACCATTGTCAGGCAGTGCAAGCACCAGTCCTGATTTCTGATTAACTTTCACCTCAGTCTTTCCCATGTCCTCTGTCCAGTGAGCTCTGGGTGAAGCTGCAGGGGCTGGAGTGAATGATTGGGGAGTTGGAGGAATCATTGAGGAAAGGGAGCTGGGGGGGAATGATTGGGGGTGGGGGGAATGAACAGGGGCTTCCCCCTAGCTCCTGATTCGATTCCCCAGTTCCTGGTTTATTACCCCTAGCTCCCAATCATTCCCACCAGCCTCTGCAGCTTCTCCTGGGGCTGCCAGCACCTCCTGCCTTGCCCTGGTGGGTGGGGGCAGCCAGAGGAGCAGCTGGACAAGCTGTGGCTTCTCCCAGCGCTGCTGGCTCAAGCCACAGCTTGTCTGGCTGCTCCTCCAGCTACTCCTACCAGCACTGCCTGCCTGTATAGTCTATGGATGAATAAGATTTGGTGCTGAATATCTTTGGACTCAGACAAATCGAATTGGGACAGTGATTCAAATCACCAAATTGAATCACTATCCCTCCAAACTGCCAAATCCAAATCCAAAGTGAATACTTCCCACTTCACAGAGGCCTACTGTGCATGTCTGGTCTTCATGGATCACCATCCCTATAACAGAGTTAAGGCACACAGCCAATACTTTAGCCAGCAGTTAGTACTCAAAGTTTGAGAGGGCTATGGGCATCCAGTTCTTCAACTCTTCCTTTGGGTCTTTCTTGTACAAAAGGGTATTGAGGTCCCAGCACATCCCTACACCCAAGTGGCTCTCCAGCAGTTGGGTGCACCACTCCATGATGGTTTCTGTATGATGATCTGAGGGTCTTCCAGTCTGTGTAGCTCTGTCTGAGCTCTCACTGTATCCTTTCTTCATCCAGGGAGCTGATGTTCATCTTCCATACACTTCTGTCCCTCTCAGGCTGCCCCTATTCTGCTTTCTCCTTAGGAGGCAGTGGCCTGAGAAGCAGATTGGCATGCATTCCACTTTTTAGCATCCATTCTTTGGGAAGTAGGACATAATCTAGTCTCAGGATTTGATCTGGCCTGAGGGATCTAGCCTGCCAGATAACAAACTAAACACAATATCAGTCCAAGGCCAGAAAGCTTATTACTTACTTTATAGTTCATTGGACTGGGCCTCAGCAGGGTCAACAGCCTTTCAAGCTATGGTGAACCCATAGCTCAGCACTGCTCAGTATGTGTATGTACTCTGGATACTCCCCCCCACAATTCTCCCTCCCCCCCCACAATTCTCCCTACAAAGGATCCATGTATTAATTAGCCCCCAACTCAGGACTGCAACCAGGTGTTCTCATCATCAGTCCTGGGATCCACCAAAAATGTATATGCAGATGAGGCGTAGGGCAACCTGGTGTGGTTCTGCCTCATGGAGGGTAGGGCCATGCTAATCACATGTAACAGGTTGAGAGAGGGTGTGACAGAGGAATTCTGGATGGTCCTGTTTGGTGATGTTTGCCAGACAGTTAAGGCTGGTGAAGAAACAGGAATTGTTGGAAATGGGAAAGAAAGGCAAAGCACAGCTGTGGTAGTAAAGAAGAAGTAAAAATATACAATATAACCCCATAAATCTAGCATGCTTGGGACTGAGCACCTGCCAGAAATTTGAAAATTCCAGATTTTTGAAACCAGAGCAGTGGCTGGTCACAGAGCAGCAGCACAGGGTAATGGATGGTGGTGGTAGCCACTGTGTGCAAACTTCCTCTTCTGCTGCTCCTGGACTGCTACTCTCCAACATAATTTTTATTTTTCAAAAAGTGCCAGATTTTTGGGAATTCCAGATTTTTTATATGTGGATTTATGAGGTTATACTGTATTCAATGTGGTGGCTCACCATGACTTGAAAAAGAGTTCATGCTGGGGGGCCTGAGAATACTAGGTATTATTATGTCATTTATTTAGATGGGTTGCATTAACCTATTCCTATGGTTGCTTTTTATAATCTGTTTATTCAATATGGGCAATATGTTTTATAGTCATGTTGAGTGTTGGCTGCATTTGATCAAATTTATTGATAATTTCTATTGCTGAGCACATGCTGCTTTTGGCAGCAATTTAATGATAGACTGTTTTTAATGAGATTGCAATGTCTGTAAACATAAGACTATGAGCTTTTTTCCCCATGCTGATTGGGAAATTTTTTTTACAAATACATTATATGATATTCTGCCAGGGCTATGGCAAAATTCTGGATGTTGTCTTATGTCATTCTGTGATTGTTCTGCCATATGTAAGTATGAAGATTCCTCTGTTATGTGGCTAGGTCCCCTCCATGGACCCAAGCACTGATATTGGAGTTGGTCTTATGCTGTCTGTTTATCACTTACCTTTTTTTTGCAGACTGCTTTGGTTTTGTGGGTGACTGCTGTCCTACATTGGATGATAAGTCTTTTTGAAGGATTTGCTTATTTTTTTTCATTGTTAATTTAAGCTGGAGCTGGAGCTTTGTTCCTATGTTGACTCAGAGCCATTCACAAATTCTTTGCTTCAAAGTGGTACTTTAAACTCAAGTTAAGTAGCTCAGCAGGACACAGTTGATGCTTGAGTGCTGGTGACACTGCAGTGAGTAATGCAGTAGGGACGCAAAAACTCAAATTATTACTTATTAATTGCTAATCCAGTTGTTTTGGAAATCTACGCATTCTCTGCTGCTACTCAAATTGCCATGGTAAAAACACTGTTTCATGGGGTATCTATATACTGTATATTGTATGAGAGATAGCTTGGATACTGGAAGCAGTCTAGCACTGTAGAAAAGAAAGCTATGGTGTTAATTTACCTTGCCAGACTGCCTCTGTTACCCATGCTAGCTGTTTTGATAGCTTGAGCATCTCTACACTATAGCATAGATTGTAACCACAATATTTTTGCTCTCACTTTGACCTACTTAGGCTAGTTCAGGTGAAGTCATTTGAGTATAGTAATTTACAAATAAAATCTGAGGCCCGTATCTTCACACTAACTTATCTTCAAATTTAACTCCCATTAGGTAAGATACCCTAAAACTTTGTAGCTTTGGGCCTAGGTGTTGCTATGTCTTTTGGCACACATTTATTTAATGATGTGATGGAATCTGATCAGTGATCCAAACAACTGTGTCTCCTGCTATGCTGCAGGTGCGTGGCAAGCCATGCAATTTTTGGATCAGGGATTGGATTCCAACCATACCATTACTGCTTGTCAATGCATGGGGAGCCTGGGATTATAATCAGGGACCTGAACTCCTGGAGTTGGACATGACATAGTATCATAGAAAATTAGGGTTGGAAGGAAACTTAGGAGGTCATTTAGTCCAACCCCTTGCTCAAAGTAGAATCATCCCCAACTAGATCATCTCAGCTAAGGCTTTGTCTAGCTGGGTCTTAAAACCTCCAATGATGGAGATCCACAACCCCCCTGGGTAAACTGTTCTTTTGCTTGACTATTCTCCTCATGAGAAAGTTCTTCCTAATATCTAACCTAAATTTCCCTTGCTGCAATTTCAGACCATAGCCCCTAGTTCTATTATCTGCTACCACTGAGAACTGTCAAGCTTCATCTTCTTTGGAACCACTCTTCAGGTAGTTGAAGGCTGCTATTAAATCCCCTCAGTCTTCTTTGCTCCTGACTAAATAAGCCCAGTCCCCTCAGCCTCTCCTCAGAAGTCATTATACAGAAGTGCCCCTGCTCCCTAATCATTTTCTTTGCCCTCTGCTAGACTCTCTCCAATTTGTCTACATCCTTTTTGTTGTAGGGGGAGTGGGGGAGTCAGTCCATGGCCTGTACTGCTGCATGGGATTGTTCCATCTTAAGTTCAGGACTTTATACTTGTCCTTATTGAACCTTATGAGATTTCTTTTGATCCAGTCCTCCACTTTGTGGAGGTCTCTCTGAATCTTCACCCTACCCTCCATCATATCTACTACTCCCTCCACCTTGGTGTCAACTTCAAATAGTGCACTCCATCCCATCTTCCAGGTCATTGATGAAGATATTGAACAAACTTGCTCCAAGACCAACCCCTAGGGCACTTCACTTGCCAACTAGACATTGAACCATTGACTACTACCCACTGAGCCTGGTGATCCAGCCAGTTTTCTATCCACCTTACAGACTATTCATTCAACCCACACTTCTTTAGTTGGCTTACAAGAATGTTGTGGGAGATAGTATCAAAAATCTTGCTAAAGTCAAGGTATATCACATCCACTGCTCTGCCTCAATCCACAGAGCCAGTCATCTCATCACAGAAGGCAGTCAAGTGGTCAGGCATGACTTGTCCTTGGTGAATCCATGCTGACTGTTTCTAATCACCTTCTTCTCCTCCAAGTGCTTAGAAATGGATTCCTTTAGCACCTGCTCCATGATTTTTCCAGGGACTGGGGTGAGGCTGATTAGTCTGTAGTTCCCTGGATCCTCCTTCTTTCCTTTCTTAAAGATGGGCACTATATTTGCCCTTTTCCGATTGTCCAGGACCTCTCCCAATTGCCTTGAGTTTTTAAAGACAGTGGCCAACAGCTCTGCAAATCACATCAGCCAACTCAGCACCCTCAGCTGCATTCCATTTGGCCCCACAGATGTATACATGTACAGCTATAGCAAGAAACCTTTTTGCCTGCTCCCCCACCCCCACCCCCTCAAATGTGAAGCTCCTCCATATGGCAAAAGCCCTTTTTGAAGTATTTGCCCCATTTTGGGGATGCTTTCTCTTTTCTACCTTTTCTTCCTTCCTCTCTCTTTTTCTTTTATTATTATTATTTTTATATAAAGTGCACTTGTAGTGAAAATAGAGCTTGTAGATGCTTTTACAAATGTACTTGAAGTTTATAAGTAAGTTGTACCATGTAACAATGTTAGCAAGGGCAGGAATCTCTGTATGGAGTGGGTCCCTGAATGAATCATTGTTGATTATGTAACACAGTAGCTCTTCTGGATGAATGAGTTAACGAGCAGCAATTAACAACTATAAAACTGCAGACCAAGAAGAGGAAAGAATCAATACAAAGCCAGGAACTCCCTGAAACTTCACTGTTAAAGGTACAGAAGCCCTAGTTTGAACTAATCAACACTGGAAATAGACCCTTGGGGCTGAAATACCCCCTAATCAACCACTTCCAGAGCTGTATTCATCACACCAGTGAATCAATAAAAATTCATCAATGGACTGCTGTGACTGCATATACCTGAGGACATGACCCCTGGATGACCCATCCAGCAGCTACCAAGAGGTCTGTCCCCCAAGGTCAACGACCCCTGGATTGGGTACGCCTGAGAATTGGGGAGTCACCAAAGTCTGCCAGAGAGGGATAAAAGGCAGTGAAGAATGACTCTCAATGGCACCCTCTTTGACCTGACCAGCACCCTGCCTGTCCAGCCAGAAGGACCAGCCAGCGACCCCCTTCTGAACCAACATCACACTAAAAGAAGCCTGGACTGGCCATCAACGGAAGACTCCAGTGCTTGGGGATAGGTGTATCTTGATACCGGTGCTTACTGTTCATAGCTAGTGTGTGTGTGTGTATGTGTGTGTGCGCGCACACACACGTGTGTGTGAATGTGTGTGTGTTTGAGGAGAAGCACCAAGGTTTACAGTCTGACTTTTGCATCCATCCAATAAACTAGAATTTTATGATGATCCTGTGAGCTGGCCTTTGTAGCCAACACAGCTTTTCTGCATAGTCCCTAACATGTTCTTCTACCAGTGTTGGCTGCTCATCCCCTTCCCAAACCATGCTGCCAGGTGCAGTAGTCTGGAAGCTGACCTTGCCTGTGAAGATTGAGGTGAAAAAGACATAGAGTACTTCAGATTTTTTTGCATCTTCTGTCAGTAGGTGGCCTCTCCCCATTTAGTAAAGGACCCACACTTCCCCTGATCTTCCTCTTGTTGCTGACGTACTTGTAAAAACTCTTCTTGTTACCCTTCACATCCCTTGTTAGTTGCAGTTCCAATCCTGACTTGATTCCTGCCAGCCTGAGCAATACTCTTAGACTTCTCCCTAGTTGTTTGTCCAACTTCTTATAAGCTTCCTTTTTGTGTTTTAGCTCACTGAAGAGTTCCCTGCTAAGCCAAGCTGGTCTTCTGCCATACTTGTTAGTCTTCCTACACATTGAGATGGTTTGTTCCTGCACCTTCAGTAAGGTTTCTTTAAAATACACCAGTTCTCCTAGACTCCTTTCCTCCTTTGACTGGCCTCCCAGGGGATTCTGCCCATCAGTTACCTGGGTGAGTCAAAGTCCACTTTTCTGAAATTCAGGGTCATTACTCTGCTGCTCTCCTTCATTCCTTTCCTCAGGATCCTGAACTCAATCATCTAATTGTTGCTGCTGGCCAAGTTGCCATCCACTATTACATTCCTACTAATTCTTCCATGTTTGTGAGCAGCAAGTCAAGAAGATCATGGCCCCTAGTTGGTCTCTGTGACACTTGCACCAGGAAGTTGTCCTTAACACTCTCCAAAAACTTTCTGGATTGCCTGTGCACTGCTGTATTGCACTCCCAGCAGATTGTCATGGTTGGTGAAGTCCCCCATTAGAACCAGGGCTGTAGCTGTTTGAAGAAAGCCTCATCTACCTTATCCTCCTGGTCTGGTGGTCTATAGCAGACACCCACTATGACATCATTCATGGTTTTCTCCACTATGACTCTAACCCAGAGACTTTCAACAGGCATATCTCCAGTTACATACTGGAGATCTGAGCAAAAACAGCTCTTTTAAACAAAGGACAACTTCTCTTCTTTTCTGCCTGCCTTTCCTGAACAGTTTGTACCCATCCATGACAGTGCTCCAGTCATGTGAGCTATCCCACTAGGTCTCTGTTAGTCCAGTCATGTCATAGTTCCATGACTGTGCAAGGACCTCCAATTCTTCCTGTTTGTTTCCCAGGCTCCATTCATTCATGTACAGACACCTGAAGTAACTAGCTGATTGCCCTACTTTCTCAGGAAGAATGAGAAGAACTCCCCTGTTGTATCTTCCTGCTTTTTGCTTCCTCCAGGTCACCCACTTTCCCACTTACTGCAGGGCTTTAGTCTCCATTCCCCAAGAAACCTAATTTGAAATCCTTCTCACTAGGTTAGTGAGCCTGTCTGTAAAGATGCTTTTTCCTCTCTTTGTCAGGTGGATCTCATCTCTTCATACCAATCCTTCTTCTTGGAACAACATCCCATGGTCAAAGAAGCTGAAGCCCTGTTAGTGACATCTTTGCAGCCATACATTGATCTGTAGGATGCATCTGCTCCTGCCCAGGCCCTTTCCCTTGACTGGAAAGATTGAGGACAATACCATCTGAGCCTCTGTGCCCCTTCACCCTTGCACCCAGAGCCTTGCAGTCACTCTTGATCTGCTCAGGGTCACCCCTGGCAATATTATGGATGCTCACATGAATGAGCAGCATGAGGGAGTAGTCAGAGAGCCAGATGAGTATGTGGAACTGGCTTCCTAGGGAAGTTGTTCTTGCTCCTACCTTGGGCATCTTTAAGAGTAGATTGGATAGATACTTGGCTGGGGTCCTGTGACCCTGGTTCTCGTTCCTGCCACTGGTGGGGGGTCAGACTAGATGGCCTGCTCTAGGCCCCTTCTGACCCTAGATACTATGATACCACCACTATTCATTGCTTCTTCTTGGTGGCAGCGGTCTTGATCCTTTCAATCTTGGGGATGCCTGGCCTGGCCTCCTCCACCAAAGGAATGTACTCTTCCTCCTCTGTTGGTAGGGCTCCATATCTGTTCTCTAGGCAAACTGCTGCAAGTGGAGTTGAAGATTTCTACTTGCTACCAGAGGTCACAAGCTTCCAGTTTCTACCTTCCTGGGACTCCCTGTCCCCTTTCTTCTGTAGCACTGCCTTCACCAGTCCTTCCTCCACAGTCCTAGAGGTCGTCTTCAGCATTGAATTGATGAAGTCCTCATGGCAGATGATGCTTCAGAGCCTAGCCACCTTCTCCTGTAGCTCTCTTGCCTGGTTCCCGAGGGACACCACAAGGAGGCACTACTTACATTGCAGGCACTTGCTCACCTGGCTGTCACTGGAAGGAATCTGCAAGCTGAAGTCTCCACAGCACCAAGTCAAGCCCTGAAAACCTCAACAGTGAGTGGTCCTGCCTGGACAGACACCTCACAAGTGCAAGCGGAGGATGAGCTGGTAGTGGTAGTAGCTCTGACATTGTTAGGAGTCCCACCAGGTCTCTGTAATCTTTACTAGATCATAATGCCTACTAGTGAGTAGTCTAGCTCCTTCTGCTTGTTCGCCATGCTCCTGGCATTTGTGTACAGGCACCTGAGTCCTCCAATTGGGACCTTCAATTTCCTGTCATGCTGAGGGAGAACCATTCCCTCAGCTCTTGTAAGAGTGAGGCTGTCAGTTTGCACATGCATCTCCTTGGGTGGTCCCAAGCTGCACATGCAGTTTGTTAAGGTCCTAGTATGCCAGGACCCCAGGATCAGGGTGAGGTTCCCTGATGTTTCCATGTTCTGGGGATATCAGAAAATCATATACCCAGCACAGTTGCATATGCAGTTTCTAGAAGTCCTGGTACATAAGAACCCCAGGATCAGGGAATCTCACCCTGATCCCAGGGTTGCCATGGCCTGGATATATCAAATACCTTGTTTTGCAGTTTCCTGGGAGCTGCAGAGCAAGGAAATCAATGTATCAAGTCACAGTGGGTGCACCTATATCAGGGGTGTCAAACCTTTTTGAATGTGGGGCCGGATCACAAACTTTTTATCACCCAGTGGGCCAGCAAGCCATATTCAAAGATGTCACAGGAAATGGTATCATATCAGCAAGCGATGTCATTTGATCTTTGACACCAATAAAGTTGCAGGGGTTGACATGGTGCTGGTTGACATGGCATGCATGCCTGGGTTAACATGGTGCTGCAGGAGCTGCTTGGCTATAACTGGGTTGACCTGGTGCTGGAGAAGCCACGGAGCTAGGCCTGGGTTAACCTGGGGCCTGCCCGGCCTGCCGGTTCCATGCCCGGGTTGACATGGTGCTGCAGGACCCTCCTGGGCAGAACCGGGTTGGCACCAGCCAGGAAAAGCAGCATTCAGCTGAAGCCGGCTTCCCATTTGCTGTTGGGGATGGGATGAGGCTGGCCAGGTCTACACTGGCCAGCAGAAGCAGCGGCGGAGCCATGCGCTGCTTGGGACTGACCAGTGCAGGCTCATCCCATCCCGAGCGGCACATGGCTCCATTGCTGCTTCTGCTGTCTGGTGCAGACCCAGCTGGGCTCCTCCTCCCTTCTCCATCAGCACATGAGAAGCAGCCCCCTCAGGGCCTCATGCGCAGGCAACTGGGCCTGGAGAGCCTCAGCGCCGGAGGGAGGCTGGCCGGGGGAATGAGCAGGCATCACCTTCCTGTGGGGCAAGGCAGACTGGGCAGCAGGGCTGGCTTCAAGTGGGCAGGTGAGGAGGTAGGTGAGGGCTGGCAGTGCCAGCAGCCGCCACTTGCCCTCCTGTGCAGGGCCGCCCCGCCTGTGCCCCCCAGGGTAAGCAGCTCCCCTCCCCTCACTGCCAGGTGGGGCCTGCGGGCCAGCCCTGCCTGCCTCGCCACAGCCCCACCCTGACTGCCTCACTGCGACCCCACTGCTGCTGCTGCAGCTCCACGCCAGTGTTGCGAGGTTCCACGCTCTGCGGCGGTGCCTCTACATTCCACACTGCTGCTGCCTCCTCGCGCTCTGTGACAGTCGCTCCGCACTCCACGCCGTTGCTGCTGCTGCCACCCTGCCACCGCATCTCCGCACCACCACCCTGTTGCTGCCACAGCTCCCCGCTTCGTGGCAGCGGCAGTGATGCTGCTGTAGGCCAGATAAAATGGCTTGGCAGGCTGGCATGGTGGCCCGCAGGTCATATGTTGGACAAGCCTGATCTACATGTTCATTAATGCACCTTAGTTACTGTGCACTTAGTTTAGTACTTGCTTAATAAAGTACTAACTAAATCTGCAGTAAATAGAGTTATTGATCAGTAGTGGTGGTGCAGGATTATTTCGTGACACTTACTGCACACACATTGGCCTAATAACACTGAACACTAGGCTATTAGCATGGTTTTTAACCGCCACTACTGTGCAGTATTATTAGGCTAATGCGCAGTAAGCATCTCATGTAGACACGCCCAGTGATTCCCATGGCTCCCTGTGACCTGGCATCCTGGCCCAGCTGGTAAGCTCTCTTCAACTTAGCACCCTGAAAATAGCAGGCTGTCAGTTTGCCAAAATGAAGGGAGCTCTGAAGTAAGCCCTGCCATACGGTCACTGTAAGATGTGATGGAAACCAGCCACAAAAATGTTACAAATATTTTGTTGAATACACTTGCAGTTGGTTTCCCATTTTGTTCTGCCATTAATTGGCTAAACATATCACAGCTACTATTTATGGTGCGTTTAACTTGTTAATGACTTTTTAAGTTTAATATCTGCTGGGGCCTAATGGCTTAAATGCAGAAAGCTTTTGCAGGGGGTATATGGTGTCATCCACCTGTTCTTCGTGACTGTTATGAGCACTTTGTACCTTTTTCCTCCTTGCTGTTGTGTTTTGCTTACAGGATGATGCCACAGATGATACAGTGAAAATAATTTGCAGTGATTTCATCTTGTCTGTTTGCCTTTTTCCTTTCAGTTAAAGGGAAGGACTCCCATTCCTCTTGTGAGATTCATGAGATTTCTGAATTCCTTATCTGGTGTGCTTTAAACTTAGTAACTGGAGGACTTGGAAGTCAAGATGTTCTTTTAACATATGCTTTTGTGTACAAATGTTAATGTGCAGAGAGTTCTATGGCATAGTGCCCCGGAGGGCTGTCATAAGCAGCAGGCTTTCCCCAAAGCACCGACTAAAATTGAGTTTAGCTTCACATTAAATCTGGGACAAATTAAAAAGCTCACTAAATGTTTACATTAGAATCTTGCTTACTTATTAGACATTAAAGTGCCTAAAATTGAAAATCCCATCTCTTGTGTTCTGAAATAAAAAATATTTACGGTACATAATTATGCCTTAATTAAGAGCTCCCCTGGGTACATAAAACTACAAATATCACCAGCATACTCAGCAAGGTGAACCATCTAAGCCCTTTATTCATACAGCAAGAGCTGCCTATTATTCTGGGATGCTATAAATCATTGCTGTTATGCTAGGCAGGTTCTTTGAGTAGATGGGATATCTTTTATTAGACCAACTGAGTAGTTGGAAAAAAATTTTTGGCAAGCTGTCGGGCACAGTCACCCTTCTTCAGGCATGGGGAGTCTCTGCTGTTCTGAGACTCCAGGAAATGAAAGAAGCTAAAAGTGTGGCAGGATGTCAGTGAAAATGTAAGTAGGTAGAATTAGAAAGACAAAAGGTGAGGCAGAGAGCTGAAGCAGAGAGGGGAGCGGAAGGAGGGGGAAGGGAGAGGGAGAGGGGGAAGAGAGCAGGGAGAAAAAGGCTCAAGGGAGACAGTGCAGTGATAGACTACAAGATAGAAAAGAGGTTGTCAGGCAGGTGCTTGATGAATCAGGTGTCAGGCAGGTTGTAATGGGTCATAAAACCAATGTCTGTATTTAGTCCATGATTTTTTGTATCCAGTATATTTATGAAGTGATGTTCATAGGCTTGTCTACATAAGGTGTTTTGTAAGTTCCCTTTGAGGATTAGAACTGAGAGATCAAAAAGGGAGTGATTGTCCTATGAGAAGTGTGTACCCACAGATACCTGGGTATTCTTATCTTTGATAGATTTTCGATATGCATTCATTCTGATGCACAGTTGTTGTTTGGTTTCTCCAGCATATTCTCCCTCAGAGCATTTGGTGCACTGGATGAGATATATAACAATTCTGGAGGTGCAGCTGTAGGATCCAGGAATGGTGAAGGTTCTGTTGTAGGGTATAGTTATAGTGGGGGTGGTGGAGATATGTTGACAAGTTTTGCATTCTTGTCCTGTCATGGTCTAGATCCATTTATCTGTGTGGTTTGGGTCATAGGGAGTTTGCTTCTGGTGATGAGGTTAGCGAGGTTTGATGCTTGTTTGAAGGCTAGGATGAGTGGCTCTGGAAAGCTCTCTTTAAGAATAGGGTCTTCTTCTAGTATGGGTTGCAGTTGTTTCATGATTTTCTGAGTAGGTTCCAGGGAAGGGTGATACGTGATAAACAAAGGTGTGCAATTTGTGGGGATTTTCTTTTTATAATGCAGTAAATCTTCACGTCGTATCTGGGTGACTCTTTCAAAAGTTTGATCTCTCTCTGGAGGACTGTTCTTGTTGGCTGAAGGCTCTTTTGAGATTACTGAGGTGTTGGTCATGGGTATTCTCCTCACTGCAAATTCAGTGGTATTGGAGAGCTTTGCTGTATAGTAAAGCTTTCTTGGTGTGTTTGGGTTGAGTGCTGGTTCTGTGTAGGTATGTATGTTGGTCTGTGGGTTTCTTATATATGGTGGTTTGAATTTTACCATCTTGGATATTGATCATGGTGTCCAAAAAGGAAATGCTTGTGTTAGAGTATTCAAGTAAGAGTCTGATGGAGAGGTGATGACTGCTGAATTTTTGGTGGAAATCAATCAGAGACTGCAGGGTTTTGATCCAAATGACGAAGGTGTCATCTATGTATCCCAGGTATATTAAGGGTTTGATGGTGCACTTCTTGAGGAAGTCTTCTTCTAGGTGGGCCGTAAAAAGGTTGGCATATTGTGGGGCCATTTTGGTGCCAATAGCTGTGCCCATAATTTGGAGGAAGTGTTGGTTGTTGAAACTGAAGTTGTTGTGTGTGAGGATGAAGTACATGAGTTCAGTGATATCCTGAGGTCTGTACTACTGAGTTGTAATCTCGTTCTTGTAGATATATTTGTGGCAGGCTTGTATGCCATCCTGGTATGGGATGCTAGTGACATCCATGGTGGCTAGGAGGGTATTGCTGGGAGAGTGGTCTATGTTTTTAAGTTTTCGCAGGAAATCAGTTGTATCTTGGATGAAACTTGGTCTTTGCATGACTAGCAGTTTTAAGGTATGTAGCTGATATGTAGCTGTTATGCTACAAATTTGTTTCTTCAGTTGAAAAGAAATAGTTGATGATGTTTCTGAATTATCTTTTGGACCTACCCATTACAATTTCTAGCAACACAGCTACTGGACAAAGTAGTATTTAGTACTGTAGGCCAGGAGTTCCCATAGCTATATATGTTTTGTAATTTTAATTGATAGAGTTTTGTTTCTAATTTCTGGGCCAAAATCCTTGTGTGCCTGGAACTGGCCTTTTATGACAGTGGCTCAGCGAAATGTCCCTCTTGAGGAGAGAACTGATAAACTTTGGGCTTTTGTGTTGCAGATCTTAGGTAAAAACCCTTTTCTTTCCAAGATGGAAAAGCACAGTTATATCCTACTGACACCTGGGGAAAAAAGTTGTTTTTTTCTGCTGTCAGTGCCAGGACTCCTAGGAATGTCTAATTAACTCAAACTGTAGATTTTTGTTTGTTTACTCAGGAGATACCCAGCAGGCCTGTGCGAAACTGCTAGTGCTTGCTTCAGATTCGGATTCAGCTGATTTGGGGGACAGTGATTTGATTTGTTGATTTGAATCACTGTCCCGAATCAATTCAGCTGAATCTGATTCAGAGAATTGGCTGCCATTGAATCAGCCAGATCTGTGAATCAAACAGGCCCCATCCCCTGCCCACTATTTCAGCCCCGTCAATGGCTGCCCCCCTGGCCCCAGCCTCCCCGGCTCTTTGAAAAAAACACCTGAGCACTCACTGGCTGCTGCCAGGTGTGGAACGGGGGCAAACCCAACTGCCCCACACTGTGTGTGGTGCTCTGTCATGAGCCCCCATCCCTCGCTCCCTCTCAGCCCCAGCTCCCAGTTCTTAAAAAAAAAAAAAGAATAAAGCCCCCACTCACTGGCTGTTGCCAGCAGGGAGGGGTGCAATCCCTGCTGCCCCACACCGCCCCATGCTATGTGAGGGGCTCTGCCATGAGCCCCCATCACCTGCCTGACCTCCCAGCACCCCCCACCATGGCTGTCCTGCCCAACCCCAGTGTTGGCTCTTTAAAAAAAAAATTTTTTTGAAGTCCCACACTCAGTGGCTCCTGCCAGGTGGAGGGGGGAGGGAGGCAATCCCCACTGCCCCCCACCGCACCGTGCTGCATGGGGGAGCTCTGCCATGTGCTCCCAGAAGCCCCAACAGCCACTGCAGCAGCCAGTGAGTGCAGGGTATGTTTGTTTTTTAAAGACCTGGGAGCTGGGGCCAGGTGGGCAGCTGTCAACAGGGCTGGGAGAGTAGGTGGGTGATAGGGGCTCATGGAAATCAGCATCTTTAGCTGGAGTAGTATTGTGATGCAGTTCTATTCGGAATTGTTTAAATGCAGAATTTTGATTCACATCCCTTTCTACATGACACTTTCAGAACAGAAAAATTGATATTTGGCATTTATTCTCTTTTAGATGAGGGTAAATTATGTTTGAGAATCTTATTAAAAATAAAACAGTGACAATTTGCTATTTAGGATGTAACAGTATTTTGAGCTGGAGTTGTCCATTTATTGAGATAAATAGTTACGTCTCAAATTTCCTAACACTTTGCTGATTGACAAATCTTGTCAACATTTTCATTGGGAAGAAAGGTCAATTGGGGCATACTTTAAAAGAGCTCAGCACATACAATCAGATCTTAGCTTCTCATGTATCTAAATAAATGACTAGATTTATGAAAGAGCCCAGCAGGTCAGGTGTGAATTTGACAATGAGATCTTTGGAAGCTCTGGTCGTAATTTGGACATATAAATAGAAACAGTATTTTTGGAAAACCCTGTTGTGCAGGTCAGAGGCCTTAAAAATCTGTCCCTTGAGTTCTTGAAAATTTGGACCACAATTTCTCTGTTAGTTAAATCCCTAGTTTATTTTTGCAAATAGCTGCCCTATGAATGTTAAGGCAGACTATCAAATGAGACCACGGGCTTAATGAGGAAAGACCAACTACCAGCTTTTAGTAGAACATCAAGTAAGAATTATCACTGGATAGGACAGCACTTGGTTTCACTAGCTTTCAGAAATTTATGGAAATGTTTATTGCTTTGAATGTTTTCTTTTGAATAGAGATGGTCAGTAGAAAAATAATTTTAAAATTTGAAAGTTTTCAAGCAGCTCACTTATGTTTATTTATTGAACAAAACCCAAAACAGGGATTAGAATTTCACATTTAGCATATACAAATTGAGTTTAGATAACCCCCAAAATGTATTCACAGATTTTCACAATACATCCAAAAATGTTAACATTATGCATGTTTTACAGGAATAAATTGTTATGAAGATTCTTTTTTGAAATATGGGGAAGTTTTTTCCAATTGTATTTTGACTGAGCATAAATGACAAGGCTTTGCCAAAAGAAAAATCGGTCTGATGTAGTTTCTTGCTTTGATGAGGCAGACCTTGAAGACACTTGACCTTAGATTCTTTTAAGCAAAACTAATTTTAATGGAAGCCCGTTCCCTGAAAATATAAATTAATGAAAATGTTTTTCACTTAACAGCTTCCCAGAAGCAGTCATTTTCAAGGGGAAAGAGAGAAAACCAAGGAGGAGCATTGGGAAGCTCAGATATACAGAATATACAAAAATTGGAAGACAGAGACAAAATGACCTCATTGCTGCAGGCAAAGACACAAGTTACCAGACGGTTTGGTGAGAAAAGCCCTCTCCTTTAATTTTCCTCTTCCTGTAGAGATACAGAACTGACTGTCTGGGTGTGTCTGCACATGCCATTAGTACATGTGTATGCAGCAATAAACAGCAGAGCTTATTGCGCTGCAAATTCCGGGGAAGTTTCTGAGTGCACCGTTTACACATTTACACGTTGTGCCAAATCACAGCTCAATATGCTGCAGAGGAGCTGGCTGGGGCACAAAGGTGCTTCAGCATGGGGCTAGCTGGCAGGCAGCCCTCACACAGAAGCACCCTCATGCCACAGCCAGCCTGATCAGAATCTAAATGTGTGTTGCTGTGTACAGAAAAGCTCTGCAGCAGGGTAGTACTTGTATTTATAGTGGAGTACCTATAAATACAAGTATTGCCCTGCTGTGGGATTTATTAATTTTGTGCACCCCAATAGGGGTGCACGTGCACATGCAGAGACGTTTATTGTACAGTTAATTAGTCGACTGCACACTAAACGTCTTGTGCCCTTTGTGTTGCTAAACTTTTACAGACCTCATTTTCACACCAACATCAAAGGCGGACTTTGAACTAGTGTTTGTATTTACTTTAAGGTCCATTTACACGTCCAGTTTGCAAGTCCTTAGTGCAAATGAGCATCCAGTCCATTCAGTTTGATCATGTTTTCATTTGATGATTCCTTCCTAAGAAGATACATAAAAGCCACACACTAAATAAAAGAAAAACCTTAAAATGGATAACTTTAGAAAAATGTATCCATTTTCCTAAATTGGGTGCAACCTATTTTCTCAATTCAGCAGCTGTCTCAATTAAGTGAAGAGGCCATTAAAAATATAGGCTATAAACAGAAGTCACATTTGGTCTGGGACTGGTTATGCCGTGACTTCTCCAAAAGAATGGAGAATTTGCAGAATTGACCACACTTTGACCTTCCAGTCAGGTTTACAGTGGTTGAACGCACTACTTATTTTCAGTCAACAGGTGACTCAAAGGAGCATACATCCCAGGATGCCTTGCTCTGACTAAGTGTTAGCAGGTTTCCCTGACTGCCAGCACTGAGCAAATGACTTACTGAATGCTCAGATTGTGGGTAGTGACATTTTTGTGGGAGGAATTTTGGTGTGATTCACTGCATGACTTGTGCTC
Source organism: Caiman crocodilus (assembly GCA_030014935.1). NCBI lineage: Eukaryota > Metazoa > Chordata > Crocodylia > Alligatoridae > Caiman > Caiman crocodilus. The sequence continues at coordinate 124,713,322 of JAGPOW010003648.1, read as the reverse complement.
TTGACTATCCACCTTATTTCCACTGCATTTGTGCTGCCACCATTGCCTGTGAATTGGAGTTTCCACTACCATTGGCCACCAGGAATCTGCACATAGTTGGTGCCTTGCAGACTGCACTGGCCTAGCATTGTGAATTTGTAAATGAGTCTGAGTGGAAAAGGTGACATTGGCATGCTTTGATGGCTGCTGTGACTACTTCCATTTGTGCCAAGAGCGAGGAAGCAGCACATGCATGGGAGATGCTCATGTGTGTGCTTGCTGACAAACAGTGGGCAGTCCGAAGCTATCCAAAGATCCTAATCTGTGATAGCAGCTGCTGCCCTGAAGATGTTTTGGTCGCAGGTCAGTACGTTGGGGCTGGGCAGATGTGGTAGTGTCTCTAAAGTGTAGAGCAGTGTTTCTGGGCCAGGGAGACTTTGACTGGTGGGAGTGGATTGTCATGGCCATCTGGGATGATGAGCAATTGCTCATGAACTTCTGCATGTGCAGGGGCTCCTTCATGTAGATCTGCACTAAGATTGCCCCATACATGCATACAATGGCAGATAACAGTGATGTGGGTGCCTTTATCCATGCAGAAGTACATTGCCATTGTTATATGGAAGCTCATGAGACGCCAGCAGGGAGCCCCTGCCCAACCCATGCCAGTCAACGGTAGAGTAACCCCTAGCTTCTACAGGAGCCACGCCTGCAAATGGAGGCTGGTCACCTGGCACTGCATTTGCAAGACATGCTGGCTGATCACTTTGTCAGTCTCCAGGCTGAAGGCTGGAATGGTTAATCATAGACTGATCTCATGTACACAGTAAGCACTGTCAATTGAACCTGTGCTCTTGGGTGATTATTTTCAGAGCAGACAAGGGACATTGGAGGGGAGTGTCCAGGGTGGGTGTGATGCGGGTGAGGGAATGTTCAGCCAGCTGCTGAACTGTGCACCCAAGGATGTGGAAGGAGGGGATGAAAGCTTGAACTTTGCGAGGCTATGGGCTTATCTGGACCCTGCTCCTATGACCCTGGATGGGTAGAGCAGGAGAGCAGGAAAGAAAATAGGGAAGTAGGAACAGCTTACACCAGCTCTGCATAGCTCCTCCCCAGCCTGCATTTTTGATCAGCTCTGGGCTGTGGAAGCTAGTTCCTGTCACAATCCAGTAAAAGGTGCCCATGCCACTGGCAAGTGTAAGGGCCTGGGACCTTTTCTGCATCACAGTCAGAGAACAAAATTTGATTCTGTCTCTAAGTTAAAGCAAAAAGGCTGCTGCCTTACTGATGAGCAGCAATTTCAATGAGGGTTCATTCATTGGTCAAAGATAAGAGGGTTCCTAAAACCCTTGCAATAAAACCCTGGCAAAAAGTGGCAAATAATTGGTCAGCTGAAATAAAATGCTGGCGGAGGTTACATATAATTGTCAAAAAATTAGTATAGGCCCCTCTACATGTAATTTACATGTAACGGACAGAAACCTTGCCCATTACCTTGCAACCTGAAGAAACAAAGAGCTGCTACTTGCCAAAAAATTAAAGATTCCACTTAACAGTTTATCATTGGATACCTCCGTTAAACACTTCTGTCTATAAATAGTTCATATAACTTCCGCCCAACTGAGAGAAGCCGGAGAACGCTGACCAGAGCTCTGAGAAAAGATCAAAAGAGAACTCTAAAAGATTTAGTAGGCTGATCACCTACTAATATCTCCCCGTCATTGTTAATCTTGACGTAGCAAAGCCCTGCAGGCACGTAGTTTATTTATGATGTCTTGTCCGTCTCGTTCATTCGATTGCACCTAAGCATGTACACTTATTTGTAACCGAAGCAACTAACCAAAGCAAGTCTTCTACCTGCATCACACATCAGCACCCAGGCGACATAAGTAATAAAACTTCCTACAACCATTATGCGTTCATGCCTAATTAATTTCTACTCCATCTACAAATCACCTACCCGCCAAGTCCAAGCAACAGCCCGGAACGCTGCTGCTGGCAGCAGCCGTATACCAGATAAAAGAAAAAAGTTATTTTTACAACCAGTACACTGTGTTAACCCTCTCCCTCCACCAGCCCGCCTGACATCTGCTTAATTAGCCAGCGTTTCCCTCCGTCGGCTCTGCGCAACCGAGACAGTTCCTAGGTGGGAGGGAGAGAAGGAGGGAAACAGAGATGCAGCTGGTGTCGGGACAGGCAGATGGTGCATTGAGTAGTCATTTTTTGAAAGTCTTTATACCCCTGAACGTTCCTGCCCTATATGTACAGAGAATGCCATGGCCATAGTTTTGACAACAGGCAGAACTTTTATTAAATAGTACAAGAGAAATATGAAAAAAGAAGGTGAATTGAAGAAGCAAACAAATGTAATGTTAAAAAACGTAATCACCTTGCAAAACTATATGCGTGTATATACTCTTCAACAAATACAAACATACTGTGAATCAGGCAGGGCCAAAACATAGGCATGTCACATATCTCCAGGTGGTGGCAACCACCACTGGATGACTGTTCAGGCCATGGATACTCCTTCCTGATGGTTCAGTGGTGCTTGCTCCCACCCTGCAGTGGAGGATCCCTGAAGGACAGCAAAGCTAGTGTCAACATGTGCCCCCAGGGGCTACAGGGTGGTTCTACTTGTGTGTTAAACTGTGGGATAACGTGGAGAGCATCTACAATGCCCTCCATCTGCAGGTTCAAGTCAGACATGACCCTTCTTGACCCTCATACCTTCCTGAGTTTCTCATTCATATGCTCAGCTATGATCACATCATGTTCCTTAGCCTTTGCATGCTGCCTGGCAGCCATATAATAATGCACTGTGATTCCTTGATCCCCTGCCTGACCATGGCCAAGGACTTACAGTGGTACATCTACTTTTCCTCTCTCCATTGCCCATCCCTGGTGACCCAGAAGTGGCTGACCTCTACCAGAGAAGTCAGCATGTTCATATTTATGTAGGCATGGACCTTACTCTGACTGGAAGTTTTCTAGGCACCAGTTTCTGACCATGACCTTGACTATTATCTGGTCCTGTAGTATCAACACAGCCATTTGCAGATGTCAGGCCAGAAAGTAGAACAGGAGGTCATTGTTTCCCTCACCACTGCCAATAGCATGAACTCCTCAACAAAACTTGTAACATATAAGACCATCCTGGCACTGGACAGGCTCATTCACCCTGCTGACTCTCAGTATGGTAAATTTGTTATCTCCATTGCCCTCTACGGAGCTGGGAAACTGGAGTGGGGCATACTTGGTCAATCATGGACAAGGAACCACTAGGGATAGCTAGGGGCCAGGGCCCTTAATTTCCAGGAGCTGTGAAATACAGTGGGTCAGTTAAAGCAGGTCGGGGTGGTGCTGTGCTCTATGAGATGTGCTCTGTTCCTTAATCTGGTGCCAAGAGTGATCAGATGCTTTAGGACCCCCTTGTGACAAGCCCTGTGTTGATTAGATCCTGGGGTGACCCTAGGTCTGTGGCGTCACATACTGCACAGCCGCACTCATCTGGATGCGGCCATGAAGGTATTTCCTCCTGTAACTACCTATTAAGCACATCAAGGAGTAGGTGGGCCAGTATCCATCCTGCAAGATAAGCAAATGCTAACTGTCCCTTTACATGTGCCAGTACACCATTTAGCCTGAGTTATTTCTTTCTTTCATGTGCTCCTACAGGTGCCCATACAGAAAAGCAATATTGATTTCCTGTCCTTCCTAGGAAAGTTGATGAATAAAGTCTACAAATTTTGTTAACAAGTACAGTAATTCCACAATTATCAATAACTGAATGTGTCATAACATCCATACCAGAACAGGTGTTAGCAAAACATGCTATTCAGAGCAAGTGTTAAGAACTAGAGACAAAAAGATTAAATCCTTATAACTGTCTTTTGTTTGGAATGCAGATTTTGGAGTCCAAAAAGACGGTAAAGAGCAGACAAGTGAAAATACTTTTAAGTATAAGAAGAAATCTCAGGAAAGAAGGAATTTAATTCAGTCTTCCAAACTAAATTTAGATCAGAAATGTCCAGACAGAGACAAGAATATGGAAAATGTCTTTATACAAGCTCAGCAATTTTCAGCTCAGTCATCTGCACCTACATTTCAGGGAACCAGTGGTTCCTTTTTATCCCATCAATCCAATGGTCCATCTCCCACATCTACTCAAAAAGCACCTCTGAAATTCAGAGATGAGAACATTTATTCTATGCTGTGCTTCAACATGGAAGATACATATGAAGAAAATGACAGTAGAAAAGAAGAAGAAGAATTACTAGAAGAAAAATTTACTTCTTGCAGTCTAAACCAGTCTCTTACTCCACTAGAACAAGCTAGCTTTCCTCACCGAACATCCTTAGTTCAAGATAAACAGTTTAATTCTGAAGAAGTTAGAGATGATACAAATGTTTTATCAAGAAGAACTGAATCTTCCCATCAACCACTAAGAAAACTCAGCATAACAAACTCAGCTGTTGAGCAGTTTTCACCGGGGCAAAGAAAATCTAGGGAAAATGGAAAGTCTTGTGCTCCTTATCGATGTTTTTTTGAAGATATGGATTCTGATAAAAATGGAAATGAAACTCTGTCACTTAGTTCAAGAAACTCACAAATTGAAAACAGGCTAGATGGCACATCTATTTCTGAGAATCTCAATAATGCAAGTGCTGATGTTTATAACAGAGATCGGCAATCTTATGAAAGCAGTCAGAGATGTTATGCTGACCTTCTTACTTCTGCTAGGGTAACAAGTCATCAGCCATTATTTTATTCTGCATATAGTACTCCCAGATCATTAATACGATATCTACATTGGGGCTGAGGCCTCAGCAAATCTGAGCTCAAGAACTGTTCCTCCTCAAGTGCTGGATTTGGGTGGAACTTCAAGGTTTAATGTTCATAGACCTTTATCTCCTATAAGAAGTAGGGGTTCTTCTTCTGCTGTGGAAAGTTATGACCCTTTATCTATACTCAACCCACCTGAAGCAAGTACATCTCCAAGTGCTCCCTCACATGATGAAGAGAACTTATTAAATTCACAAAGTTCTTTTATATCTATAGACTCTACCAATCCAATTTTATTTCAATCAGATTTCACAGCCTATCTTTATATGGATGGCATACAGCATAACCAGTTATCACTTGCTTTGCTGGCAATGTCTGATCTACACAATCAAAATAATGCTATGAGCATCATTACACCCTCTCATTCACCCTCTCACTCAAAAGAAATAAAGAAACCCTCAACAGACCCAGAGAAGCTTAAGAGACTGAAGGATAGGTAAGGAATATGTGTAATTATATGGTTCATATATATCCATGATTTATTTCTCTGTGCCATTTTAATGCCAAGGTTAGAATTATATAACTAAATTGAGAACTTGGAATTCAGAATGATATTTGCATTGCTATTTCATTATTTAAGCTTGTCTTGTACTTCCTCTTTTTGGACCCTTTTGGAAATAAATGTCTATATTTCTTTCAATTGTTCTTATACAGTTAAAACTCAATATTCACTGCCTTTGAATAGAAAGATTCTCTTTCTCTGCCTCACTCAGTTTCTTACCACTTACTTTTTCATACCCAAGTCCAACATTCTTACTCTATTGCCCCTTTACCTCACCAAGTGGATTGTGACATCCTTTGATTTCTATGCTGCCTCCATCATGTATTTGGCCCCAGTCTGATTTACTAATGTGACCTGCTTTCCCCCTGCACATTTTTGGACCAAAGGAGTTTTTGCAAATGAAGGAAATGAGTTTTGATGTGAGGGCAGACTAGGAAGACAATGAGAGTCTTGGGGATAATTGCTTCTTGTGCTTTCCAACCTCCAACTTGTCCAATCTCCAAATCAGCCAGAAATTCTCCATCTTTGGCACAGAGCCTGTTTCTTCCTGAACCCATGGAAAAAGCCAATCACCCAGAGGCGCATACTTGGAAACTGTCCATTTTCTAAAGTTTTACTCTAATTATATATATATATGCGTGCAGTAGAGGCCACTGGGCACATCTACATGAGACACTACTGTGCAGCAGTTACTGCACATTTATTTAGTATTTGTATAATCAAGTACTAAATACATGTTCAGTAACCAGAGTTACTGCACAGTAGTTCCAACAAATGCCTTTTAAGTAATGCTACTGCACAGTAGCACATTAGCACTGTTGGTGCTGTGATGCACTACTGTGTAGTGTTATTAAGCTATTGCACACTCAGTGTCTCATGTAGCCATGCCCACTTACTCCATTAATAGGTTCTGCAGAGAAAGAGCACAAGATGTGAAAGCACTGGCCAATGCTTATTTTATCATTTATGAGTTGCACACAATCCATTATGGATTCAAAATTTTAAAAGATACATAGAATTTAGAAACAATGGTGATTTTGTCTTCTACACTGTAGCAACATTTAGATGTGTAGTAATTCTGAAGTATTGCCTATTATTAATTTAGGTCCCTGACATGTTGAAAAGTTTTAAGGAAATATGTTTAGATACCAAAGTATATGCTTTTAGATACCCAAATATATAGAGTTCAAAGATGCAATCCAACTGTAGAAGTTGGTGAAAAAGCATTCTTTACTTTTTCATTTGTGTCTTTAGTCTCCTGAAGAAGATTCAGAAGAGGAAGGTGACCAATGTCATATCTGTCAGATTGCAGGGGGTTCTATAAACAATCCATTGCTAGAACCATGCAGTTGTGTGGGAAGCCTACAGTATGTTCATCAAGAATGCTTAAAAAGCTGGCTGAAAGCTAAAATAAAGTCAGGTAGGTGTGTGTGAGAGAGAAATCCATAAAATGCAATAGCGTATTATTAAAGTTACAAAACCTTAGCCAAATATACCTCTGAAGTAATTTCACTGACATCAGTTGGGTTATACCAGGTAGTAACTGTAGTGTTGCACATGGATGAAGTTAGCTCATAGTCTTTTCAACATTTAGTATGTTCCAAAATGTAAATGTTCAGTCAAATAACAGATTATATTAGGCTTTTTGCATTTAGTCAGCAGACAAGCACAGCTGAAACTTAATTTTTCACATGGCAGTTTAAAATAATAGATAATGCTCAGTCTCAGATACTAAAAGATTTAATGAGCTACAATGACTAGTAGTATCAGGCAAACATAAAATTTTGTAGATTCCGTACATCACACATGTACATTTAATAAGTGGAAAAAAGAGTGCATGTTTGAATGATAAATCCATAAAATAAGATTAAATGCATTGAATGTGTTTTTAAAAAGACTTGAAATAGGGAGAGAAAGAAACTGGAATGGGATAAATGTTAGTGTTAAAGTGACATTTAGTTAAATAAATCCTTTAGATTTTTGTTGTACTGTTCAAATTTTCTCTGTCTTCTTCCCCACTTCTATAAATGCATATTAACACTATTTTAAACATATTCCAGTTATTCTATTTCTATTCTCATTCTGAATGAAGAAAACAAGTGATTATGTAGCTACAAGTATGAATTGTAAAGCAGAGGTTAGCAAACTTGTTCATAATCTGTGTGTCACAGAGGGAGAAGCCCGAAAGAGACTCCGGAGCTCCCGGAAGGAGCCGCGGAGGCAGAAACGGGTGACAAAACAGAAAGAAAAGAGAAAGAAAAATCTAAGTTACTTACTGCAGGAGCCGAGGGATCGCTGGAGAAGCCCGCACGCAGCCAAAGTGAAGATTTAAATCACCTGTGGATGGCGGGTGACGTCAGCAGAGGCCGGCAGCTGATGGAGGTAAAGGAGATGACTGCAGCAGAGAGCGGGGTGCACGTGGCTGCCGGGAGCAGGCCAGGCTGACAGAGGCTGCTGGAAGTGCGGATCACTGGAGCTGACTGCCGGGGCACATCTCGGAGGGGAGAGAGAGCCCGGAGAAGAACAGATGCTGGAGGATGGCGCAGTGGCAGTGGGTGAGCCGGGGAAGAGTGGAGAGAGAGCTATGGCAGTGTGGAGAGACCCGCAACCCGAGAAAGACCCAGAGAGAGGACTGCGGTCGGGGGTAGATCCGGGAGAGAGGCTGCAGCCCTGGGAAGACTCAGAGAAAGGACAGCAGGGCGGTGTGGACCCTGAGAGAGGGATTCGTGTCAGGGAGAACCCTGGGAGAGGATTACACCAGTGGGGGCAGGGCAAGGAGTGGTAGGTAGCTGGCCCGGAGAGTGAGGGCTAGCAGGCTGAGTCACGGGCAGTGACTTGATAGAAGAACAGAGGGGCAGAGGCCCCAACATCGTTAGGCAGCAAGCCGTGTTTAAGTTTAGTAGAGTTTTCTTTTGGTTATGTTACCCGGGGTTTGAAGGGGCTGAGGCACGGTGGTAAGGGAAGTGAGGAAAGGCGAACTCATCGGTGGAGTGCCTGAGGGAGCAGCAGCAGAAACACCAATATCTGCCAGGTAGGGTAAGGGCAAGGTGAAAGGGGAGGAGAAGCCTCGCAGAAGATCTCTACCATAGGTATCTGAAGAGGATAATCGCACTGCAGGAAGCCCCACCCACTGGAAGATCAAAGTTGTGGCAGGCGAGAAGGGGTGGACCACGGTGTGGAGAGAGACCTGCCCCAAAGCTACCTGCAATGGCAACCCGGATATCTGCAAATCCTCGGAGCAAGGAAGCCTGAGGTAGGATGTTCGACTCCCGGCGGCTACACTGTGCTTTAAAATGTTGCCCATGTTGTGTGATGAACCATTTCCCCTTGCATCTGAAACCACACATCATTGCATAATGAATTGCTTGTGTTTGAAGTTCTTTTAAGCATGTGTGCCTATGTACTTTACCCACTGTTTAATATAAGCAAGTAGCTGGAAATGAAAGAGAAGCCAGGAGAATTACTGCAAAACTGACAATAAAAATGTGTAACACTTAATTCCATATATACACACTTTTTTAGATTTTTGTATAAATATTCTGTTCTTAAGTGTCAGAGGATAACAGCCCACTTTAGTTATGTCATTTTCATCTGCAACAGCAGAAAGTTCATCAGGTAAATGCTATGCTGTGGGTGCATCTATACAAGATGCTGACTGTGCAGTAGCCTGTGACTAGTGCACAGCAGCATCACGTGGCAGGAAGCATGATGCGAGGCTACAGTGCAGTAGTCACGAGCTACTGCAAAGTCAACATCACTAAACAGCTGTTCCTTGGCATGGTTGTACAGTAACTCCAGTTACTAATACAATTAGTAATAGTAACTAATAATACTAATTACTAATAGTAATATATGCACAGTCAGCATCTCATGTAGATGCAACCTCCTAGTCCTTAACATGGCTTTATTTAGTCACATACTGCATGGATCATAGGATGGAACCCTATTTCTTCTCACTTTCCATAATTCCTGCCTTGAATGACAGTTGGCTACATCTCCAAGGGTCTGGTTAGATTTAGAAAAAGTTCATCAAATATCTTGGAATTCAGTGTGAAAGAAGGCAGTACATTAGAGAGAGAGATAATTGTATCAGTATATGGTAAATTAATTTGGATTGGATGTGTATTTTGAAAAGACATCTGCTTAGTAAATTAGGAATTTTTCAACAAGCCGTCTTTGTTTTTAGATAGGAGCTGCCTGTTTTTAATCTGTAACCCTGTTCTGAGTATAAGAGCCATTTTAGATCATTTTCAACCTCCAAGTAACTATTTAATATTTTAAACAATATTAATCTTCTGATATTCTATTTGTCTTAAGATTTTTGTACTGTCACCTATCAGAATAGTAAAACAAAACATTAACAATATCTATAGTGCATGTCACAGTCTCTGATGTTTCTGTCTTGTGGTACTTCCTCTGTTGATATAGAGGGAGAGCCCTAGTAAAAACATCAGAAATTTAAGTAGCTTCCATTGACTAAACATTGGGTCTAGCAGTCTTCTTTGTAGGCTCTATTGCTTTGTTTTACCTGGGATTCAGGACTTCCCTACACTTCTGTTTTTCTTCACTACTATCTCATAGTGAAGTAAATGAAACTGCTTAAGAATGTAAAGAAATCATTCTGTAGTCAAAGGAAGAACAGACAAAGAGTCTAGTCTTACTTCCCCTAAAATCAATGGAAGAATTCTTCTTGACCTCAGTTAAAAGGAGCCCAAAATATTAAAAATAAACACAAGTATAAGTGGTCTGCTGATTTTTTGGAGTGGTTGTATTTAAACAATGGTCTTTGAACTATAAACAAGGTGACTTTGTATCATCTCAAATGAGGAGCTTCAAGTTCCAATCAGTGAATGTCTGAGCAACTAGATGTCTCTCTAGTGAAGTAGCCAGGAGAAGGAAACCAGACCCACGGGGCTAGAGCTTATTCATCATTTTCAAGTCTACGGAGTTGTTGCTTGTTTATTTTTCTACTGAATGAAATGCATACTGTCCTAAGTAGCAAGCAAACAAGCAAGGGGAATATTTTTCACATCATTCCATCAAATCAGTGGTGGGTCAAGTCAGTTGGTCTCCAAGACGTACAGACACAAATTGGAGCCAGATTTTCAGAAGAATTCACTTTTCAGATAAGTGGTCAAATTTCACATACAGTAGATCTAAACAAACTGAGTGTATGTCAGATGTTGAACTGTTTTGAAAACCTAGCAATAAGAGTCATTGAAGAATAATTTTGCTGAGCATGTTGAGGGTGTGACCTTTACTTAAGTACCTATAAGGTAAATGAGCTCTTTTTAAAATTAGTTCACAATTGTGGATACTCAGCTCTTGCAGATCTGGACTAAATGGCCAGTTACATTAATTGTATACACTTGTTTAAAAAAAAATGATGTAAGAAATCATAATATAATTATTCTTTGTCAAACAAACCATATTGTTAAACATCTGTACCTCACGTCTCCTGCATTTGTATCCAAGATTAGTTACACTTTTGTAAATTGTTGTACATCACATGGGACTTAGTAGATAGTATTATTAAATTCCACAATATTACACAATATTTTTACTAAGTACACATAATAGGGATGATTAGAATAGAGATCAGAGTGTGATAGGCGGGCATCACCGGGACTGTCCTCTACACTCTAAGGCCCACCCGCCTATCTCGGTGGGCCAACTGCCTGCCTGTTCTCACCCACCACGACTTGATCTTAAGGCTCACTGATGTTAGTAAGCGGGAGGCTGCCCACTCATGCCCCGATGCCAGGGGGCGATATCTGCGGCTCCTTCCATCCCCATTCTGCAGCCCAAGCCCCGCTGATAGCATCTCGGTCTTACTCTAATCACCAGCCCCATGCTGGGCCCCAGAATCCTCCATACTGGACCCTTCTACGATCCCTCCAGTCAGGTGGCCTCGCCGCCGTCATCCAGGCTACCTAGCCCCCAGAAACCATGACTGTGCCGCTATCCCCAGCTTCTGAGGACAACTGCAACACCTTCTTCCCCTCTCGGGTGTGGTCCCCCCGGGACCTCCGGCACCTAGCACTGGCCCATCTCCAGGCCAGATGGGACCCCAGGCCCCTAGCTCTTGGGCGTCCCTCGCGGTGGGCCCCCAGCCCTTTTGGCTCCCTTAGCCCTGGCCCCAGCATGGGCCAGTCGAGGGTACTCTCTCAGGCTTGGGCTGGTCTCTAGCCCCTCTCTCTCTCTCTCTCTCTCTCACAGGGTCTGCCCTCCGGGCCCTTCACAAACGAACAGGGTTACCCACCCGGTGGTGGGGGCAAGGGGTTATGGAGCCCCGACTCACCTTTCACCGGGGTGATAACTGGCCCGGCATTTCCTGGGGGCTCCTGCGCCACTGAGTGCCCCACCAGGCTACCCACTCCCGGCAGGGTGCAGTTTCAGGTCATGCCCAGGACCAGTGGAGACTCCTTGCCACCCCTACAGCTCCCCCTTACTTCCGGCTGTTCTTCTTAGCAGATCTCCGGCCAGGTGATGTTGCTGCCTGCCTCCAGCAGCCAAACTCCTCAGTTTATATAGGCAGCCACTTATCCCCAAAATGGCTGCCCTAATCAGGCACCTGGAGGCTGCCTGCTCCAGGGCCTTAAAGGGGCAGGCACCGCTGGTGCCTTGCCACGATCTTTACCAGTGGACCAGTGGCAGGCAGACTCAGTGCCCTGCCGCACTCTCCACAGCAGCTGGCAGGCCCAACACTCCGCCGCACTCTCCTCCAGCGTCAGCAGGCTCAATGCCCTGCTGTGCTCTCACCCGTGGCAGGCAAACTCAGCGCCCTGCCACACTCTTCTCACCAGCGACAGCGGGCTCAATGCCCCGCCGCACTCTCACCCATGACAGCAGGCTCAATGCCCTGCCATGCTCTCACCCACAGCAGGCAAACTCAGTGCCCTGCCGCACTCTCCTCACCAGTGGCAGCGGGCTCAACGCCCCACTGCGCTCTCACCACCACAGCAGTAGGCAGGCTCAGCGCCCTGCCACTCACTCACCAGTGGTCGGCGGGCTCGTTGCCCCGCCACCATGATCTCCTCCAGCGACAGGCACGCTCGGTGCCCTGCCGCACTCTCCACAAGTGGCAGGCACCCACAGTGCCCGGCCACACAGTGTAACTTAGATATAAGGCTAGCAAACTTGTATAGAAATAGCTTTAATATAAAATTTCTCCATAATAGTGATTTATAATATGCAGAGACTATCTAAGAGTATCATCTATCTATGTACAATATAGTCTTATAAGTTACACATAAGGCACATCTACACATTGCCCTACGGCGATGTTGTTACTGCACCATGCTTTTAATACTTCCTTTTGCAAGTATTATAGCATGGTACAGTAACCACTCATACTGCACCATGCGCATGGTGCATGGTTAGTTTTAACCTTTACTTTGCTGCAATGGTCTGCTAAAACAGGGGAGTGCACCGCTAGGGTGAAGTAGCTGCTGGTCACATGTAGACTCACATGATCACTACGGGTATAAAAAGTGGGCCGTATTCAATTTAGATTCAGACCAAATCAGGGACAGTGATTCAGTTTGTTGATTCAGATCACTGTCCCTGATTCGATTTGGCCGAATCTAAATCTGAAGATTCGATGCTGATTCGGACAATCAGTGATTCAGACACAGACACAGCTTTAAAAGTTTTTTCTACATATCTTGAGGTACCAGCGTGGTTTATAAATGCTGTGATGCTGGGGTGCATGGAGTGTCCCATAGGATAGTGGTGGTGGGGGTCCTCCACATGCTTGGCGGTGAACCCAGAAGTGGACTGGAAGTACTTCCATCCATTTCTGGGTCTGTCTGGGCCCCACCCATGCCCCCCAGGTTCAGCAATCAGCCATGGGGGGACCAGTGCATCTGGTCCACTTCCGGGTCTGCTGCCAAGTGCACTGGGAAACCCCCTCATGCTCCTGTGGGACACTCCATGCACCCCAGCATTGCAGCATTCATGAGCCACCTGGTACCTAGAGTTATGTAGAAAAAACATTTAAAGCTGTGTCTATGTCCAAATCTCTGGATCTCTCTGCATCAATTCAGAGGGTTCTATTTCAATTCGGAGAGATTAAACGGTCCTCTGATTCAATTCAGATTCAGAGATTCAGCCACCGAATCAGGCCGAATCTCTGCCAAATCAAATCAGGGACCAAAGCTTCGTGCAGCCCTAGTGATCACTATGTCACTGGAGTGCATCGTAACAGCAATATAGTGCATCGCTTCAGCGATGTAGGGTGATGTGTTGACATGCCCATACCGTTTATTTCATTTCAGGTGCAGATCTGGAGACAGTAAAAAATTGTGAGCTGTGTAAGCAAAGCCTGGTGGTTGAGATGGGTGATTTTAATGTGAGTGATTATTTTAGAAATCACCAACAGTCACAGGTAAGAAATGGTGTCTTTCCAGATAGGAACCTGTAATCCTATTTTGGTACTGTTATCTTGCAGTATTTCTGTGTAGTCATCTATTATTATGTACTGAAATCCGTTAGACTGCTGTGTGTAGCAGAGGCAGATATAATGGGGGGGTGTAGTGGCACAGTCACACTTCCTTTCACTAGCACAACTCACCTCCTGACATCTTCAGTTCCATGTATCTAGAGATGTGTGGGTCCCCTTGTGGAATCTGAGATGCAGCTGGAGCCCCGAGCTGCTGGGAATACCTGGGAGAACCAAACAAGGAACAAGTGAGGAAAGGGGGGGTCCTATCAGCCACAGCTGCTGTTTCCAGCTGACTGCGGGCAGGGGAAGCCCTAGGCTGCTCAAGCCCCAATCTAGCTGGGGGATGCTAGGAGTGGCTGCACAGGGTGCTGGGCTTAGTGATAGCAAGCAGGTTCCTGTTCCGTGTTCCCTCCCTCAGGTTTCCCTGACCCATCCAGGTGCTTCAGCTGTGGGGAGTGATTACAGGGGTACTAGGATGACTTGGAAATGACAGCAGTGCATCCAGGTTCCCTGCAACCAGCACCTGTTCCCAGCTATTTGGGGACACCCACCTCACCCCAAATTTTGGTATCATCAGCAAATTTGAACAGCCCTAAGGCCCTTTCCAGCCCACCTTGTCTATGTTTCTATGAGCCCCAAGAGCCTTGATAATGTACCAGGACTCAAATGTACCAAGACATGTATAAACATCAAAGAGATGTTATAACACTACTTTTTAGATATTTGCAACAGAATATTACTCTATGGACTAAACCTTTGCACTCACCTTTCCCTCTGAGTGCCAGATTATACCTTCAGTCCCAAGTTCTGGGTGGTGAGATACCACTTCACTTCTTGGAAGTCAAATAATATGATCTGTACTTCCTGACATAAAGACTAACATGATGTAATAACACATATACATATGTCCACAAATGTATACTTTTTCTTGAGCTTCAAAGTATGCCTATTTTGGATATAGTTAGATTATACTTCTCCATTTAACACTTAAGAACAGGCTACGAAATGCATCCTTTTTCACAGGCATTTCAAAATCAGAGGAATCATAAGGGTGAATAATTGAGACAGGTGGGGTAATTAAGCTTGTTAAAGCATCTTATTTCTTGGTGGTGGTTTATATCAAATTATACAGCTATGTTTTTAAGACAATATTTGTGATGTATTTCTAGTTATGCTACAAGTACCAAAAACATCTGGACAAATGCCCTTTTTGGCATTTGTACAAATCTAAATAAATAATTTTATGTGCTAAAGTCTTTCCCACTGACTAGTAGATGATGCACATTCTGGTAGAAATGGCTTTTTCAAATTATTTGCAGTAATTTATATATTTCTCCATCTGCATGTCTCTAGGCCATAGTCAATCATAAAAAAATTAATGATTTCCCAGAATGCTTTGACAGAATTGTTACCAAGTTATTTTCTAGATGATTGATTTGCCATTGTGCTGTAAAATGTATATGAACATAAAGGTTTATTTAGAATGAGGTTGTCGGACACCATTTGAAAGCCTAAAGGAAGACATCATGGCTTGGAATAAAGCAGGAGTCTAGGAATAAAGCTGACTGCCTGTAGGCAGTAAAAAATTCCAGAAAGAGCCATAAAACCCAGTGAAAAATAAATCATGAAGAAGAATGATATGAGATTTCAGAAACACACTGCAGAGGAATGATGTTAGTGCAGGGAAGGATTTAATTTTCAAACCAATAAATCACTTAGGTTTGTTACTGACAGATGCCACACTTAAAAAGCTGAACCAAGAGACTTCCATATTTGAAGAGATGGACAGGAATTTAGGAGAATCTGTGTCCTGGTCCTATGCGAAGATTCAAGCCTTGCCTATGAATGAATAAATTATTTCTAAAATTCAGTGTTTGAAATAAAAAAACTATTGATGGTTCTAGATAGCATAATTAGCAATCTCAAGATCATACATATTCTCCAAAAATTAAGTTCATATTTCTCTTTTTATGTATCACTCTTTTTTTTCTCTGCTTCAACGGTGGGGTAAAGCCACCATCAATATGGAAAGATGGTAGCCATTCTGAGCCAGGAATATTATGCAATGTACTTGGAGAAGAAAGAATTATTAATTTCTATTATTCTTTTCACCATTGGCAGTTGGAATATAGTTGTGATAAATGAAATGCAACAAAACATTTGTTAATCAAAGGCTAGGCAAAATGTCTTTAACACCTTCTCCTGATGAACAAGGAATGGAATAATCATTATTATAAATGACTGAGGTACTGGTGGGCTTCCAAATTGTTTTAAAATTGTAAATACATCAATACAACATTGTATTAAAATGATAGCTACAGATATAGTGGTGTTTCATTTTAATTATGGAAGAACACAGATTTTGGGGAGGTTTAATCAGAGAATTTAGGATTTTTATCAGAAAAGTTGCAATTTTTAAACAGAGAAAACCAGGATCCCTGGCAATAAATATGGAAATGGAAAGGATCGTGGAGAGCCCAAGTGGTAGTGAGGGCAGATGAGAGGAAGCCTGGCAGGATGATGCACTTACTGCCAGCAATCCAAGTAGGGCTGCATCGATGGTTTGCTATGTACTTTGCACAGCCTAAACTCTGTAGCAGGTGTGGGCAGGAATGACACCTGGCTGCATACTGCTGGTATACAGTGTGCTACAGAAATGAAAGGAAAGAGCCCTGGATAGTGGAGTGCTAAGAAGTACTGAAGTGTGTTATCTGCAGGGAAAAGGGACAGCTACAGTGGCGATGGGAACGTAGGGAAGATATTGAATCAGAATTAATTACAGTGGAAGAGATGTTAGAAGAAGGAAAAGCCAGGGAGGAAAAGACTGAAATTTCAGTAGCTGAAGCAGCTCAGCTAGCAAAAGAGGAGGGGAAAGAAGGAAAGATAAGTGGAACAAGTGACTTTGAGACAGAGGAGAAAGAAAGGAAAGAGGAGAGAATGGTACAGGAAGAAGATGGAGGAATGAGGCTAGAGCAGGAGAAAGAAAGGAGCCAAATTGAGAAAAGAAAGAAATCACATGCTATGAAACTTAGAAAAAAGTCTGCAGATAGAGAGAGTGGGAGAGGGATACAGGATGACAGAAAGTTTGTTGAAGCTAATATGGTCAGGGACTAATGGAGAGAGGAAAGGGAAGAGGGGAAGCAGAAAGGTGGGGGAAAAGGGGAGGCTTTCTTGAATATCAAAACAGTAAAACAATTGGCAAAGACTATGGGGATGTGAAGAGGGGGAGGATTAGAGCCAGCTGAGTCAAGCAGCAGCACAGAAGACTTGTAAAGTGGTAGAGACGTGTAATTTAAATGAATAAGCATGATTTTGTGTATTGCATCTATAAATGTCAGAAGTGTGTTATCGAGGAAGAGGTTGGATAAGATTATGCCACTGTTGAGTGGGGTTGAAGTGAACATGTTTACAGGAATATGGAATCTCAGGGGAGAGGGATTACAAGTGTTTTGTAAAGAAATGGGGATGGGGACAATTGTGGGCAGGATCAGATGTAAACAAAGTGGCTGGAGTCATGATATTGCTCACAAGTGAGGAAGTGGAAGCATGGCAAGTGCAAGTGATTGTGAAAGTGAGACTGCAACAGGTGGTGGTGAAGTTTGAAAAGAGTGTTAGAAAGTTTTAATATATATATAATATATCATATTATAGTATTTATAATATATATGCAGCAGCTGCAAGTGAAAGAAGGATTTATTTGTTTAAGAAGTTAGAGGTGTATGTAGGCAGAGGTAGGCAGCAAATTCTGGTGAGGGATTCAATTGCATTAACAAGGAGTTGGATAGGAGAGGGGATGGAGGAGAGTGAGAGCTAGGCAGCCCATCAAAAATACTGATTAATATAATAAAAGAAGGAGGTTTAAAGGATGTATGGACTGGGGAGAAGGTGATTATGAGGATGGAAATGAGTGACAGACAGGTGTCAACAATTGATTGTGTATTAATGCCAAATGGGCTAGGGGTTGGAAAGAAGGAGATTTTAAAAGTGACCATCAGTGATCATCAGATTCTGAGAATGGAAGTGAGTTTAGATAAAAAGTGAAGGTAGGGGGAAAGGGATGTGAAAGTTAAATGTTCAATTATTACAAGATGAGAAGACCTGTAAAGAAGATGTGGAACTGTGTAAAGGATGGAGGACTCTGAAGAAATACTATGAAAGTGTCTTGGAGTGGTGGACTATGATCAAGAAAAGAAGAAGAGAATGTTTCAGAAATATTGGTCAAAGAGAAGCAAAGAAGAGGGTGGAAGAGGTAAATTAATTGATAGCAAGGAAGCAGGATTATTAAAGGAGGCAGTAAAAGAAGTATAAGTGAAAGAAGAACTAGAAGACGTAAAGCAATGGACTACAGAATGGTCTGAAAGGAAAACATAGAAAAATCTTTCTGACTAGAGTGACTTGGGTGGAGAAAGGGGAAGGATGATGTAAATATTTTTCAGTGAAATTAAAAAAAGGAAGGAAGGAACTGAAAGCAGTGAGATTGAAGAAGGAATCAGAATACAAGAGAGTGCAAAGGTGTTGGAAGCAGCAGTAGAGTTTTATAAAGAGCTGTACAAAAGAAGAGTAGTAGATAGAAGAAAAATGAAGTTGCTTCTTGAGGGAATAGGAAAGGAATAGTGAATATGAAGAAACAAAAACTGGAGAAGTTAAGTATGAAAGAGCTGGAAGACTGCTTAAAAGTTTGCACGAGAGAGAAGGTACTGAGATGAGATGGACTTTCAGTGGAATTCTATAAAATATTTTGGCAATGGCTGGGGACAAATTACATACAGGGATATAATGGAGGGTGATGAGATAGGGGAGGATTTTGCAGAAGGATTGCTAATTTTTATATTTACTAAGGGAAAGAAAGATGTGTTAGGCAACTGGAGGCCAATAACCCTTTTAAACGTAGACTACAAATTAATGGGAAAAGTATTGGCCAAAAGATTGTGTGACTGTTTAATGACTGCCCTCCATCTTTTTGTGTGTGTGATGGAGCCATTGGCACAGAGAATGATGGTAAGCTAGTAAGTGGTGTGAAGCTACAAGGAGAAGTTAAATGTACATTATATACAGAAGTTATGTACATAGTGGCTCAGGAAAACATACCGATTGAGTTGGTATTGAAGCTTACTGAAGACTACAGTGAAGTGTTAGGGGCAAAATTCAACCAGATGAAAAGTAGGTTGATGGGTGTGGGAAGAATTTACAGAATTTCAGGCTGTGGGTGGTAGAGGGTGTAAGCAAGATCTTGGGTATTCCAAAGGACACCAAAGGGAAAGGAACAAAGGCACGGGAGAATTTAAAGAGAAAAAATGAGGGATGGTAGAACCTCATTTCATAGACATTAGGGCTGGAAGGGACCTCAAAGATCATCAAGTCCAGCTTCCTGCCCAAGGGGCAGGAAGTCAGCTAGGGTCAAAGGATCCCAGCAAGATAAGCATCCAGGCTTTTCTTGAATAAGTCCAGAGTAGGTGCCTGCACCATTTCTGGAAAGAGTCTATTCCAGGTCTTGGGGGCTCAGACAGTAAAGAAATTTTTCCTTGTGTCCAGCCTAAAACGGTCTTGTAGGAGTTTATGACCATTGGTCCTTGTTTTTCTTTGGGGCGCTCTGGTGAACAGATGTTCTTCCAGATCCTGATGAACACCGCTTGTGTACTTATAGGCAGCCACCAGGTCCCCCCTGAGCCTGCGCTTTTCCAGACTGAAGAGTCCCATGTGTAGCTGCCGGGCGTTGAACATCTTACCTCGGGCCTCCTTGCCCCGAGGATTTGTAGATATCCGGCTGGCCGTCACAGGAAGCCTTGGAGCAGGTATCTTTCCGCACTGGGGTTCGCCCCTTTCTCGCCTGCCACGACTTTGATCTTCCAGTGGGTGGAGCTTCCGTTCCTTTTGGCTACCTGCAGTCAAGATCTTCTGAGAGGCTCCTCCACCCCTTTCATCTCGCCCTTACCCTGCCTGGCTGTTCTAGGTGTTCTTGTCACTGCTCTCTATGGCCGCCACCAACGGGGAAGGCTTTCCTCCCTACCTACTCCCATACCGCAGCCCCTTCTTACCCGGGGTAACACAAACAAAGTAATACTCTAACAAACTTAAACACCGCTATTCATCTAACGGGGTCTTGGCCCCTACATCGAGCCGCTACCCGCAACTCCGCTTGATAGCCCTCACTCTCTGGGCCGGCTACCCACCATTCTTTATCTTACTCCCCTGAGAGCGACACCCTCTCAGGGTTCTCCCTGCTGTAGATCCCTCTCTCCAGCTCCCACTGATCCAGACATTCCCTCTCCAGGATGTCCCAGGGTTTCCCTCTCCCACCTGGATCTCTCTGGCTGCAGTCCTCTCTCTGGGTCTTCTACAGTCCACGGGTCCCTCCACGGGTCTGTGGCTCGCTCCCCGCTTTTCCCTGGCTCACCCATCCTGGTTGCGCCGCTCTCCGGCCTCCGTCCCTCTCGGGTATCTTCACAGCCTCTGGGTGGCCCGTCTGCTGCTGGTCCCAGTGCTCTGCATCCTCCAGGCACTCTCTCCTGGCCGGCAGCTGGCTCTGGTGTCCCACGCCTTCCGGGCTTGCTCTCTGGCCCGGGGCACTCGCCGGCAGCCGACTCCGGCGAGCTGCGTCTCCCAGGCTCGATCTCCCTCCTGGAGCATGCTTCGACAGCTGGATCTGGTGCTCCGCATCTCCAGCTGCTTCTGCCGTGGCCCACTCCCGGCAGCCATGTGCTTCCCCCTCTCCCTGCTGTGGCCTCTTCTTTTATCCTTGCCGGCCGGTGCCCCGTGCTGGCATCACCTGCCGTTCGCAGGTGTTTAACGCCATCGTCCCGGCCGCATGCAGGTTTCTCTGGCGATCCTGCGGTTCCTGTGGTGAGTAACTGACATTTTTCTTTTCCTTTCTTTTGCCCTCTGTTGCTCGCTTCTGCCTCCGTGGCTCCTTCAGGGAGCTTCAGAGTGCCCGCAGGACTTCTGCCCCTGTGACACCATGGTTCTCAGCCTCTCTTCATAAGGCCTATTCTCTTGCTGTCTGATCATTCATGTGGCCTCCTCCTCTCTCAAGCTTCTCAACATCTTTCTTGAACTGTGGAGCCCAGAACTGGATGCAGTACTCCAGCTGCGGCCTCACCAAGGCCAAATACAGCGGGAGAATTACATCCTGTGATTTACTTGAGAAGTATCTATAAATGAAAGCCAAGGTTTTTTGCTTTACCAGCTGTGACATCACATTGGTGACTCATGTTCATCTTGTGGTCAATCATGACCCCCAAGTCTTTCAGCAGTGGTGCTAGCAACTGTAGCACTGCCAAGCCTATAAGCGTGCTGTGGGGTTCCCCCCACCCCTACCCAAGGTAGAGTACATTGCATTTATCAGTAATGAAATGTCATTGGGTTTGTTCCCGCCCACTTACTAAGCTCATCCAAGTCAGCCTGGATCACTAGCCTGTCCTCAGGTGTGGACTCTATGCCCCAAAGTTTAGTGTCATCGGTGAACTTAGCCAGTACGCTTCTGACACCAATGGCCACCTCGTTGATAAAGATGTTGAAGAGAACTGGTACAAGAACAGAGCTTTGGGGGATGCCACTGGTTATGAAGCAGCATAATGACTCGTTGCCATTGACCATGACTCTCTGGGTCCAATCTTGGAGCCAATTTCCCAGCCATCAGACCGTGGTATAGCTGAGGCCGCAGTTGGCCAATTTTTTCATGAGAAGGTCATGGGACACCAGATCAAAGGCTTTTTTAAAGTCCGGGTATATGACATCAATTGCTTCTCCCTTGTCCAGGTTATATGTCACCTGGTCTTAGAAGGAAATGAGATTGGTCAGGCAAGACCTACCTGCAATAAACCCATGCTAGCTATCCCTCAAGATGTTGCCCTCAGCCAATTTATCCAGAAAGGTCTCCTTGATAAATTTTCTTAACAATTTTACCAGGGTTTGAAGTCAAGCTGATTGACCTGTAATATCCAGGATCTACTTTCTATCCTTTCCTGAAGATGGGTACCCCATTGGCCTTCTTCTAGTCTTCAGGTACTTCACCCGAGTGCCATGAATTTTTAAATATTTTTGCCAATGGCTGGGTTATGATGCCTGCCAGCTCCTTGAGTACTCTAAGGTGTAATCTGTCAGGACCAGCTGACTTGAAGGTGTCCAGCCTCTCAAGGTGATCCTTTACTAGATCAACACTGATGCTGGGTATAAATATGCCCTCACCCTGGCCATCCTGCTAGGCAGGGTGGACACATTGGACTGATGAAAGACCCTCGCAAAGTACCCATTAAGCAGGTTGGCCTTTTCCTAGGTGTTGGTTATCAGCTGTCCCGTTTGGTTCAGCAGGGATCCAATGTTACCCTTGCTTTTTTTCCAACTCCCTACATATCTGAAAAGGGACTTTTTGTTATCCTTGATATGCAAAGCCAGATGGAGCTTGGTTTCAGCCTTGGTTTCCTGATCCAATCCCTGCAGGTATGGCCCAGTGCTGAGTAATCCTCCATAGTGGTAATTCCAACCATCCATACTTTATAAGTCTCTCTTTTGAGGTGTAGGAAGTCCTTGAGTTCCCTGCTGAGCCAAGGGGGTTACTGCACCCTTTTGCTACCCTTCCTCTGAGATGGTATGGCCATTCCTTCTGATGTCAGGATCGCTCCCTTGAGGAGCAACTAATCCTCTTGAACTCCTCTTCCTGTTGAGTCGTGGTCCCTTAGGGCCTCAACAGTGAGTCTTCTGAACTTGTTGAAGGCAGCTTTCTTGAAGTTGAGGACTTCAGTATTGCTGACTGACTTGCCAACTTTGCAATGGATAGTAAAGGTGATCAGCTCGTGGTCACTATCACCCAGCTTTCCATAGATTCTTAGGTCACTGACTATGTCACCCCCTTTAGCCAGTACCAGCTCCAACAGTGCTTTGCCTCACATCGGCCCAAAGACTTCTTGAGTCAGGTAGAGCTTGTCCATGCATGTGAGGAGGCTTTGTGACCAATTGGATTTGGCCAAGTGCTCTTCCCATGAGATGTCTGGGTAGTTGAAGTCTCCCATGACAACCATGTACTGAGAGCTTGCAGCCTCAGCCAGGTCCCTAGCAATATCCTGGTCCAGCTCTTGCTTCTGGTTAGGAGGTCTGTAGTAGACTTCTACCATGATGTCCCCTGAGCCATGTTCCCCATGTATTTTGACCCAGAGAGACTCCAGTCATCCCTCCTGGGTGACAGTGTCAATTTGGAGGGACGTGTAGCTGTTCTTGACATAGAGGGCTACACCCCCAACCCTTTTATCTGCATAATCATGCCTGTACGAGATATAGTCATCTATGCCTGTGGCCCTGTCATAGGTGGAGTCCCACCAGGTCTCCATTATCCCTATGAGGTCATGGTCATTCTTGTTTAGCAGGAGGACCAGCTCCTCCTGTTTATTCCCCAAGCTCCTGGCATTGGTGTACAGGCAGCCAAATGTCCCATTGGGGGCCCTTGCCTTCCCACAGATTGTTCTGGGGCTAAGGCAGGGGTGGGTTCCCTTAAGTGCCTTAGTCTGCTAGATTTACAAGGGTTGCCCAGTGGGCTAGCAGTGGTGATAATCCCCCCAACAGGCTTAGTTTAAAGCCCAGTCGAGCAGGTCAGTCAGTCTGGCTGAGAAGAGCCTTCTCCCCAGTAAAGTGAGGTAGAGGCCCTCTCTCCTCAGCAGACCACCCATTCTCTCACCAAAGAGTGGACTGTTATCATGGAAGCTGAAGCTCTCACGATGACACCAGCACTTCAGTCTTTGCTTGACTTCCTCAACCCGTCTCTCCCTCCTCAGCCCATAACCCACAACCGGGAGGAGCGAGGAAAAGACCACTTGTGCTCCCAACCCTCTAAGCCCTGCTCCCAGAGCCCTGTAGTCTCTCATGACCAGGCTGGGGTTGCTCCAAACCATGTCATTTGTGCCCACATGGATAAGGACCATAGTGGTTGGAGGACCAGATAATCTTTGGTATCCTCCCTGCTATGTCCTTGATGTGGGCCCCTGGAAAGTAGCAGACCTCCTGGGCTAGAGATGATCATCACCTGCTGGATTTCACTATCCAATGCAGGGTGTCTAGGGCTCACACCAAGGCTAAAGCGCTCACACCAAGGCTAAAGCCCTTGACTTCAGAAGGGCCAACTTCAATGAGCTTAGGAGACTAGTGGGGGAGGCACTAAGGGCCCAGAAGGTAGAGGAGGTGGGAGCCCACTAGGGATGGTCATACTTTAAGGGGGCAATCCTCCAGGCCCAAAGGATAACAGTCCTTGAGAAAAGCAAGTGGGGTAAGAGAGCTTAGAAACCCCCTTGGCTCAGCAAGGGAATTCAGCAATGCCTGAGGACTAAAAGGGAAGCGTACAACCAGTGAAAGGGTGAAACTATCACCAAGGAGGAGTACTCCTCCTTGGCCCAGGAGTGTAGGAGGGCTATTAGGAAGGCCAAGGCAGAGATGGAACTCAGGCTAGTGTCCAGGATTAAGGACAACAAAAAGTCCTTTTTCAAGTACATTTAGAGCAAAAAAGAGGGCACCAGGCAATGTAGGGCCCCTGCAAGACACAAATGGTAATCTGGTGGCCGCATCAGACAAGAAAGCTGATATTTTTAACAGTTTCTTTTCCTCTGTTTTCCTGAACAGGGACCAGGATATCCCATCTACCAGAGGTAGGGACAATCTTGGGGATAGCTCTATCAAGACTTCAGTCAGTACAGATGTAGTTTGGGATCTTCTGGAAGGGCTAGACATTATTAAATCTGCAGGTCCAGATGCCCTCCACCCAAGGATGTTGAGGAAGCTGGCAGGGGTCATCGCAGAGCCTTTGGCCCAGCCGTATGAGCATTCATGGTCATCTGGCCAGGTGCCAGGGGATTGGAAACTGGCTAATGTGGTCCCTATTTTTAAGAAGGGAAGGAAGGAGGACCCAAGTAATTATAGGCCTGTAAGCTTCACCTCAGTGCTCGGGAAGCTGTTGGAGAGGATCACCAAGGAGCTTTTCTGTGGGGGGCCTGCAGGGGAGATCATGCTCAGGGGCAATCAGCATGGCTTCACCAAAGGCAGGTCCTGCCTGACCAACCCGATTGCCTTTTATGACCGAGTAACTAAATCCTTGGATGATGGTGTCGCTGTGGACATAGTCTTTCTAGATTTTAAGAAGGCCTTTGACACTGTCTCTCACCCCATCCTCATCAATAA